>OU015491.1:164671828-165066828 GCA_907164885.2 Dolomedes plantarius | reverse complement strand
CATTTTTTAAACTGAAATTTTTAATAAAATATTTTGAAATAAATTATCCATAATATTGAAATAAAAGGTATCTTTTCTTCGCAGTGTTAATTATTAAACACATATGAGTCGTTCTTGAGCAAAATATTTTTTAAGCCGAAATTTTTTAATAAAATAACTTGAAATAAATTATCAATGCTATAATAGTGAAAAAAGTATCTTTTCCTTACAGCATTAATTGTTTAAATAAAAAAAAGAGCTTGAAATTTTTAATCTTTAAAAGAATGGACACTTTAATCTTTTTAAATAAAATTAAAGAAATAAAAACATAAGAAAAATAATTTTTTTATAAAATTTAGCGTAGAAAATTCCCATAGATTCAAAATTGAAAACAAATTTCATTCCTAACGTCTGATATACGAGTATTTACGATTAAACTTTACATATTTCATTTCCTTTTAAAATCACCATATTTCGATTATCTAATTTTCGGGTAGAAACAAAATGATCAGGACATAAAACTGTTTAAAGAAGAAAGTTTTTTTTTGTAACCATAACATTTCTTCCCTTTTCATTTAGAGCCTCTCTTCTCCCATCCTTAATATCCTATGTTTAAACTACTGCGCTGTATGTGATACTTAAGATAAAAACGAATTTCTGAGACGGTCATAAAACCTGTGATGATCCTTCTTCCACTTTTGATCAGAAATAAACTGTCTACATCTCAGAGATCCGGCAAGTCCGGAAAAGTAAGTCAAGATATGGTAGATATAAAGTGGAGAATCCAGTTTCTTTTAACATAAAAATTGCTCCTTTTTTCTATCCAAGGTGATAAAATTCGACTTCGTTCATTCGGCACTTATTGAAACTCTCAGATGAACGAACACGAAGTAAATATATATATTTTTTTAAAAAGTATTATTGTGCGAATTGAAAAATGAAGAACATTTGAAAAGTGTGAACAGTTATGGAATAAGTATATGATAACAATTTAACATCTCTTGAAAAATATGCGAGAAATATAAATCCAAATTTTCACACACACACACACATTTGAAAACATTTTGTTGTAGGTTTATATTTTCAATCATTCGTGGAGTATCAAGTATTAGCGATCTAAAACAGAAGTGACGTTGTATTTTCGAAGAATTGTGACCACATAATTCAAGCTTGACTTTCGACGACTTTCAATGACGCGTCGTTGAAACTCTCTTACACGTTCGTTAACCTCACATTTTCCGTTGATGCGAACACTAAGGAAGATCCTTAGTGTTCGCATCAACGGAAAATGTGAGGTTCACATAGCATCTGTCAGAATCAGAGTTTCTCGTATTGAAATACATTTAACCAATTAACAAACCTCCAAACGATTAGCCACAAAGTTGTTAAGGTCTGTAATTGATTTATAATATTTCACTACGTGTAACGTTGACGCTGACGAATTCTATGTGAACAGCCCCTTAGTTTGAATAGACTATCTGACGTCATAGATGGTACTACTCAGAAAGGCAACTACGAGAAGAATTAATTACACACTTTACAAAAAAAGTCCTCGTAAAGAAATTTACACGTTTTTCCAAAACTTATATTGCATATTTTTTAAAAAGCATACATAGTTAACTTTTTCTTGTTTTATCGAATTTATCAATACTGTCTTTATAATCTAACATTGTCCCAATAATAAATTATTTTCTTAATTGCATATAAATTCTTTAAAATACGTGTTAGCTAATGACATTCTCTATGTAATAGTTTTGCAGAGCTTTTAAAGGTGTTGGCCAATGATTAAATAAGAAATAAATTTATAAGGACATTAAATTTTTTAAAGTGAATCCTTTAACATATTATTAACACCTTTTAGTTACAAGCACTTAAATACCGTTTAGTTAATAAAAAGCATCATGTCACGAAAGCAACTAAGCTTCACCCTCATTTAAACCATCAGAAGGAAAAACGTACTCTGACGTCACAAAGAGAATTTGTGTAGACAGTGTTGCCACAGTTTTCAATATACCTAAACGTTGGAAAAGAACATCTAACTTTTCTGACGTCCCTGATGAGTAACATAATAATGATGATAAAAAAAATAATAATAATAATAATATAAATAATTAAATTAAGCAATTTTTTCACTTTGATTACAGTTGATTGTAATTCATAACTAGATATTAATCTGCTGACACCAACTCATCTGAGGAATTATGAAAATTTAGCATTTCTTTTACTAGTAGTAATAAAGACCTAATTTTCAGATACCCCTAATTTCTGGAACCCCTAGGCTTAGTCACCTACTGGATAATAGTGATGGGCAAAACGGATCAGAAGAGAGATCTAGATCTTTGGGAACCGTTCACTTTACTGAACGCTCTGAACGATCGGTTCATCGTTCACTAGAAAGAATAAAGTCTGTATATATATATATATATATATGTGTGTGTGTGTGTGTGTGTGTGTGTGTGTCATGATATGGATGGAGAAGCTGGACGGCTTGTAGTCGCATAACCAGGATTGCAATCTCAATGTAGTCGTAGCGAGTGGTGAAGGAAGGAAGTCCAGGCACATATACTCCGGAAATATACTCCGTGACTCAAACACAGAACTTCCAGTATGGAACGGATATATCGCGCAGTAGACGGGGAACGGAGCCCCCGGCCCGCAATTTGGGAGAACGAAGTTCTTACATCCTGATGGTTTGCTGGTTCGAACACAAAGAGCTCAGAAAGCGCGCAATTCTCTTCCGAGTACAGGTCTATCAAACTTCTAATTTGTCAGAAACGGACACGTGATTAAGGCCCGCCGCAAATTGAACCAAAAGCACTCACAGCCCACGCGTGGTAGACTCTGTGAAGCATAGTTTTGTTCGAGGCACCGCAAATTGAACCCAACCCAACCCAAACGTGGGAACTTCTGTGATCGTCGCACAGATTTCGTGGGCAGTGGGTCAGATTTGGATAGACGATAGCAACACCCTCTGGCTGGAAAAACATTCGGAATAGCATTTATGACATGGTTACAAAGCTATTTACCATTATGTTATCGCTTAATTTTTAAAATTTTTGTGAGTTGTGTTGCTATGCACGTACAGATTTCAAAATGGATCTGATATTGGCATCTGTCGTTTTCGTATGTATCGTATGTATCGGCATGTATCGTTTTCCGAAAGATGAAAAATGACGTGACTTCTGGATTAGAGCAGACTGGAAACCAAATGTTGGCTTAAGAAACTTAGGAAAACATTTTTAAACGGGTAAGGTTTTTTTTTTTCCCCATCCATATACCAAATATGAAATCGTACATCGTTTTTTTTTTCTAATAACTGTTCTGATGATGATATTTGTCTTGTGGATCTTGTGTATAGTTTTTGTTACACTCATTGTTAAATTTTAACATGATTCTAGTGTGCAAATGTCATACCTTTGTGATAAGATGCTCTTTCCGATCAGAAAAGTGGATTTATTGCGAGGCCATATGCACTTGTTGTAGTTTCTGTTGAAACGGTGTTGAAGGGCGCCCATAGGGGGAGAATGCCCATACAAACATAGAGTTAAGTTTAGTTAACAGCAGTAATTGAAGAGTAAAGTTTTTGTTCAGATACCACTGGCTCATTTGAGAAACCACTTATTTTTATAATCAAGTAGTTCTATGTAATGTTTATGTTTAATAGGTTAAGATGCTAACATCTAAAATTTATTGTTGAATTTTAATATTTGAAAAATATGTATTTTTCAAATATTAAAAAAATTTATTGCAGTTGTTTGTATACATTATTATTGTTATTTTGTTTATTATTTAAATGTTTTAAACTGAGAAATCTGATTTATGTTTCAATATTTCTTTGGTATCTATTTTTTGAAAAATAGTGCTTACTTAGTATTAGTTTTTCGGAGGAAAATAGGCTGAAAGTAGATATACTTCTCAACTTGTATTAAAGGGGATAACATGCCTTGTGCTGTAATCCTCCCATGGTGTAGAAATCAAAAAGTCTGATTAATTTTTTATCATATAAAATAAATTATGCTCACTTAATTATTCATACTTTCTCTTAAAGCATTTTAGCACTGCAGATCTAAGAAGATCATCTTCCTATTATAAGTCAGAATTGAATTGGTATGTCATATTTAGTTGCATTTAAATATTCAAAAATGTTGTTCGTATCTAGATTTAAGATTTATGAATTACAACTGAATGGTTACTTTCAAAGATTTGCATCTAGTGCATTTCTCTAAATTTGACTTTTCAGTTTTCAGCTTTAAACATCTGTACTTTATTTGCTAATTTGGATCCTTTTCTAATCAGCTAAACTTTTGTCTCACTAGGTAGCTGTATTGTTTCCAAATTCCACTTTAGATAATTCAGGAAATATTGCTGTGTATATAGGCCTTAGATCAAAAAATTTTTTTGATTGGTAAATTAATTGTGTCATAAGCCATACATTGAAAGTGTCATTTTATTATGTGCTGCACTTTGTAACATTGCCCCATGTGTAGTTATAAGGTAATGAAGAAATGTCATTTGTCATTATTATATAGATTTTTATTATTTGTCATTTTTATATACGAATTGCAGTAAATGCAGAACTCATTTTAGAATTTCATGCAATCTTGCATTTTAAAAATTATTGATACATACTAACGATAGCTGTATGGTTTCCAGAAATATTAATTTTCTAAGTTTATAATTTTATTTGGTCAAAGTTATACGAATTTGAATTTTGATTTTATTCAATTCTATTGTTTATCTATACTTATATATAAAGAGAGAGTGATTTTGAACGTGGAGGGTAATCTCCGGAACCACTGCACCTATTTGAAAAATTCTTTCACTGTTTGAAAGGTACATTAATACAGATGGACATAGGCTATATATTATGTATATCTGATCATTTATACTTATATATAAAGAGAGAGCGATTTTGTACGTGGAGGGTAATCTCCGAAACCACTGCACCTATTTGAAAAATTCTTTCACTGTTTGAAAGGTACATTAATGTAGATGGACATAGGCTATATATCATGTATATCTTATCATTTATCTATACTTATATATAAAGAGAGCGATTTTGTACGTGGAGGGTAATCTTCAGAACCACTGTACCTATTTGAAAAATTCTTTCACTGTTTGAAAGGTACATTATTCCAGATGGACATAGGCTATATATTATGTATATCTGATCAGTAGAATAAAGTTAGGGTCTTAATCCTAACAATCTCCATTGTTACCGCTACTGTCTTCTACCGCTTTTTGTGCCGAAGATTTAAACGATCCTTAACGTGGTGCTATCGTGGTGGGCTTCTGTTCTGACGGTCGCGGTTCGAACCTAGCGGTTCTCCGGCACGTCTTTTTCTTTTAAAAAATTTATTCTAATTATTAACTAACGTAAAATTAATTTAAGGTGTTATTTAGGTTATTATTAAGGTAAAAAAAGATTTACAATTTATTGGCTATCAACTGGAAATTTATTGGTATAATATTTTTTTCAACCCGGACAAAGTCGGGACGGGCCGCTAGTCTAGTATAAAAATGATTTATACTAGATATCAAAGTTACATATTCTTTGAATAAATCTATGGTTTTTATATACTTATTAAGTTATAAAATTATATACTTTTTAAGTTATATTAACATTAGATTGTCTTGTACATTAAACTATTGTATAGAAGTATGTATCAATAATTTTTAAATTATTGATACATGTATGTATGGCAGTTTAAACTCCCCATGGATATTTCTGCCAGCTAAATATGCATTTCTTTTACTTTGCCTGCTCCTAACTATAGAATATAATAATATTAGTTCTTCATTCTGTGATTCCGATTCCAAATCCATGAGAAGTTAAACCTCGGACGTCATCGTGCTAGGCTGGCGTGGATGCCTGTGCTGGGTTCAATTTGCGGTGCCCCGACCCAACCCAAGCGAGAAGGAGGCGGGGCCTAGGCGTAGGCTGTGCGTGCTTTGGGTTCAATTTGCGGCGGGCCTAAGTCGCGTCATATCGGATGATGAGTTTCGAATGCGTTATATAACTGTTATATAAGCTTTGGCCACACGTGCCTTAGGGGAAAAACTAATAAATTACTTCGGTTTGGATTTAGGTAGAAATAAAGAAAGAGGGACTGATTGGCGTAGGGATGAAGATTTTGGAAAGGGCGTGTTAAACAATAAAAAGGGTTTTTAATTTATTTCAATTTCCCCCCCCCTCCGGAAAAGACTTGCATGAGGGGCCGACTCCCTCAGCAAAGCTCTCCATCAGGCGAGAACCGCGTAACAAAAAGATTAAATTTGGGAATAACATTTTTGAGGAGTAATTTTTGAAAAATTTTGATTTAGGATTTTAGAATTTAGATTATCACCTCTGTGTTCGCACCAGATATGGCAAAATCATACAATATATCATAAAGTATTACAAAACAAAATAAAAATATCAATACACTTGTTACATGTTAAAATGAACATGGTAGTATTTCAAACTCACAACAAAATTGATATACACTTTAGAATGGAATAAAAAAATATACTTATTAAAACACAATAAACCACAACAGAATTTTAATAGACGCTTAAAAATGGATTGATTTTTTTTAACATGGACTACACCACTTCATAACAATTGTTTTATATTAAAATAAGTAC
Source organism: Dolomedes plantarius (assembly GCA_907164885.2). Taxonomy (NCBI): domain Eukaryota; kingdom Metazoa; phylum Arthropoda; class Arachnida; order Araneae; family Dolomedidae; genus Dolomedes; species Dolomedes plantarius. Next base: position 165,060,222 of record OU015491.1, on the reverse strand, counting down.
TTAAACTTTTAAATGGCAAAAATAAGTCAAAATGGTCATTGTCGGGTTACACTCATGAGATCCAGAGGTTTTACACATAATAGGGTTTTCTAGCAGAAAGTTTAAAAGATAGATTTTATTTTTTTCAATTTATTTAATTTATGTAGACAACACACAAAGTTTAACCATCAAAAAATGGAGTCAAGAGGTGTTAGGCACCCCAAAATAATCATAAAGGAAAAAGGATCTCTGGCTCATGAGGTTTGTCGTTGTTCAGGTTTAGGTTTCATTGTGGTTAATAAAGTTAATTAGTTAAATTCTTGGTAAATATCTTCAAAGGTTTTCTAATATAATTTTTTCAAATGCACCATGGAAACAAATTAATAAGAAAAATTTTAAAAACACAATTCAACACAGTAAACTTAAATAAAAGCAACTTGGCAATAAACATTGTAAATAATCAGGAATAAGCAGGTTTTAAAATAATACTTTCAAAAATTGTCTTAATTTGATTTCATCCAATAACACTCAACATTAATTTTTTAATTTAGGGCAAATATGGATTTACGCCACTGGAGCAATGAACTTAGCCTGGTCTCCAAGTGTGACAATCTACGGTGCGATATTCCGCAGAGGCCCGGCGAAAACGCACTAAATTCAGGCCCACTGAGCTACCATTGGTTGGGATGTTTGAGGATTATTTTGCGTTCGGGGTCGAACCGAATAACAAAGATTTATTATTATTAAATTAAATTATGGTCGGGGTCTAACCGACTCAATGGGGATTTATATTAATCATATTTGTGGTCGGAGTTGAACCGACTCACAAGGAATTAAATTTCAATTAATTAAATTTCAATTAAAATGAGGTTAGGTTACCGGAATAATAAAAAAAACTTTGGTTGATTTAATTCGGTGTCAATTGTTTTCAATTATTAATTTTCTTAAATATTCAAATTTAGTTAGAAGCGTGCACATTCTTATGTCTTGGTCGGGTAAAAAGTCATAATAGAAACAGGTTCACTTTAGCATACATCAGGAATTCACTATTACTTTCATATATATGACTGGGTAGTATCTGGATACAAAATTATCAATATCTTAAAAATTCAAGACTTATTAAAATTTTAAAATATCAAAATTACTATTATAAAATAAAAAATATCAAAATATTCATTATAAAATAAGAACATCAAAAACATTTAAAAAAATTCACTAATTGATTTGTGGTACTTGAGAGAATTTGTTTCCTGAAATTTTTATCTGAGGTTAACATCTTAGTCTCTATTGGTTTAAAAAAAACTCTCAGTTCCCTTGATGACTCATTCCCAATACACGGTGCCGCAGCTTGGCGATAAGTTTTTTAGATTTTTTAGATTTTTGCCAATTTGGCGATGAACGCCAAATGTGGTTTGTGTTTGTTAAATGCTTTTAAGGTAACCATTTATTGCTCTCGATTTCAATAAGATGGCGATATTTTTTTGGCGATGTTTTTTAGATTTTTGCCAAGTTGACGATAAAATGCCAAATGTGGTTTGTGTTGTTAAATACTTTTAAGTTAAAGCTTCCGATAGTATAGTTCCGTTTAGTATAGCTTCCGATTTGAATAATTAGCAGCCAATCAGAGCTTGTGATTTACTTGTAAACGAGGGTTATCTGGATTTTATATAACGCGCCTGTTTCAAAAAATTAAACCGTTCTTTTCGGGATTGCAGTTCCAGCGTTCGGATGTACATTTATTTGCGAGGTATGGCTTCTTTTACGAATGGGAGGGTTGATTTGGATTTTTTTCGGGATTTACAAAATGCGGGTAAGAGAACTATTATAGATTATTGTATTTATGTTGAGTTAATAGCTAATATTTATTATTGTCTTAATTGTAATTTGCAAATGACTATAACTGAGAGGAAAGATCTGAACATTGCGTTAAAAGATCCATTAGATGTGGTTCCCGGTTCGAAGCGAGTAAATTAGATTTAATTATGGTTTTAAAATTAACTTATTTATGGGTAAAAAAAACACCGTGTTCTTGGATTACAGACGAATTGGGTGTATCGAAAAACACCGAAAAATCAACAAAACGTAAAAGAAGCTATACCGAAAGTGAATAACCGGTAAGTGGTTTTTTTTTAAATTTTAACATGAAATAATATAAATGACAACATGCAGAACTTTCATTTTTTTACTTGCTGATATATTTAACCAAGATGTATTTTATATTTGTTTAAATGAATTATTTGCAATATACTGACTTTTTTAGCGGGGGGTTGGGGGGGCGGCAGCCCCCCCACACATAACAAATTTCTCATCATTTTTTGTATTTGTGTATTTTTGTGCTTTTTCTGTGGTTTTATAGTTTAAAAAATGCGTAATTTTGGGACTTTTCGGACTTTCCCGTTCCCAAAACACGCGTTCTGCTTGGGCGACAAAAATTTAAAAAAATAAAATCGACTATTTAAATGAATTATTTGCAATATACTGACTTTTTTTTTAGCGGGGGGTTGGGGGGGGGCTGCAGCCCCCCCACACACAATAAATTTCTCATTATTTATCAGCTTTCATTTTTTGTATTTGTGTGTTTTTGTGCTTTATTGTGGTCGTACAGTTTAAAAAATGCATATTTTTGGGACTTTTCGGACTTTCCCGTTCCAAAAATACGCGTTCAGCTTGGGCGACAAAAAATTTAAAAAAATAAAATCGACTGCCCTTATTTAACTTCATTTTTTCATTTTCTGTATAAATTTTCAATGAAAGTTCTGCATGTTGTCATTTATATTATTTCACTGCATTGGAACCGCCATCTTGGTTCCGTCTCCCGTCGCCAATTTGGCGATGGGAGACGGAACCAAGATGGCGGTTCCAATGCAGTGAAATACAAGGGGCACCGTATATTGGGAATTAACCCTTTAGATAAACAAAGTTCCAGGCTTTGCGAAAAATGTACCACAGAAATTCAGAATAAAAATGTAAACATTATACTGATACCAAGTATTATTTTTCATATTTGCATATAACACGACATACTATATCACTAAAATAATCAATCTAACTTTTAATATTTTATTCACCTATTTTTTTAAAACACACAATTTCCCTAGTAAACTAAAACTATTAAAAATCACACAAATGAAGTTATCAAGTTATCTCAAAAATAGTAAATTAGATGAAAATTAGAAAATTAGAATATCAAAATAGTTATGGGGTCAACATGTCAACACATATTCATTTACAGTCTTAAATTTTATCTCATCTTTCTTATTCATCATCTGTTCTGAATCAACTTCATAGTTATGAACCATATCTGAAGAAAAGAAGTTAGACTTACTTTGTTCAACTTTACCCTAAAGCACATACAATTTATTTATATTTTTTTTAATATTATTATTTTTTTTTTCAATTCACCATCACGAAAAGGCTCAGTTTATGACGACTTGAGGTATTCCAAACGGACCACATTTTTTCACAAATAATCGTCGACTGGCACGCGAGAGGGGAAAAATCTCTCCTATTCCTCACCAAACACATCACTCCTCTCAATTCCCATAGTACTAATCGAAGGTCGCACATGGAGCCGATTCACCAACGAAAGGCAAAAACGCGCACAAAACCGCTGCGTCATCTCTCCGGAAAACGAAACAGCCGTAGATATCAAACTCTAGGAATCCATTGAAATTCTTTCCCGCGGCACTAAAAAGGTTCATTGTATCCTCGCCGACTAAAATGTAATGATATGGATGGAGAAGCTGGACGGCTTGTAGTCGCATAACCAGGATTGCAATCTCAATGTAGTCGTAGCGAGTGGCGAAGAAAGGAAGTCCAGGCAGAACAAACATAAACTCCACATAGCTGGTGTACGTCTTTTATTACACAGTACTTAGATGAGGAAATATACTCCGTGACTCAAACACTGAACTTCCAGTATGGAACGGATATATCGCGCAGTAGACGGGGAACGGAGCTCCCGTCCCGCAATTTGGGAGAACGAAGTTCTTACATCCTGATGGTTTGCTGGTTCGAACAGAAAGCACGCAATTCTCTTCCGAGTACAGGTCTATCAAACTTCTAATTTGTCAGAATTTGACACGTGATTAAGTCGCGTCATATCGGATGATGAGTTTCGAATGTTCCACGCCGTTCGCGTTATATAACTGTTATATAAGCTTTGGCCACACGTGCCTTAGGGGAAAAACTAATAAATTACTTCGGTTTGGATTTAGGTAGAAATAAAGAAAGAGGGACTGATTGGCGTAGGGATGAAGATTTTGGAAAGGGCGTGTTAAACAATAAAAAGAGTTTTAAATTTATTTCATATATATATATATATATATATATATATATATATATATATATATATATATATATATATATATATATATATATATATATATATATATATATATGTGTGTGTGTGTGTGTGTGTGTGTGTGTGTCTATATATATATATATATTTTTATATATATATATATATATATATATATATAAGTATGTATGTATGTATGTATGTATATATATATATATATATATATATATATACATATATATATACTAACTATATATATATATATATATATATATATATATATATATATATATATATACAGAGGCCGTTCACACATATTTTAGACGATGTATATTCTATTCACAAAACTAAATTACGTAAAATTCTTGTGTTTTAAATGTTCTATTTGACATCCCTTATTCTGAACTATCTTTCGACACCGCAATTTCCAGGACAATAATGCCTTTTGAAGTTTCAGAAGAGGTATTCTATCCTATTCCTCCTGAACAGCTTTCCAGAGTCCTGTAAGGGTTTTGGGAAGACGTTTGGATAATGCAGATTTTAAAAGTCCGAAAGCACAAAAATCCTACATCAGGAGATTTAGTAGGGATATCAGTGAAGGGTGTGGCCTTGATACCAGTTTTTTGTTCCATTTCTTTTAGGAAATTTACAGTGGATTTCGATGTGTGACTGCTAGCTTTGTCCTGATGGAGTCTCAGAGATTGATGGCACTGTGGGTAAAGCGATGGTATTTCATTTAGAAAAATTGGCGATAAAATATGTTCCTGATAGTATTTGGAGTTAATCTTGACATTTTTTTCCACTCTCTTTATTTTTAACTTGCCAATATAAGAAAGACCAGAAACAATCATGAATCTCTTAGAAAAACATTCTTACGATTCTTTGAACCATGTACTTAAATTTTTTTCTCCCCTTTTATGATAATAAATGGCTCTTTTTTTGTTGCAATCATTTAAATACACCCATGATTCATCTATTGTGACAATTGTTTTCCATTTTTCTTTGGATAAGTGTTTCTCATATAGAATTATGCTGCGTGTCCTGCGTTCAGCGATATGATTTGGAAGAAGACGATGCACATTCCGTTTTTTCGCTTTCTTAAGATTTAAATCAACGTTTATCATTTTGTTTACAGTGGACACCGAGCATTTTAATGATTTTGCAACTGTCCTTTGACTGGGGGGATTTTCTTTTAACATTAAACAACGTACCTTTGCAATAGTCGAAGATGTCCGTTTTTTCCTTCTATACTTGTTTGGAATTTTTGTCCCACTTGAGGCTCCAATTTGACGCTTTTTTCCTTTCTTGTTGACGATATTGCCTATCGACGCTTTAGATATCACAAAACCATGACTCTCACATCGTTTTTGGATAACGGAGTATGCATAGTTCTCTTCGGAAAGAGCATAAATGTAGCCTTCGAACCACTGCTTTGTTAAAAACGCCATTTTGAATAAAAACAAAACTTTCAAGCCGCAGACGATCATTTTGACTTTTAAAAACATAGTTCAATTGCAATTATTTCTTTTGCAGTTTCTATCCATGATTATACATCCCGTAAAGTACTGACAGTCGAACAAATATTTTTATGGGTGGTTTAACGTGTATGCATCGTGGGCAGGCATCGCCTACATGCTTTTGATTGCTTTCGTTATATTAAATACTAGATAATATTTGACACGTTTGCTTCCTGTATCGCTCTAATATACTTTGATTCCCTTTAGGCTAGGACGTACTTCAAGGTTTGTACCATCTGCACATGAAATGTAAAATAACACGTACCAATTTACCAAGTTCCAGGGAGCATTTGTATCTACGGCATATTATGTATGCAAAGCTAGTTCAACAAGTGGAGAGCATATTAGGTAAAATGCTATAGAAATACTTAATAAGGTAAAAGAAGATAATGGAATGATACTAGAAAGCAAAAATATAGCTAATCTGCATGGTTTTGATAGTACGAAATGATTACAGAGGCTGTTCGCACATTTTTTAGACGATTTTGGTAAGCGGTAATAAAAAATCGTTTGCTGCAAAAGCAATAATTGCAATTGAACTATGTTTTTAAAAGTCAAAATGATCGTCTGCGGCTTGAAAGTTTTGTTTTTATTCAAAATGGCGTTTTTAACAAAGCAGTGGTTCGAAGGCTACATTTATGCTCTTTCCGAAGAGAAATATGCATACTCCGTTATCCAAAAACGATGTGAGAGTCATGGTTTTGTGATTTCTAAAGCGTCGATGGGTAAAATCGTCAACAAGAAAGGAAAATAAAAGTCAAATTGGAGCTTCAAGTGGGACAAAAATTCAAAACAAGTATCCATGGAAAAAACGGACATCTTCGACTATTGCAAAGGTTCGTTGTTTAATGTTAAAAGAAAATCTCCCTAGTCAAAGGACAGTTGCAAAATCATTAAAATGCTCGGTGTTCACTGTAAACAAAATGATAAACGTTGATTTAAATTTTAAGAAAGCGAAAAAACGCAATGTGCATCGTCTTCTTCCAAATCATATCTCTGAACGCAGGACACGCTGCAGAATTCAATATGAGAAACACTTATCCAAACGAAAATAGAAAACAATTATCACAATAGATGAATCATGGGTGTATTTAATTGAATGCAACAAAAAAAGAGCCATTTATTATCATAAAAGGGGAGAAAAAAATTTAAGTACATGGTTCAAAGAATCGAAAGAAAGCTTTTCTAAGGGATTCATGATTGTTGCTGGTTTTTCTTATAATGGCAAGTTAAAAATAAAGAGTGGAAAAAAATGTCAAGATTAACTCCTAATACTATCAGGAACATATTTTATCGCCAATTTTTCTGAATGAAAGACCATCGCTTTACCCACAGTGCCATCAATCTGTGAGACTCCATCAGGACATAGCTAGCAGTCACACATCAAAATCCACTGTAAATTTCCTAAAAGAAATGGAACAAAATACTGGTATCAAGGCCATACCCTTCACTGATATCCCTACTAAATCTCCCGATTTATCACCTATGGATTTTTGTGCTTTCGGACTTTTAAAATCTGCATTAACCAAACGTCGTCCCAAAACCATTACAGGACTCTGGAAAGCTGTTCAGGAGGAATGGGATAGAATACCTCTTCTGACACTTCAAAAGGCATTATTATCCTGGAAATTGCGGTGTCGAAAGATAGTTCAGAATAAGGAATGTCAAATAGAACATTTAAAACACAAGAATTTTATGTAATTTAGTTTTGTGTAATACAATATACATCGTCTAAAAAATGTGTGAACAGTCTCTGTATATATATATATATATATATATATATATATATATATATACACTGCTGGCCACTGTAAATGTAACACCCTGAAGGAAACATGCAAATAACATGAAATTTACAACATGCATAGGCGGAGGTGAGATATGCAAATGATTAGAATTTCAGCGCAGACGCACATCACGCGCGCCTGTGGCGCCTCTTCAAAGCACTATTTAAGGCTTGGAGATTTCGACGATTTCAAGTTCGGCAATTGTGTTTTTCTTGTGGTTTTAAAAAAAACGATCAGTTATGCCTCGTCGAAAACAGCGATCATCTTTTGATCAAGTATCCGAGTTCGACAGAGGAAGGATAGTGGCCTACCGAGATTGTGGATTATCTTTCATTATACCGTTTCCACTGTCGCAGGAGGGTACGACAGACCGGCCTGTTCGATCGCATCCACCTCAGCGCACCACTTCACGTGATGACAGGCAAATTGTGCGCATGGCAGTGACGGATCGCTCAGTCACATCACGAACCATAGCACAGCACATGCAGTCTGTAACGCATCATCCAGTGTCTGCGGGTACCATTCGACGCCGTTTACAGCAGAGTGGTCTGTCCGCAAGACGTCCATTGCTTTGTCTACCCTTGACGCAGAACCACAGACGTCTCCGCCGCCAATGGTGCGATGACAGAAGGATGTGGACGGCAGAATGGAATGAAATTGTCTTTACTGACGAGTCACGCTTCTGTCTGCAACACCACGATGGTCGCATTCGAGTCTGGAGACACCGTGAAGAGAGGATGCTGAACAGCTGCGTTATGCACCGCCACACTGGTCCTGCACCGGGTATTATGGTATGGGGCGGTATTGGATATCACTCTCGCACACCTCTAGTACGCATTGCCGGTACTTTAAACAGCCAGCGCTACATCTCCGAGGTGTTGGAGCCAGTTGTCCTTCCTTACCTTCAGGGCTTGCCCACAGCCATATTTCAACAGGATAATGCGCGACCACACGTGGCACGCATTGTCCAACGGTTCTTCGTCAATCGCCAGATTGAATTGCTTCCCTGGCCGCCTCGCTCTCCGGATCTTTCGCCGATAGAAAACATGTGGTCCATGGTTGCTCTACGATTGACCCAGATTCCATCCCCAGCTGCCACAGCAGATCAAATTTGGCAACGTGTGGAAGCTGCTTGGTCTGCTGTACCCCAAGAACTCATCCAAAGTCTCTTTGAATCAATGCCGAGGCGTGTGGCAGCAGTGATCACCAACAATGGCGGCTACTCTGGCTACTGATTTTGGCAGGAACCACACTTCACAGAAGTCTATAAATTTAATCATTTGATACTTGGTCAACATGTTATCTACAAAATAAATTTTGTTGTGATATCTCTTGTCTTTCTTGGTGTTGCAATTTGGGTGGCCAGCAGTGTATATATATGTATCTATATATGTATATATATATATATATATATATATATATATATATATATATATATAATATATATATATATATAATATATATATATATATATGCATATATATATATATGTGTGTGTGTGATGATAAAAGCATATGCTATATTTAATTATTTTAATGAGCGTTAAACAGTAATTTTTTCTATTAAAGTACTAGTGTGATCTCCAATTCAGGAAGTAGACTGTGCTTCGCAGCGAAGAGTTCAGGGTCATCGAATCGCCCGCACGCGCGTTATCTTACATAACCATCGGATGTTCGAAAAAAGAGGCTCTGGAAGAGGGCCTACGCTTTATGTGACTTATATAATGGAAGAGAAAGAAATTTCGCAGTTTAGGGGGAACTTTGATAGAGTGAAGATGCGCTTCTGTCGCGTGAGCTGATTGAAAATTGCGATTTAGCTGGATTAATTGGGTATTTGATTAATGTTAATTAATAAAGGAGTAAGTAAATGTTACTTAAGTATTAGTTCTTCCACCGACCTACTGTTTGATGACTGCATTTAGAGTAATTAGAGTGTGTTGATGGGTGCGCGGCGAAAGCGCCGTGACAAATAGTCCAGCTGGATCCGAACCGCGTTCTCGAAACTCCTTGCTTTTTAAAATTAGGTATAGGAATAAAATTTAAATTTAATTTTCCCATTTTTCGTCATCTCTCATCTCCGCGACAACGCCATGTCATTCGGAAGATACTTCTGTCGTGTTCCATAGCTATTGTTGCTAATCGCCGACTTCCCAATTCGGATTACGTTCAACATGGATGATGTTCGTGGTCTTCAAATAGAATTATCTACATCTTGTGATGCGGTCGAGTTGCTGCAGTGTGTCTTCTAATGATTTTTGCCCAGCATGTGCTTGTCCCCCTGGAAGTTCCAACCAGTCGTCGTCAACATCGTGTGCATTTTTGTTATTCAGGATTGTGTTTCTTCTCCTGATTCAACAACAGGATTTTCCACTACAGTGCCGTGTGATGCCGATTTTCATATATGTGTATAAAAATTTCTCAGAGAATTCAGCGAGATAAAACGTATTTTATGCGGTATTTAGTCAGATAAATGACCGACGAAAAAGATGTTTTGTTGTCCGATGCCAGCATAAACGATTGTACTGTGTGTGTGTTTAGCGAGCAACATTCAGCATTACAACATTGCGGAATTCTGTGACGTGCGTGTTTTAAAACATTGAAGGATATGAGCCATCACAAGTGGACTACTGTTATCAAACATTATCCGGATCACCAAAAGAAGTTTAAGAAAAATGCTGATAATTTTATTTTCTAATTAATTTGCATGTTGATTTTTAGAAAAAATGTTTTAAAGTATGTTAAAGTTTCTAAAGGTAAGCCAAAATTTATGATTTAACTAATGAAACTGAGATGGGTCTATGATTTTTGAATTTCTTAATACCTAGCTTGTTTTGATGTAAAAGTAGAATGTTATTTTGGAGGTGACGTCAGAGTCTAAACTAAATTCAGTTTAATATCGGGAGCAATAAACCCATACTTTATACTGATGATACCCACCCAAGTTTCACTGAAGAGCAGGTAAAACTTTGGTTCAACTATGGGATTTGGGCACTCAAAACTTATTCTGGCGACACTTCCCAATTAGCTTGCCTTATACATTATAAATTTCAGTGGAGTTTTGGACTACTGAATTAAAATTTGCTGTTCATGTGTAGGATTTTGTTTGGAATCTTGAGAGTTTTGATAGACTTATTTCATGTTTTTAGATTAATTAATACTTGACATAAGAAAAAGTTTTAATATTGTTATTCAATGAAACTAAAATATGTAATCCAGCTTTTTGTTGTTTTGAGGGGGGGGGGGGGGGGGGGGGAACAAAGTAGACTATCAGATTTTGAGCATTTGTAAAGGAAAAAGAAAATTTTGCATATTCTTCAGAGCTGGTGATGGCCCATTTTATCTTTTTTTTTTATTATGTGATATTTGTGTTTTAAAATTTAGATTTTTGAAGTGTTTTATTTTGATTTACGTTTTAATAAAATATTTTGAGTGTTTTTATGTAGTGATAAAATTGATAATGATATATGTGATTTTTTTTTAAATAAGGTATGGAAATCATAGTAGTATTGTTTTTATAGATATAGAGTGAGGGATTTTGATATGTTTTAATTTTTGTAATGGTAGGATTGTATAAGTAATATTGAACAAAATATGAGCTTTAAAACATATTTTAGCAATTCAGTGAAGGATTTAAGTTTTGAACAAGCATGAGCAATTTTACATGTTTCCTTTAATTCACATATTGGTTAGAGTTTTTAGTTGATTATTGAATGATTATGAAAAGTACATAAGAATAAATAATGAGAAAGTGATTTGTTTTGAGTATTGTAAAGAAATTTGAAGGATGATTAATTTTGATTCCATACTTTTTAAGATACAATTTATTGTTTATCTCATACATTTTAATAATCTCATTTATTATGTATTCTTAATTCTATTGAGTGATTTTTAGCGTTTTCATTTTTAGCTTTTAGTGTTATTGTGATATTCAGAACGGTTATATTCTAGTGATTTAGTACTTCTTTTTGGTTTTGTGCACAGATGAAAAGTAATGTTTAGTGTTCTTTTATGTGAAGTTATGTCTCAAATGGAGACTTATGTAACCTGTAACCACACTACTCTCGAACACTACTCTCGATCATTTTGGAAATTTTATTATTCACCCCTTCTTTCCCCCTCCCCCAAATGCTGATGGGGGGGGCTGAACTTTCCCTTAAGCGGCATCGTGAGTGTCACTAATCATCTCAGCGACACCGAAAACTATTGGTTCGACTCTCGGTCATTTTGGACGTTTTATTTTTCCTCCCTCCCCCCCCCCTCCCAATGCTGATGGGGACTGAATTTGTCCTTAAACGGAATCGTGAGTGTCACTATTCATCTCAGCGATACCGAAAACTATTGATTCGACATACTCTCGGTTATTTTGAACATTTTATTTTTTATCCTTTCCCCCCTCCCCCCCCCAATGCTGATGGGGGCTGAACTTTCCCTTAAACGGAATCGTGAGTGTCACTACTCATCTCAGCGACCCCGAAAACTATTGATTAGACACTACTCTCGGTCATTTTGAACATTTTATTTTTCATCCTTTCCCCCCTTCCCCCCAATGCTGATGGTGGAGCTGAACTCGTCGTTAAACAGCATCGTGAGTGTCACTATTCTTCTCAGCTACCCCTAAAACTATTGATTCGACACCACTCTCGGTCATTTTGGACATTGTTTTTCACCCCTTCTTCTCCCCCCCCCCCCAATGCTTATTTTTGGGGGGCTGATCTTGACATTAAACGGCTTCGGGAGTGTCACTATTTATATCAGCTATCCCGAAAACTATGGATTCGACACTAATATCAGTTGTTTTCAATTAGTTTTACATGCCCCCTCCCCCCTCCCCCCTAGGGTTGCTAGGGGAGTCTTACCTCCCCAGTATTTATTCCCATATTGTAAGTGATATGTGTACCAAGTTTGGTTGAAATTGCTCCAGGCATTCCAGAGTGGTGCTGGAAGATAGTATATACATACATCTGTTATTACATATTTTTAAATGGATGAATTTGTATTTTCCACTCTATATCAATCATTATTTCAACCGCAACACTGAAAACGTAATTCATTATAAAAGACTGCTTATTTCCCCGTTGACTTATTCCCCCTTTACTCAGCAGCTGGCCAGCACATAAATCCGCCCGAACTCCGCCTCCAAAGACCCTGATCCTGGTCGTTCACTAACGAGATCTATAACAGATCTACACAGTGCGTCAAATAAATTTTAAGACTGGGTCTGTAAAAAGAAATGGAAAAAAGAAATTAATACCTGTTTTGGTATTTTATTCAAAATAGGACCCTGTGGCTTCAATGCACTTTTTGCAGCGATTTATTAATGAATCAAGCGCCTGTTGTAAATCACTTTGTGGAATGGCCTCCAAAGCACAAATCGATGCTTCTTGTATGGTCGAAATATCCTCAAAATAACACCCTTTTAACTTCATTTTAAGTTTTGGGAATAAGGAGTAGTCACAGGGTGCTAAATCAGGTGAATACGGTGGATGGTTCAACACGCAGACATTATTTTTTGCCAAAAGTCGACGAACAATAAGGGAGGTGTGACTGGGTGCATTGTCGTGTAACAAACACCAACTGTTTTCAGTCCTTGTGTAGTCTGGACGAATGCGACGAATTCTGGCCATCAAACGCTTTAAAACAGCTAAGTAGTATTGACCTGAAATTGTTTGTCCAGTTGGAACAAATCCTTTGTGGATAATACGTTTAATATCGAAGAATGGAATGACATTGTTTTGATTTTGGATGGAACTTTTCTTGCTTTTTTGGCTTCCGTTGAATTTGGTGACTTCCATTCCGCACTTTGTCGCTTTGTTTCAAGATCATATTGGAAACACAAGGTTTCATCACCTGTAACAATGGACTTCAAGAAGTTTGGATCGTTTTCAGCGGCTGAAACGATGTCTCTGCAATATGCACTTCTCATTGCTTTTTTTTCAGGGGTTAAAGTGTGTGGAACAAATTTAGCACACACTTTTGTTTTGCCCAAATCTTCATGCAGGATGGTTCGAATTGTTTCTTTGTTGATGTTTAAAGAGTCTGCCATCATTCTCAGACATGCACAGCGATCGTTTGTTACGAAATTTCGTACTTTCTCAATAACTTCAGATGTCCTAGATGAAATTGGTCTTCCAATAGGCTGATCATCTTCTACCGTATCTCTTCCGTCCAAAAAAACGTTTGTGCCACACAAAAACATTTGATCTACTTAAATAACAGTCACCGTAAACTTGTATCATGAGTTGGTATGTTTCCGAAGCACTTTTACCAAGTTTTGCGTTAAATTTAATTACAGTTCTTTGCTCCATCTTAAAAAATCAACATGAAATAAATTCACTTCTGCAATAAATGCTCGCCTTCTCTCAACTACTTAACGAAATGCGCTCAACTTGTTGACAGTGTACCAGCAGACGATGGACGTTATGACACATGCACATTTACACTCACAGCACCATTACATCCTGCGCTCTGAGACGAGTCTTAAAACTTATTTGACGCACTGTAGCAGATCCGAAGTCGGTCTTTCAGATAATCGGGTCATTTTAAAAACACGGATCTTCAAAAAGAGCCGTTCATTTTGAAAAATCCTCAAAAAGAGACGGCTCTTTTTGAAAGACCTGTATCTTCAAAAATATTCGAATCTGAGTGAGCCGGGTCTTAAAGATATGTTTACAGTCTGCGAAGATCTACATCGGTCTTTTCGGTTCCGGTGAACGATGTGGGAGCCGTCAGATCCGAGATACTGAGATCCGGATCAGTCGTTTATTTCAAAGAGCCGTTCAGAGCGAACGGCTCTGAGCTGATTTACCCATCTCTACTGGATAATCCATCCTTTAATATAACTCTATGGATACCTTACCTCTGATATGTATTATGCCGTTGCAGAAATATTAGATCACAACAATGATATATCTTAGAAACTTTGATATGTTTGTCTTGAAACTTCCTCTCATTTCCGATTTTTATCTTTGACAGTTCAAGGTGAAATACTGATGTGATTTCATATTTTACCGGTTTTTATATCGATTAAAACATTTTTCTGAGCTATTTTACTTCAAAAGAATTACATAAGTTATAGAGTAGGCAAATTCGATCCTGATATTTTATCAGTCTTGTCTTAATTTAATTGGCGGGAATTGAAGGTCTACGTCGGACGTATGTATCGCTAATATTAAATTGCCTCCAGTGCACTCGTGTATAGTAAATATTTGTCGGACCGGGCATGTTTCAAAAGTCAGTGTCTTTACTTTTTATTTTTAAATTTTCATTTAATGCAAACTGTGAGACTCTCACATAGTCTGAAAACAGACTCAATCCTAACTTTGGAAAATCCAGTAAAGATGTGATTTTTTGTTAAAGGAATCAGGCAGACCGTTAACAGACAATGATGCGGTGCACACTTCCCTAGTGGAAAAAGGGTCATTCGTTAGGAAAAGGCGATCAAAGCACAAAGAGACAATGCAAGGCCTGGGGTGTCGGGCTGACAAGAAAGGAAACGCCGGCCTGCAGGTGACCATATGACGAACCCCCTGTTAGGGGATTGCATCAAACACATGAGACAATGGAACAATCGAGAACGGGGGAAAAGGTATAAATGAAGAAAAGACGACTAGCTTTTTTTAGACTGGACCGTGATGAGATATTGAGGTACTGGATAGCGGAGGGGATAGAGACCAGAGATGAAGTCTGGTTTGAACTGTGATTATGAACTCCTCTCTCATTAATGTTATCAGCTTTCTTCGGAACAAACTCATTTACATTATTATTAGTCCAGATATTTATTTTATAATAAACGAGATGTAAAATATGCAATAATCTGTGTCTACATTACTATTACGAGTTACTTATACCAATGAGTCCACGGCGATCCTGTTTACACAAACTGTTTGTCCTTTCTTACTTACTTTGTTTTGATGGTCTGGTTTTCTTGAAAACTATGAAACTTCTTTATTTAGCAACATTTCAGGAGGAAAAGTCAACTTCAGTGGTTTGTAAAACTCCTATCTCGATCAGCCTCTCTTTCCGTTTATTCAATTCGAACTGATTTCTGTGAGTTTACAGTTCACATTAGATTCCAGAACTCCCGACGACCATCAATGATATACGACAAAAACAACGCTGTTTTAAATTTAACTGTCGACAATCAGTTTTCTCAGTCGTGTATAACTTTCACAGAAAAATCAATAAAAGAATGATCAGGACGAAAACTAAAAGCATTAACTTTCGTAAATTACGAAGATGCTTCTACCCTGGTAAAACCAACTCACAAAAGTTTGCTCCATTTATCATGGATACCACGAAAGTCGACATTTTATTTTCTCCGGCTCCCAGAAATATTAAAACGGGACTCCCCGACATATTTTAGCATTGTAAGGATCTTTTGAATTTTCACTACCACCAGTGCACTAGCGATAGGGTAAAAAAGAAATGCCATTCCAGCTGAATCGCAAAGAATTTTACTTATTTCGATGAACAAGTTGCAAGGAATGAAACCACTCTTCGACCCTGTCTAGGAAACAGCTGTTTTGTGAAGCTTCAGCTCAGATGGTAGTGGATGCTTGTACAGCTAGACATGACCCAAGACCTTTTCAAGTATGTGATAATGTTTTACGGGAAAGAAATTTTTTTTTAATCTTTTATCTTTAAATGTCGGTTTTAGAGAGTACGTATCTTTTAAGAATCAAAATATTCTTTGTTTTTCCTCGTTTTTATATTATATATAACTTTTTATTGGGAAAGATATATTCATAAAAGTTTTCTATGACAGACAAATGGCTTCGATATTACGTACATAAAAGTAGAATATGTTATAGTTATAACTATATAGCGAAATAAAGAGTTTTATGGGATGATAAAGAATATATTTCGACCATATATAAAAACTTTTAAAGCAAGATTTTAAAAATATATTTTTTCATTTCATAATAATGGAGTGGGATTTAAATTGCTTTAAAATTCAAATGAACTCCTTAAATCTGGAGGGTTTATATGCATATTTTATATTAACTTATCTGATAGGCATAATATTAGTATGATTCTTATGAAAAGTTTTAACATTCATAATTATTGATGCAACTAATATAACTTTCTCTAGATGCAAGTTCTTCAAAAGTTGTTTTAGATGTATTCAGTGATTACTGTAATAAAATATTCAAAGGAATTTTTAAAATCATGTGCATAAGCAATTGCTGTATACTCTAAATATAAATTTCTATTCTTAAAATAAAACTTTATTTTTTATAATTGTGATAATCTGGCATTCTGTGGATAAACATATCCAGTGTAATCTAAGAAGCCTTATAACAACCTCCTTAAAAGTAATTTGGAAAAGTGTGGTGTATACTGCACTTTTTCACGCTTTTCAATTCTTTCACTGTTCAGCAGCAGCTTAAACTGCTGTATAACAGTAAACTCGAGAATAAGTTACGAAAGTTATTCTTAGCAGTTATAGAAATGCGTTTGTTATGAGTCGTGAAGCATAAAGTCTTTAAGTCAATTTAAAAGTGCATACCCTGTTTTAAGTGACTTCAAAAAGATTGTAATAGGTAATCATAACAATAGCCTAGACTACGGAATAAAAATCAGTTTAGATACGAATTTGTCACAAGAAAAATGCTTATCCTAGTTATGAATTCCAGGATTGCAAGTAATATGCCTACATTTCTTGACAGAGTTTTTTTAAAAAAATTTCAAAGGAATCATTTCATACTATTGTAGAAAATAACAATTAGAAGATTACAATTCTACTAACAGCGGGATGCTCATCGAAACTTAGCGAATGTGACAACCAAATTGTCTGAACGAAAATCAACGTTTTTCCGGCTCCAGGTTAGTTTCCTCGAGCCTTGAAATCTCTTCAGTGGTTAGTTCGGTGATCGAGCCCATTCTTATTGTCTTGGCTGCCGACTTTACTTCCTGGTAAGTAGCTCGATCGCTGTTTGCGTCATATACTGCGATCCCCTTCTTTACATAGGTGCAAGAGTTTTATTTTTGAAAATAGTCACTGGAAAGAAGACTTTAGCTGGGATGACACAACTAATTAAAATACAATATCTGACGAGCTTTCTCACAAACATTCTGAAAGTTTACAAACACATAAAGTGGCATTGAAATTTTTGTCATCATTAACGGCTTTCTTTCATCTTGTTTTCAAGAGGAATATTTTAATCAGTTCCTCTATTCAGGGGAAACAAATATATCAAAGGTTTATTCAACTTTAAATTCCCGCTTCAGTAACATTTCTAATTTCCCGAGGTTACTGAAATTAGGATTTCTAGAATAACTGCAGGAAATGTCGGGTATATTCTCGCGTGTGAATATACCCATAAACAAGGAAGAGGAAGCACAGTCAACTATTTACTTTCTAAATTTACTCTTTTCCTTTTCTTAATTTTATATGAAGGCATTCAATATAAAGCCTTTTCGTTTAGTAAATCACTCAATCACAAGTAGTCGTTGCATACTTTAGTCATTTAATACATTCATGCATTTAATGTATCTAGAAACATTTAATGACTATAAAATATACTACATTCTAACTAATTCAGTAATTTTAAAAGATTTTACAGAAGGAAAAGATTGTAATTAATATAGAAAAGTCTGAGAGTTAAAAATAGTTCACAATTCAAGTTATTCATAGCATTTAAGAGTAAATAGTTATAAACATTACATAAAACATTATTTATTTTAGTAACGTAAAAATAAATTCAGGACATCTACAAACATTTATTGTCATGACATGCATAAAAAACTTTTGATAATCAAAATTTAAAAGGCAGGAAAAAACCGAAGATAAGTATCATTACATATTCAGTGAGAATAGGTAAAATTCTATCTTCAGCATGTACGCCTAAATTTAAATAGTTGGTTTATTTATGTTAAGGTATTTTATGTCTTCTTTATGAACAGTTACACACATTTAAAATTTATTCACACTTTTATATAGTAATATATCAATACATTTCTCATATGTTGAATAACATAATGATGAAAAATAACAATCCAGTACCAACAACGTCGAATAAATTTTTCCTGCTGGTATTTGATAACCATGTATTAAAACTTTTTCAAGTTGTGCTTATGTTATGAAATAACTTTGAATTTTATAGACTGAATGCTTTTGTTATTCAAAATTACATCATAAAGAACTGCCGCGCCATCTACTTGGTACAAATTAGAAATTTTTCAAAGCAGTTGGCAAAGTGCTGCCAATGAAGTTACTATCATTTTTTAGTTTATGGCCATGCAAAAATAGAATTCAAAGAGCTAATTTTTAACCCGTGTACCAAAATCAATTGAGCCGCTTTTAAAAGATGTCGATAAAATTTTGCCCATTAAAGTTTTTAACATATTTTTTTATTCACTGCAATGAAAATATAAAATTAAAAATTAAATTACCAAAAATTTTAAAATGCTGAACTAAGTATTGTCTAGTGAAGGTACTAAAATTTTTTTAACTTATGGTAATACAAATGTAAAATTTAAACAGCATCCTCTTAATCCAAAGACATGGTACAAATTAGAAACTCTTCAAAATAAAATGTAGAAATTTTTTTATAAACTTGCAGTGATATTCTCAGACTCGACATTACTGGCCACCTGATGAAATAAAATAATTCTAGTGCCATTTATAGCCCAAGAGTAACATATGTATCAACATATGTAACATATTGATGAGTTCAATATATTAATACATTTCTCAAATTCAATAATATTACGTTTATCACAAAACCGAAAGAAAAAAATAGAGAAAAGAAATCAATAAAGTTTATGAAGAAATAAAGAAATAGGTAGCAAGAAATGTTTCAATCTTTTTACATAACGTATCTCAATGGTTTACTTTATTCTCTTGAAACGAAGAAATAAATCCCATATTTAAAACAGAATAAATATTACCACATTTTTACTTAATTTATTCATTCAGAGTAACAAATGAAGGGGAAAACGAACGAATGAAAACGGCAACATCTATTATGTAAACACCAAAGTCAAAGTCGTGTAGTTGACAGAGTACCTAGCGGAGGACCTCCGACCATAAGATGTTATGATCGAAGTATGTTTCTTCTATTGGGCACTTTGCTTTCCATGTTGAAGAGCAGGCACGCCAGCTTAACTCCTCCGCAAAACAGCCGTGAGAGGAAAATGCTTGCGACAGACTTCCATCTGGGGGCCGGGGGAGATCGATGCTCGAACAGAGCGAGAGACTTTGATAATGACAGCTCGAGTCAGATAAAAAAGAGGGGGGGTGCAGAAGCGACCCCGCAACGGAGGGAGAGAGACGACTCAGTAAAAGTAGGAAACCAAAAACTCGTTTCCAACCATGCGGCTGCAAAGCTGACAAATTCTCAACAAAGAACCCCAGCAACAGTTATCTCCTTCTCATTTTTTTGGAGAGGGGGGGGGGGGGATAGCCTTATCCGGCTGGTAAAGCAGGAACCTGGGTCTCTTTGCAAACGACAGGATACTCGGGTCGCACGCCGGTATCGAATGAAGTATAAGGTTCTCAATATAGTTAATACCTCTATGAAACTTCCAAGCAAGTTTCTTAATTTCGGGTAAAAAGGGTGGAATCTTCAGGTAATTATGAAGGGTAGCGTTACTCAAGTACCACTCCGGAGAGACTCAATCGCCTAGGATTCTATTTTGAATTACTTGTAATTTCTTGAGGTGAGTGATTGCAGCGGTACCCCAAACAATAGACCCATAAGTCATAACCGGTCTAACGAAGGCTTTGTACAGAAGCAACTCGGTTTTTATTGACAGGCGACTTTTCCATGCCAATAGATAGCTTAGAAAGCCCCGTGAGGCCTTAGGTTTTCGAATTAGGTCATCCATCTGTAGGCGTCAGATTAGTTTCGAGTCTAGGATGACACCTAGGTACTTCTAAGAGTCAGCCCAGGGAATCCGCTCTTGATTAAGAAGGAAGTTATTATCTGGAGGGATAGAACTACCCATGAAATGCACGACGGCATAATTGTCAGCGTTCACTTTAATTATCCATGCAAGAAGCCATTCACGATATGCATTTAAATAATTTTGGAGCCTCTGGAACACAATGTGACGGTGTCTCTCAGAAGTGATATTGGTGGTATCATCGGCATATGTAAACATATTGCAATTTTCATTCAGATTTCTTTGAACTCTTCAGTAATTCACAAGTTATTTTCTGTCGCTACTATTTTGAAATTTTGCACCTGAATTACTATTAGAGATACACTGCAACTATCTTGAGAGATTGATCGCTATATTATATTTTAACAGGTCTGTTGAATTCCCTTTTGCGATTTCAAGCTAACTTGTGGCCTTACTAATTTTTTGACAATACCCAACAGGAATTTTTCCTCATAACCCCTATGCCTTTCTCGCAGCTGCGATTTGCGAATATACACCGCCTCCTACTGAAACTGACAACATATTTATGGATATGATTTATTGGCTTATTTGAATATTTCAAAAATCCACTTCTCTTCTGGAGACTGCGAAACAATTACTATTGCTAAACAGCCTCAACGTAGTAATTTAATACTTTATCAGCTGTTAATGGACCTCAAAATCTGCTATTAATTTAATTATCTCGGTTAAAAGGAAGTAATATCTTTTGCGTCATAAAAGATATTTAAAGTGCTCTTCCTATCTTTAGTGAGGGTGGATGCAGCTACCACACTACACTTCAACTTCACTCTCTTCAATAAAAGCCCTGTTTTGGTGCTGCCTTGACCGATAGGATATATTTATATATATAAATAATCATGACTATGGTAAGAGAATCCTTCTTAATCTAAAAAATTCACTTTGAAAGTGTTGATATTTTTCCAATAATAAACTTACTAATCTATATATTAAATGGCGTATGCATTATTTCTCAAGTAATTTCTTCATATTATTTCATGTGCGCCGGCAAAATAAACGCTTGTCATCTGGTTCAAAAAATGAATTTTTATATATCTTATGATATTTTTTCAGAGTTAGTAACGCAATTTAGTATAATATATGAAATAAATATCAATATTTTTGTGTTATGTAATCAAGATAGAAGATTTAATCAGTTTAAAGGAGCATATAATATTGTGTGAACTGCAGTGTTTTTTGACCATGTCAATATTAAATCAAATATAACGTATACATTTGTTTCTTTTATAAATCAATGGCTAATTTAGTAAATTTTTTAAATCTATAGTTAATTAAAGACGCTCTATTTTTCAGATTTATGCAGTATTTCTTTGTGCGTCATCTGATTAAAATAAAAGGGACTTACCATCTGTTTAAATTAAACCGGGAATTTACCGGTATCAAACAATTGTTTGATTTTGTGTAAATTAAGTTTGATAAGTTTTTGTGTAATTGAGTTTGTTTTTGTCTCGAGACAGACGTATGTTGCTGTTTTGAACATGTCTTCGAAAAAAAATAAAAATTATCATTGATAATAAAAGCCAATATCAAGGTAGATTGTTTCTTTTTCTCTTTGTCTCGCTTACAATTTTGATAATTATCAATTACTTAAGTTGGCCTATTTGCAGATTTTTCATTAGTGTTAGCATTATCCTTAAGCATTTTTGGAAGAGAATAGTGCTAAGCATCAATACTCATAAAATTAGCTCACAGCTTATTAGTTGTTTAAGAGTAGCTCACATTTAGAAATAGGTGCTAAATAAAGCTTTTTAACATCATGGAAATTATCTCCAAATTTAATGATTATGAAAAAATAAAACATCTTTTATAGGTAATCACTTTTTGGACAGCAGCCCCTTTTCCTCCCCTCCCTTTATTGTTATGTATGAAATACATGTGCTACTAAGATCTGGTCCTTGTATAAATCAAGTAATTTTCTTTTTACTTTCGTTGTGAAAAAAAAAAATGAACTTTGTATAAATTATCAATGAATTTAAAGGTGATAATACAGACCTATTCCAGAGATTATTACTTGTAATTATCACTTCTGGATTACCTGTATTTGATATAAAGTTCTTTTTCAAGAGATAACATTTTTATTGAATCCTTTATGTAATATTTTGCACGTTTTTACACTTGTGTTGACAAAATAATTTCTTTTTTTAGAATGGTCCAATTAT
The DNA here is from genome assembly GCA_907164885.2 of Dolomedes plantarius. Lineage (NCBI taxonomy): Eukaryota > Metazoa > Arthropoda > Arachnida > Araneae > Dolomedidae > Dolomedes > Dolomedes plantarius. The sequence continues at coordinate 165,037,575 of OU015491.1, read as the reverse complement.
CCTTCTCAAAGAAGGTACAGAAAATTCCCAAGGTAAACAGCAAATAATCAGCAACATAAATGCTTGTCAAGCGGTTGCTGAAGCTGTCAGAACAACCTTAGGACCTCGTGGTATGGACAAATTGATTGTTGATGGTCGAGGTAAAGGAACTTTGAATTTGTTTTGTTTATAAGAATTATATTTAGAAGTCAGGTTAATTAGTCTATAATTCTAAATACAAATATGCCTTTGTTAATTTTTGTTTTTTAAATGCCTAAAAATTTTTAAGGCCATTGTATGTAAAATGGTATTCTAAGCATTTCTCTTATTTTGCATATTTTCCAAGTTGTATTCTAGAATGTCTTGTGTTCTGGTAAAAAGATATTGATCAATATAAAATTTTTATACAAGATTAAAATAAATTTCCATGGCTCTTGAAAAAGCCTTGTCCTTTAAAGATTCTTTTTGTTATTGTTCTTCTGAGCAGTTTAAAAGGCACAGTTTTTAGTTTAAGTCTTAAAAATAATATTTTTTTCTAGTGTGGGGATGTATTTTTTCTTTCTTTGCAACATGAAATTTCCCCCCCCCCCCCCATGTTCTGTTCCTCCCTAATTAATCAAAGATTTTTCTCCACCTTCTTGTTTCATAGATCTGATATTTAACAAAAAAATTCTTTTTATTTGTATGAAAATTTTTAGAAGATATGTTTTTTTTTTAAGGACAATTAAGCATAATGTATTGTGCAGTTCATCCTATTTCTAGTTCAAGGTTTTAAAGGCAACCCTCTGATTTGTACTGTAGTTGTATATGAGCATTATTTTTCTTTTGTGTCAGTGATCACATTTTTATCATATTAGTATTTGACATCTTATAGCTTATTTATTATCGTAACATTAAGATATTATAAAGCAACTAAAATTAAATTTCAAGACAATAGTCTTTATAAAAGCTCCATGCTCAATGAAAGTACTTATCATTAAGAATGTTTCATAAACTATAATTAAAAATGTAAAAATTATTTTTAACATCTATATATTTTCTTTAGGTAAAACTATCATATCCAATGATGGTGCAACGATATTAAAAGAACTGGAAGTAGTTCATCCAGCAGCCAAAACATTGGTTGATATTGCTAAATCCCAAGATGCTGAGGTTTGAAATTAAACCTTTTTAAACTTTATAAATTTTTTGGGGTTTGTTTTTAAATGCATAGGTTTAAATAGTATTGTATTTTATTATTACATTTGGATTTTCTTGCTGAAATGTGAATTTGCATGCAGGGTTAATATTTAAAATTATATTTATTTCAGTTTTTAGTTAAATGCAAAATTATTTTAATAGTATGCATAACTTAAATGGCTGTAAGATAGGAACATAATGTATATTTTGTAAAATACTTGGTGAAGTTTTACTTTATGGAATTAAATTAATAAAGTCAGCAGTCTCTTATTGTTTTAGAAATGCATAAATTGTTAGTTTACAAATGAAAATATTTTGTAATCATTAACTGATGTATAAATAAGAGTTTTGAAAGTATAATTAGTAACATGCTTCCTTCTTTGTTGTTGTTTTGCTAGGTTGGAGATGGTACTACAACAGTTACTCTATTAGCTGCTGAAATTTTAAAGCAGTGCAAACCTCTCATTGAAGATGGTATTCATCCTCAAATTATTATGAGAAGCCTTCGCACTGCTCTTCATATGGTAATTATTTTGGTGAAAATGTGCTTGAAGCCACTGCTTGGCGATTTTGGAAAAGAAAAAATTGCCAAATTGATGCATTTTTACAGAGTGTTTCTCGGATTGCAACCTTCCAGGGCATTTAAACCTCTCACAGACGCTTTGCATAAACATAAACAAAATGGCAACCTAGGAATAATAAATAAATTGGTAAAACAAACTTACCGCTGGCTGTATTAAAATCAGGTACACATGTGATCATTGCTTCGCTCAGATACCATTGCTCCACTCCTCTTTATTCCATTACGCACCTGTCCAAAAACATCACTGAAATACCCAACCAGTGGTTTTGCCATTAATATGCTGGCTGTAGCGTCAGTAAAACACGCTTACCGCTGGCTGTATGAAACTCATAGGCAAATGGCAGTACACCATTCAATCACAGCATGTTTTCCTTGCACTTCCAATAATATAATAAATGTCAATGTACATTCACTCAACTCTTGCAACATTATCGATAAATCTATATCCACTGTTTATCAAATGAAATATATCAAAAACAACCACTACGCTATCTAAAAATATGTATGAACTTGTAGGTAGGTGTAAATGGCAATACATCATTCAATCACGACACATTTCTCTTGCACTTCCAATAATGTAATAAATGTTGACATACATTCACTCACCTCTTGCAACATCACCGATAAACTCATAGCCACTGTTTATCAAATGAAATATATCAAAAACAACTGTTACGCTATTCAAAAATCTCACGTAAAAAATATAACCACATTGTTAGAAAATTAACTCCGCCTACTTTAACCATTTGAATTAACAGTTAATTTCAAATCAACCACTAGTGACCTCATTAAGCCAATCAAATTGCTAAGTGAGGCTAAATTACAAAATCGTATTCACGCATGCATGAAATGCATAATCATTCCACTGCTTCAAAATATCAACATTGCCATATTTGGCACGTTTATCGCCCATCCAAAAAAGGTTGCCAAAGCAGTAGGTTAAAGCACATTTCAGTCATTATTTTTAATTTTGTAGCCTCTTATATCATAAGGATAAAGTTTCTCATTAAAATTTAATATTAGTGAGCATGGAAATTATGTATGTTAAAGTTTTTGTTTGAAATATTGATATTCAACATAACATGTCAGCTTGTATACAAATTTATAGAATTTTTTCATGCAATAAGTGATGGTTTCCTTGATTTGATGATTTTATATACCTTGAATATATTTCAAGTTTCTCTTTTTGAGTAACATTTAAAATATCTTTATTTTAATTTCCTGATCTCATTTTAGTGTTAAAATATTAACACCGTAAAGAAACAGATGTGCCAGTCGCACCTCCCTTGGCGACAAGTTGGTGACAAAAAACTTTTGGCACCAACTAGTCACCAAAAATATTTTGTCGGCAAAACAGGTCTACGTGGACATTTTATGCTTAAAATAACAGATTTACACAAAATATCAATAACAACCCAAATATAAAAATAAATTCAAAACAAACTTACCAATGGCAATAATAAACTTTCATAAACATGACACAAATCCACAACAGCTACTTTAAAACATACACGAATATATCTAAAAATGGCTGTATTAAAATTCAAACCCTAAACAGAAATGCTCAACCGCTACTTCAAAACATATGCAAAAGTATCTAAAAACGGCTGCATAAATACAAAAACTAAAACCTTAAAATTAATGAGAAATTTGTTAGGTGGGCGGCCCTCCGCTAAAAAAGTCAGTATAGTACAACTAGTCAGTCCAACTAATATAAATAAACATAAAAAAACACCTTGGTTAAATATATATTTCTTCATTAAACATATATTACAGCACAAATTCAAACGATCTATTTCCATTATATCGCCTCTATTTTGGACACTAAAATCCCCTGATATTTCTAAATTACACTAAATACTGAACAGATAATAAATAAATGAACAAAAATATATTGAAATATACAACCAGATTATTGTATCCAAGCTGCATCCTAGCTGAAACTTAAAATCTGAATTAAAACAAATGAAAAATTCAAAAACTGTTGCCACAACATAATATAACTACACTAAAGAACGTTAAAAAAACCCATTCAATGACGCAAAACACAAGACACACCCGAATCTGGCAACAACAAAATCCTAAAAGCAACAAAAACACAAATTGGCAAAGTAAAATCTACATCTAATACTATCCAAAATACGTCATTAATATTTCACAACAACATGGCCGCCATACTTTATCACGTAAACATACACACACAACTAGCAGTTCAAACTGGGTTGCCACAAAATAACAAAATCTCGCCAAATTGCATGGCTGCCACACCAAACACAAAATTGCCAAACTTCACGAAATCGCCAAACTTAAAAAAATTGGCAACGAGGTGCGTCTAACACATCTGTACCTAAATGGGGCCACTGTATATAATTATGTAGTTTTCAAACAAGGGATGTTAATAAATTTTTTATCTGTAAAACCTTGAGAGATTCATGTGTATGTTAACAAAAAGTATGTTATGTTATTCCACTTTAAAGGGTAGTTAAACCCCATAATAATTATTTGTTGATATATTTTACTTCAATTAAATTTTATTTCCCAATGCATTTATAATTTAATTTTCTTTCAGGTACTATTTATTATAAGTCTTTATAAGTCAATTTTATTGAATTAAGGTTTTGTGGCTATGCAGAACTCCATTTAAATTTGTTTATTAAAGATTTTAAAAGTTTTTTTAGATTATGATTCTGGTTTCAGTATTTAGGATTATTTGTCAATTAAAATAATCCTTTAAATATGGTATTTGAAGAATATAATTTTAATTTTGTAAATTTATTTCAGGCGAAAGCAAAGATTAACGAAATTGCTGTTAAAGTAGAAAAAAGTGATGCTCAGTAAGTTATAATTTGTGTATCTTAAGCTGAAATGATATTTTTGTCGATTAAAGGTTTTAGCTTCAAAGTTATTAAAAGAGTTTTTAATATAATAGGATCTGTTATATCATAATTTAATATATCAGTAAGTGTTATTTTATAGTGATAAAATTGAGTTTGTTTTATTTAGTAGTTCTAAAGGATCAGTTTTATGCTTACTTTGGGATTTTAAATCCTTTATAGGCATGTTGTTTTTATTTCATCAGTTTCCTTGTGATGACTCATTACTTTCTCAACTGTATTTGCTGTACGAAATTCAATGTGTCATTTAGAAGTTAATACTAACTAAAATTTATACTTACATTCTTACTAAAATTGCTACTTAAAAATGTAGATTTGGGGTCATTTCAATCATAATTTTATGTACAAAGAAACAAATATGCAGTATATATTTTTTTATTCTCTTTGGAGTCCTTATGGACTGTATATCATCATCAATAAAACATGGATTGTTTGTCATTTTAGACATAAATAGTACAATCCTTTTTTCCTTTTTATTTTAAATTAAAAAAAGGGAAAACATGTATAAGGAACAGCATATGATGTGTGACATTTTTTTGTTGTGTGCTTTGAGATTTTGTCACTTTTTGTAACACTCCTTTCTTTCTTCCCTTCTGTGATTATGAGAAGAAAGAAAATGGATAGTGAGCTTGAGATTGCTATAGAAACTTTCTGATCTAATAAAAATAGGGGAATAGTTCTTAAAGCTTAAAATATTTATTATTCAGAATCAGAATTAATAATTTTGGAGATGTCTTATAATTTTATCTAAGAGTACTGTATGCTTAACATACAGATTTAGTTTTTGAGATTTTGCCATAAATAATTGTATTTATTAAATGTGCAACCAATTATTTTGCCTTGGTGTTTAATTGTGCATGAAAAAGTTTGCTCATGCATGAGAGAGAGATTTTATTCATAAACATTAACATTTTCTGAGGTTTGTAACATTATTTTGGTGGAATGTTGAAAAGTTAGTGTTTACTGTTTTTGGAAAATGCAGTATCCACGCAATGAATATATATGTAATACACTCAATTTCTCTCCTTTTAGATTTGAAGTACGTACATTTTTTAAATGTATATACACTGAAACTTTTAGCTGTCACCCCTCTAAATGGCCATATTTTAATCAGCATGTTACTTATCCCAGAAATGGGGAATCAACTACAGGCTTAGGAAGGAAAGAAAAAAAATTGTGCTTCACAAATATTTCTTTATATACCACAGTTTTTATGTAAATCTTCTCTTTGGTAAAAAGATTTTGATCAGTATACAATTTTTATACAAGACTAGCTGAATACCCGCACTTCACTACAGAGTACATTTGAATTAAATACATCAGTCAATGTATGCAATTAATGCCAAAAAAATAATTATTTATAAAAAAAACAACATATTTTTATAGACAAAATGATGTAGAAGAAAATATTCAAATTAAATATAATGGTTAATGTATGAAATTAATTTGTGTGTTTAATATCCATAAAACATGCTGATTTGAATTAAATTCTTAAAAAACTTCCATCTCAATTAGTCTAGTGGTTAAATTTTATCTTTACCGTATTTCAATATTCTTTTTGTCAATTTATTTTGTTTTTATGCACATAATGCAAAATTAATTTAAAGTATCACAAGAAAGAAAAGAAACCACATGATCAGCATTTAATAAATTAAATTCTGAAAATTAATCTTTAAAAATTCACCAAAAATCAGGAAATGGAGATAAAGATTCGAAAAATATTTCATTTTAAAGGAATTTTTATGATCTTTCTCGTGATATAAATTTTCTAACCTTCAGGTTATTATTTTAAATGCAAACTTTAAAGAAGTTACAAAAATGCTTAAAAATTTTATTTTAAAAAATCTAAGAATTTTTCAAAAATCTTTCTTAGTGTACCCCTACACTATAAGAATTGCCATGCAAAATTTCAGCCCTTTATGTCCAGCAGTTTGGTCTGTGCGTTATCTGTCAGTCAGTCACGCAACTGTTTTATATATATAGATTAAAATCAGTTTCCGTGGCTCTTGAAAAAGGTTATGAAATTTCTCAGTCTTCAATTTTCCCTGTTCCGTATCACCAATAATTTTGATTTTCACACTGGCAGATCGCCATACTCTGGACATAGTGAAATAAAGTTGCCAATGACTAAAAACAGCATCAGGTAAATATGTGCCAACATTTTCTAATGTTTATCCTTGCAGCTTTTAGATGGTCATGGCAAATGCATGCAATACTTGCACCCACAGAGGAAAACTTATGTATAACTCCTGTCTGGATGTTTTTCTCATGTAGTTACATACCGGGGTCATATATTGATAGTTTATAATTCAGTATCTCAGTTATATTAAAACCTATAACTAAAATATTTTAATTTGTGGCAGTATAATTAAAATGACTTACGAAACTTTAAAGTATCATTTTTACCCTCAAAGTGAGGCAGTGAAAGGCAAAGTGGTGTTAAGTCCAAAGCCTTTTGCTGCAAAAATAACAAAAAACTCCACTATAAATTGAACATGGAGATTACATTTTTGCCCTCAAATAAAAAAAATTGAAAATGTGACTTACTCCACTTTGCCTTCCACCGCCTCATATATATAGCTATATCTATAGCTATATCTGAATGAATGATAATAATTAGTAACCTAAATCAAAATGCTCTCTTTTCAAATTTCCCTTTATTCTCATTTGCATGATTTTTTTACATAATTGAAAAGGGAATCAAATTTTTTAAGGTACAGGTGTGTTAGACGCACCCCGTTGCCAAGTTGGCGATTTTGTGTTTGGTGTGGCAGCCGCGAGATTTTGTTATTTTGTGGCAACCCAGTTTGAATGGCTAGTTGTGTGTGTTTGTTTACGTGATATAATATGGTGGCCATGTTGCAAAATATTAATGACATTTTGGCTAGTATTAGATGTAGATTTTACTTTGGTGTTGCCAATTTGTGTTTTTCTTGCTTTTAGGATTTTGTTGTCAGATTAGAGTGTGTCTTGTGTTTTCCGTCATTTATAGGCTGAGAGCGGGTTTTTTTTTTTTTTTTTTTTTTTTTTTTGCGTTCTTAAGTGTAGTAATATTTTGTTGTGGCAACGATTTTTGAATTTTTCGTTCTGTTTGAATTTGGCTAAGTTTCAGCTAGGATGCAGCTTGGATACAATAATCTGGTTGTATATTTCAATTTATTTTTGTTAATTTATTTATTATCTGTGCAGTTTTTAGTGTAATTTAGAAATATCAGGGGATTTTAGTGTCTAAAATAGAGGCGATATAATGGAAATAGATCGTTTGAATTTGTGCTGTAATATATGTTTAATGAAGAAATTATATTTAACCAAGGTGTTTTTTATGTTTATTTAAATTAGTTATTATTAGTTGGACTGACTAGTTGTATTATACCGACTTTCCCCCCCCCCCCCTTACCAAATTTCTCATTAATTTTAAGGTTTTAGTTTTTGTATTTACGCAGACGTTTTTAGATATATATTTTTAATACAGTCATGTTTAGATATTTTTGCGTATGTTAAAGTAGCATTTCTGTTTAGGTTTTTAATTTTAATACAGCCGTTTTTGGATATATTTGCGTATGTTTTAAATAAGTGGTTGAGCATTTCTGTTTAGGTTTTGAAGTTTAATACAGCCGTTTTTAGATATTTTTGCGTATGTTTTAGAGAAGCGGTTGAGCATTTCTGTTAAGGTTTTGAAGTTTAATACAGCCGTTTTTAGATATATTCGTGTATGTTTTAAAGTAGGTGTTGTGGATTTGTGTCATATTTTTGGAAGTTTATTATTGCCATTGGTAAGTTTGTTTTTAATTTTTTATTTTAGGGTTGTTATTGTTATTTTGTGTATATCTGTTATTTTAAGCGTAGACCTGTTTTGGCGACTAGTTGGTGCCAAAAAATTTTGCCGCCAAGGGAGGTGCGGCTGGCACATCTGTTCCGATTTAAAAATAATTTTTAGTAGAATTAAATCTATACTATAATAAATAGCATATTCTCCTTTGGTAGATTTAGCTATGTGCTTGGTTTTATTTGCTTGGGTCTGTGTGATGTTTAATTATCACTCTTATTAATATGAATGCTGAGTGAAATTAAATCTGACAGCTCTCATTTTTATAGCATGTTTATTTAGTGTTTTGCATGGAATGAATACACTTTTATATAAATGTTTAGTAAATTAATTCCTTATTCTTAAGATCTGTTGATGTGATTTGCATGCATTTTAATTTATGACTAATTGCTTATCAGTAATCTAAGAAATGCCCACACATATATAATGATCCAACTGTATTTGTGTAACAAATTATAACACTAACTTCTTACTGATCACTTAGTTTTTATATGCATGGGTTTGTATGATGTTAACTATTGCTCTGTCTCTGAAATTTGTGCTGAGTGAAATCAAATCTGAAAGCTTAAATTCCCATAGCATATTACTGTTCACTTTACTGAATTTATTTATTTATTTATTTTATTTATTTGTTTATTTTTTGGCCTAATTAGGAGGCACTTGTTGTGAGACATTCACCTTTTGTTATTTACCACAAATTCTTGCTGGCTACTTTATTATAGGAGCATCATTTAGGTGAGCCAGCATTGCTCCTTATGGGGGGGGGGGAACAACACAGTATGGACCAAGCCTTATTCGGGATTTAAACACAAGCTCACTAAGTGGAAGCTCGCGACGCTAACCACTATACCATAAGGGTGGCTTGTTGGTTTGTATAACTGCTCCAGTATTGTAAATAACAAGCTCTAAAAATTATCTGTGTTGAGTAGAACTGGTTCGATATTCTTTCTGCTTGTTATTCTCCACTTTGTAATTTATTTATTTATTACTTGATTTTGGTGCTAAGCTCATTTATTTTGCTTTAATTTATTTGGATTTAACATTAAAGTGGACTACTTAATTCCTATTGCATATTTAATTGATGTTTGCAAGAGCATACAAATATATGAACTAAACAACTAAGAAAAACCATTAGTATTAGAACATTTGTTACATTTTTTATGTAATTTAATCATGTTAGCATGTAATCCATAATGGAAAAAGTCTCAGATTTTTTATTCAAATGCAGTTTTTTTAAATCCGTATTACTAATTCTTTAACATTACGATTCACTTAGTAACATTGTTTGATTTGCATGGGTTTGTATGATGTTAACTATTGCTCTGTCTCTGAAATTTGTGCTGAGTGAAATCAAATCTGAAAGCTTAAATTCCCATAGCATATTACTGTTCACTTTACTGAATATATATTTTTTTTTTCTCCCTTATGTGGAGGCACTTGTTGTGAGACATTCACCTTTTCTTGCTGGCTACTTTATTATGGGAGCGTCATTTAGGTGAGCCAGTATTGCTCCTTATGGGGGGAACACATAGTATCGACCAAACCTTAATCAGGTTTTAAACCCAAGCTCACAACACTAACCACTATACCATGATGGCAGCTAGTTGGTTTGTATAACTGTTCCAGTATTGTAAATAATAAGCTCTGGAAGTTAGCTTTGTTGAGTAGAAATGGTTCGATATTTTTTCTGCTTGTTATTATCCTCTTTGTAATTTATTTTTATTAACTTGATTTCGGTGCTAAGCACATTTATTTTGCTTTAATTTATTTGGATTTAAAATTAAAGTGGACTACTTAATTCCTATTACATATTTAATAGATGTTTGCAAGAGCATACAAATATATGAACTAAACAACTAAGAAAAATCATTAGTATTAGAACATTTGTTACATTTTTTACGTAATGTAATAATGTTATCATGTAATCAGTAATGGAAAAAGTCCTAGATTTTTTATTCAAATGCTTTTTTTTTTTTTTTTAAATCCATATTACTAATTCCTTATTAACATTATAATTCACTTAGTAACATTGTTTGATTTGCATGGGCTTGTATGATGTTAACTATTGCTCTGTCTCTGAAATTAGTGCTGAGTGAAATCCAATCTGAAAGCTTAAATTCCCATAGCATATTGTTCACTTTGCTGAATTGTTTTTTTTTTTAAAAAAATTGCCTAATGCGGAGGCACTTTTTGAGACATTCACCTTTTGTTATTCATCGTGAATTCTTGCTAGCTACTTTATTATGGGAGCACCATTTAAGTGAGTCAGCATTGTTTCTCATGAGGAGACAACATAGTATGAACCAAGCCTTATTCAGGTTTTAAACCCAAGCCTACCGAGTGGAAGCTCTTAACACTAACCACTATACCATGAGGGCAGCTTATTGGCTTTTATAACTGCTCCAATATTGTAAATAACAAGCTCTGAAAATGAGCTGTGTTGAGTAGAACTGGTTCGATATTCTTTCTGCTTGTTATTCTCCTCTTTATAATTTACTAGCTGCCCATCCCGACTTTGTCCGGGTTGAAAAAAATATTATACCAATAAATTTCCAGTTGATAGCCAATAAATTGTAAATCTTTTTTAAACTTAATAATAACCTAAATAATACCTTAAATTAATTTTATGTTAGTTAATAATTAAAATAAATTTTTTAAAAAAAAAAGGCATGTTGGAGAATGGCTAGGTTCGAACCGCTAGCGTCAGAACAGAAGCCCACCTTTATAGCACCACGATAACGATCGTTGAAATCTTCGGAACAAAAAGTGGTAGAAGACAGTAGCAGAAACAATGGAGATTGTTAGGATTAAGCCCCTAACTTTATTTCTACTGATCAGATATACATAATATATAGCCTATATCCATCTGGAATAATGTACCTTTCAAACAGTGAAAGAATTTTTCAAATAGGTACAGTGGTTCTGAAGATTACCCTCCACATACAAAATCGCTCTCTCGTTATATATAAGTATAGATAGCACCACGCTAAGGATCGTTGAAGACTTCGCCACAAAAAGCGGTAGAGGACAGCGGTAACAATGGAGATTGTTAGGATTAAGCCCCTAACTTTATTTCTACTGATTAGATATACATAATATATAGCCTATGTCCATCTGGAATACTGTACCTTTCAAACAGTGAAAGAATTTTTCAAATAGGTACAGTGGTTCTGAAGATTACCCTCCACGTACAAAATCACTCTCTCTTTATATATAAGTATAGATTATTTACTTTATTTTGGTGCTAAGTGCATTTATTGTGTTTTAATTTGTTTGGATTTAAAATTAAAGTGGACTTCTTAATTCCGATTGTATATTTAATAGATGTTTGCAAGAGCATACAAATATATGAACTAAACAACTAAGTAAAACCATTAGTATTGGAACATTTGTTACATTTTATACATTATGTAATCATATTAACATGTAATCAGTAATGGAAAAAGTCGCAGATGTTCTATTCAGATGCAGTTTTTTTTTTTAAAATCCATATTACTAATTCCTTATTAACATTACAATTCTCTTAGTAACATTGTTTGATTTGCATGGGTTTGTATGATGTTAACTATTGCTCTGTCTCTGAAAGTATTGCTGAGAGGATATAATTCTGACAACCCAAATTCCTATTGCATGTTAATGTTCACTTGGTTAAATTGTTCTATTTATATATGTTTATATGATGTTACTATTGCTAAAATCCAAAATTTAGACTTAATGCAACTGTTATCAAGAGTTGTTATTGCACATAACTACTCCCTCAAATTGTGTGATAAGTGTGGATTTGTATAATTTTAACCCTTAGACTGTTACGAACATGCTCAGCGCGTTCATCAGGGGCTTTCCCCCAGCGTTACGAATGTGCTGGACGCATCTATCTGGATTTCCCAATGTTTTGCACGTTACAAACGTGTTTAATGCATTCTAAATTGATTCTTTCATTCATCAGTAGATGACAGCACTTTATTGGCATTCAAATACAATTTCTCCTGATAAGTAGATTTTTAGGTGATTATTTTTAGAATACATGCAATATAAAATGGCGGGAGTTTTGTGTTTTCGAAAGCTAAAGGCTATTCGAACTGACATTTCAAGTGATTCAGAGAGTGATATTCAGATTTATTTGACAAAAGTGATGAAAATACATTAGTAGACTAAGTGATGAATAGACTGTATGGTATAAAGACTGTGAAGTGGGTTTATGCATATCACCTTGCTTTAAAATATATCATACTATAAGAAATTTATGAACCAGAAAATCTGTACATTATATAAATATATATATGTATTAAAAATTTTATGTTTCACTTATTTTGTACTATTTATTTTGTTTTAAGTAACTGTATAGATCTTGTGTTTTTGAACGTCCCTTCAAAATGTGTATCCTCCAAAATGCACTTCTAAAAAAATAACCCAGCACTGGGGGAAGAACCAGAAGGCGAAAACTCAACGGTCTAAGGGTTAAACCATTGTTATTATCTTAAGTTATTTGCTGAGTAAATTAATGTGGAAATCCCCATATTCTTTTAAAATTTTGTTGTACTATGTAAAATTCTTTTATTTTTATGGCCTTATATGCTGCTTCTGCTAAAATCTAATCCCGGTTCTGAAAAGAATTAAAAGGAATTAACCCTAATTGTAGCATGTTATCACTCAGTAATGGTGTTAATTTGCATGAGTTTTATGATGCTAAATATTGCTCTGTCTCTGAAATCAATGCTGATAGAATTTTAGTCTTGATTATCTGCAGTCTAGTAAACTTAATCAGATGGTAATGGCATGACTTGTTTTTAAAACTATCTTTTGGTGAATAAATCATCAATTTCTTTTATGAATGATTTGTATACATCTATATGTATATTGTTGTTTTCATGTCATAAAATGTAAAATAAAACTTATATTTTCTGAGTACTTATATCACTACTACTTTTAAGAACAGTTGCTGCATCCTTGGTATTGTCTTATTTGCATGGGTTTGTATGATGTTAACTATTGCTCTGTCTCTGAAAGTAATGCTGAGTGAAATGAAATCTGACAACCCAAACTATAGTTGCATGTTACTGTTGTCAATTAAATTCTTATATTTCTATAAGTTTGATGTTATTGCCAAACTCTGAAATTAAGGTTAAATAGAATTAATTTAGGTTTTTCAAATTGCTATTGCTTGTTACTAGCTAAAATTGTGTGATTTGCATGGTTCCATGTTATACGGTAGCTGTGTCTCTGAAGTTTGTGCTGTGTGAAAATAAATCCGAAAGCTCCGAATTCTTGTAAGATTTTGTTACATTGTGTTAAATTGTTTAATTTTTATGCTGATACAGTTGATTCCAGTTAATCGGACCAACTGCTTATTTGGACGGAATCCCGTCTTGTAATATAAGGCATGTTCATTTAATCGGACCAGCTGGTTAAGGACCAAAATGATTGCGTCCTGATGTGGTCCGATTAACCGGAATTGATTGTATTTCTAAACTCTTAATTCATATCCACCAGTCAAACACCATTACCAAGTGAGCAATAACATGCTAGAATTTGGGTTTTTTAATTCTCAGACAAATTAAGAGGTCGGAATTCTTGTGTGTTATTGCTGACTCAGTAATGGTGTTTAATTTGCTTGTGTTTTATGATGCTAAATATTGTTCTGTCTCTGAAATTATTGCTGAGTGATTTTTGGTCTGATTATTTGCACTCTAATTTGTTAGAGTTTACATGATTTGTTTTTTGATGAATAAATAATTATTGCATTTGTGGATGTTTTGTTAGCATCTTTATGCATATTGTTGATTTTGTTATAAAAAGTTAAATAAATCATAAATAATCCATAAGTAAATTCTTATCACACTTGCTATTTAAGAATGTTGCTGCTTTCTTGGTATTGTTTAATTTGCATGGGTTTGTATGATGTTAACTATTGCTCTGTCTCTGAAACTATTGCTGAGTAAAATAAAATCTGAATGCCCAAATCCCATTGCATGTTGTACTATTGTTGACTCAGTAATGGGGCATAATTTGCTTGTGTTTTATGATTCTAAATATTGCTCTGTCTCTGAAATTATTGCTGAGTGATTTTCAGAGTGATTATTTGCGATCTAAGTTGTTCTGTTGAAGTTTGCATTACTTGTTTTTTGACGAGTAAATAATTATTGCATTTGTGGATGTTTTGTATATGTATTGTTGATTTCATGTCTTAAAAAATAAATCATAATCCATAATTAAATTCATATCACCATTGCTATTTAAGAATGTTGCTGCTTTCTTGGTATTGTTTAATTTGCATGGGTTTCTATGATGCTAACTATTGCTCTGTCTCTGAAAGTATTGCTGAGTAAAATAAAATCTGAAAGCCCAAAATCCTATTGCATGTTCTATCCAATTTCCTATCTATGGATTTACATGATATTTCCCTAATTCTAAAGCATTAGAATTTTAAAATGAAACAAATTTGTACAGTATATTATAGTGCTTAAAGTATTTTGTCTCTAAGAGATAAAATAATTCATGGTGATACAGGAAAAAGATTTTAAAATTTTCAAAATAGTAGCATTTCATTATTGGTGAAACATAAAATATGAATTAAATTTGACCCAAAACTGACAAGATGGGAATATATTATTTTCCAGCTTAAGTTTCTTAAAATAGTGCTTTTTGAGTAAAAAAAAAAAGGGGGGGGGGACAACTGGCATATCCTTTTATGTAGATCTCGTTCTTGTGTGGAAAGTGATACATTAAAAAAAAATTTATTAACACCTTTAGGGACATATGAGGTTTTAGATTTCATACAGGAATGTTTCATGTATATTTTATGGCCAAAGCCCTGGCGTATGGACCCTTTTTAACTTTACTCTTAATTGCTCTTAAAAGTGAAGAACATATAACTTGACCTTAATGCTCATTCCATTCCATCTTACTCCTTTTAATTCTCTGCCAACTTGGCCATTCCATTCTCACTGTAAGGAAAAATAGTTCTACCATATACAAGAGGCACTGATGGCCTGCTACTGGTATAACTTTAATCACTCAGTGTAAGAAAAGAGTTAAAAATGGTAGCAACCCATAAATGCACTCACTGGAATAAGACTATGTTTGGAATAGGAAAAGCGAAGATATGTTCAAAGAATAAAACTTACGGCAACTCAAAATTAAGAGATACTAGTCGATACCCGTCAAAACATGACGGCACGATAATAAATAAATGTACAAATGCACAATTTATACTCAACACATCATTGCCAAATGTTGAAAATCACAATAATTCGAAGAAACAAATTGATGTGTTTAAGCGGCCGCATGCTTAGTGAGTATCTAAAGCCAAATTTAAAAATGTCACTGAGCATGCGCAGAAAGCAATTTATTTAATTGTAAATTATCGCTGATTAAGCAGCACGAAATAAACAATTTCCATCAGGTTTAATCATATATTTCACAAACATAATTATCATAAAAATGATAATGGCAGAGAGAGATCTAGAGAGACTCCTCGGAATAGACGTGTTTATCATTAAAACATGTCACTGAGCATGCGCAGAAACAGTGAGTTTCTAAACCCAGATTTAAACATGCCACCGAGCATGCGCATAAATCAATTTTTTAATTGGAAATTATCGCTCATTAATAGAAATTGCGGTCAGAAAAACCAAATTTGACAAATCTACAGATTACAATCTTTCGTTTAAGACCAAAATGAGAAAAATTGATGCAGTAGTTTTCTCTCACGGACTGCCCAAAAAGTCGGCTTAGCAACTTAAATATATAGATTTTTACTGCCCTAAATTTAAACTAGTTATTAATTTTCTGTAGTGTTTACAAACAGTATTTTTTTCATCAATTTTTTATTCTTTTAGTTAGCAGTGTGAATTCAGCAGATATTTTTTATCATTCCATAATTTAAAAATATATATATTGCAGTAGAGTACATATTGAGGTTAACAAGTATTTTAAGTGAAAAGAACTGAAACATCGCAAAACTTGTTTGATTTGTATAACTGTTGCTTCATCTGTAATAAAACTGATGGCTCATATTGTAGTATTTTGTATATTAAATTGTTTAGTATATGTATATGACATTATTGCCAATTCCGAAACTATTTTTGAATTGAATTAAATTTAACCCGGAAATATTGAATGAAGGTTTTTTTTTTTCCAATTCAAAGATACTGCAAGTAAGGCTCCCTCATTTTATTTATTTGTATGTGGATTTTATTTAGATTTTTCTATTTATAACATTCTTTTATATGCATGGGTTTGTATGATCTTGCTTATTGTAGTGTTTACAATTTGTATTGCATGATATTACAATTTAAATTTCATAGTCCTTTCCTTACCATATATTGCTCTCCTGTGAATATTTATTATTCACAGAATATTCTGTGAGTACCATGCATGGGTTTATGTGATGTTACTTATTGCTCTGTCTCTGATATCAGTGCTGATTAACACAAAATCTGACTGCCCCAAAAAAAATTTTAAAGCGACTTTGTTTTTGCATGGTTTTAGAGAATTCTGCATCTGACATGAGTAATAAAGACAATTTTATTTCAATATGGTTTTGAAATGGGTTTATACAGATATTTGAGATTTAAGTATCAATTTGTTAATTAAATGTATTTATTATATAAGATAATTTGTGAAAACCTGCTAGTAATGAGTTAAGATTTATGATACCAATAAATTGGTTGGTGTATGGTTAGTTTTTTTTTTTTTTTTTTTTTTTTTTTTTTTTTTTTTTTTTATCACAATGCTAGATCTTTAGTAGGCTATGTAAATTATCATAGTAGTAATGAATACTATATTTCTCACTTTTTTTTCTTTGTAAATAGACTATAGTAAGATATTTAATTGATAATCTGCTAAGTTAGTACTGTTTATTAAATGTATAACTAGCATTTCTTTGAGGTTATTTAAGCATTCCTTTGAGTTTTAAATTCTCTGTCAAAGGACCTTAAAAATTTTTTGTATATTTTCTTTTTATTGTATGAATCATTTGCATAATGATTAAGATTGTGATTACTCATAATGTGTTCATTATATTGTTTAGGGAACAAAGAGCTCTTCTAGAGAAATGTGCTATGACAACATTAAATTCAAAATTAATTGCTGCACAGAAGGAGTTTTTTGCTAAAATAGTGGTTGATGCAGTTATGCAGCTGGATGAACTTCTTCCTCTCAATATGATTGGAATTAAAAAAGTTCAAGGTGGAGCTTTAGAAGTGAGTTACTTATATTAAATTACTGGTTCAATGAACATACTAAAAGATTCTTTTTGTGGTATTAGTTTTTTTTTTCACCTGTTTGTATAGTTTTTTACAAGCATCTTGTCATATATGTATATTAACTATAACCAAGGTGTAACAGGCAGATTAATTTTTGGTTTCATTCTGTGTATAGATTGGTCGTTCAGAGCTAACAGAAGTATATAAATTAATTTAAAATATCTCTCATGCATTAAATATCAGAATATTTCTTTAAACCTATCCAAAATATCTTCAGATGACTTTTTGATTTAAAAGTAAATTATTAAATATCTTATTTCTGCTGAAAAAAAGAAAAGATTTTTTTTAATATTAGAATTAAGTTAGGTTTTTATTTGGAGCATACCCTGAAGAAACCAAATGTTTAGGAACGGTGGGGGGGGGGGGAGCTCTAAATACTGTCATGTATTTAGGTATGTAGGATTTTGGGAAGAATGCAGATTTTATATAAAAGAAGTTAAATTAGTATTAGTCATAAATCCATAGCACTATTTTGAATTGTAAACATAATAGTGTTTACAATTGAACTGAAAGTTAAGACACATAAAAGCATCTAGATACAAAAGTGAATATTTGTTTAAAATATTCCATGTGTGATTTACACAAAAAAAGCTATCCGTATACAGTATGTGAAAGAATCTAGCTGGCAATATATGGTTTTGTTTAAATCTTAAAGGTGTTCTATGTATTATTATTTTTTTCATTTTGTGGTTCTCAGTAACCAATTTTTCACTTATCTCTGGCACCAAATTGGAACATTTATGAAAACTTTTGAATACCAGTTTATGTTTAAGGCTAGACAACTGGAACTCTTACTGATAAGTTTTATAACTTAATGTTCAGTTTGTATTGTGTTTATAATACATATTGCTTGTCATTGTGCTATATATTTATTAGCTCTGTTAATACTTTTTCTTAGCACACTAGATATGATAGATAGAAGGACATGGATAAATTATTTAACATGTGTACCCATAAGATATTTCTTTTGCCTGTCTTAAAATTTTCATTTGAAAATTAATGTATATCTATATTTGTCCACTATTTTTGTAGATACTGTTTGTATATTTCCTCTTTTAGTTGTACAGTAAACTTCCTCTAATCCGGCATCCTATGGTCTGGCACGACTTTCGGAAAAAAAATCATTTATATCGATTGCGAAACATCAATCATGCCTTGTATTAATGGTAGCGCGTAGTTCAGGAAGTAAATGCTGAATATACTATGTACATACGTGCCAAGTGTTGCAAAAAAAACATTCGTTCTGTTTTTAAGCTTTGTTATGAAAATAAGTTTTCAAGCAAATATGTCCAATATTTTTACTCCGCAGTGCTATTGCTTTTCTTCCCCTACATCACATTTTCGAGATTCATATTTTCTCCTGCTACGTTGCGAGTTCTGTCCATTCTCTTTGCTATAACATCATCTACTGCCCTGCCCAGCATTGCAATCCATCAAATTGGTGTTTTCCCTCTGTCTACACCACGCCACACTAAATATGTCTAAAATGCGAAGGATCCAGACTTATATCCCTAAGTATTCTGAAGAATTGATTTTATTCCGAAACATCAGAATTTGTCAAAGAATTGTCTGAAAGAGAACTTTTACAGATCTATTCTTGTGTTAGAAAATATTATACATCTTGTTGCTATATAGTTGCTAATTTTCCTCATAATTCAGAACTTTTACAGCATGCTGAAGTTGTGGATATCTCAAAATGCCAAGAACGTCTCTGCTGTGAGGTATTTTGTCGGAAAAATTCCCAATTTATTACTTAGAAAAGATGATGAATCTCAATTTGAAGCCATTGATGCTTTGGAAACTGAATTTTTAAACTTCCAGCTTGCCAAAATCCCTTCAGATATCTTAGCAGAAGAAAGAGTTGATAGACAGTGGGCAAACCTCTCAAAAGAAAAGGGACCTCTTGGAAAGTTAAAATTTGAAAAACTTTCAAGACTGATGCTTGGTATATTGACATTTCCACACAGTAATGCTGTCTGCGAAAGAATTTTTAGTTTAGTTCGCAGAAGCAAAACTGATTTCAGAAGCTCTCTTAAGCCTTAGATATTGCAAGCAATTTTAGTTGCTAAGTCCTGTATGGCTGAACCATGCTATAAACAAACTTATGATAAACAATTTTTAAAAAGGCAAAATCCTGTACATGTGCATCTCTTAATTGAAATTTATGCTGTTCATTAAATTTTCATAACAATAAATGTATTTAAATAAGCTACCTATCTTACTGTTATTTTTTCTTTGTGTATTTATTCTGTCAAGTATTAAATATGGTGAGCAAACAAGGTAAGCACACTTTTTTATAATTTAATGTTTGTTTATTATGTCGTTCAACCATACGATTTATGGTCGCACGCTGTGTTCCTTATTTTTTTCTTGGGAGGTTGGCAGCTATGAATGCAGCAAAAAAAGAAATTTAATTAATGTATAAAGAGAAACTTAAAGCACAAATCTGTTGCCGAGTATAGCAACCTCTAGATTACAAAAAGAACAGAACACTCACAACTCTTTAGTGAGATGGAACATATAATTTCTACTCTTTAAAAACCTGCACAATTAAAACAATGATGCCATGTCAGTTGAGCGAAATCTTCACTTGATGTATTTACCGAAGACACGCCCACGGAAATTGATGTCGTTAAACGCTGGCTAATTTCAATATGACCACGATTGTAAGGTGAGAAAAACCGACACCTTGTTCAAGTTTGTTTGCGATTGGAAGGCATGATTGGAAAACATTGTGTCGGACAAAGTGTATCGGTATGTGTTGAGGGGAGGCCAGTCTTCGAATATAACTGAAAAGCAAGTTGATATTCAAGATTTCATAAAGATGGCTTCTACCAAGAACAATCCAATGGACTTAGATCAACCATCTTGCTCAACTTCGAATTAAATTTTTTTTAAGCCTACAGTGCACTTTTTTTTTCATAGTCAGTTATTTTACATTATTGTGTAATTTTTCTTCTACTTAAGCTGTTTAAATAGTAAAGAACATGTTTTATGGTAAATTTTTTTTAAATTCATGTTTTTCCCAATATTCATCCTGTAATCCAGAATATTTCATAATCTGGCATGCCTCAAGTTCCGACCGTTTCAGATTAGAGGAAGTTTACTGTATCAGGGTGTCTACTAAAATGAAAGTAACGAAAAGTCACGAAATGGGAAAACGGTCACGAAAAGTAACGAAATTGAAAGGAAAGGTCACGAATTTTTTCAATTAAAAATTTTTTTATCGATATAATGTAAAATAGAAAATATGCTCCTAACTGGTACAAAAACACAAAGATCAATTTTTGCCTGCTTTTTGACGCTGCATCGGAAGAGAGATAAGGCCTTGTACACACAATACGGTTTCAGTTTTATAATTGTTTCGGTGTCAACCGAAAACTGTGTTCCCTCGATTCGGTTTTTCTTTCACCGCATACGGTTTTCCCGTCCGCACAGAACACCTTTGCAATCATTGCAGTGTAGTTCACTTTGCAGGATGGACGTAAATACTTTTCTTATAATGTACTGGTATCGTTGTCGTCGAAGCAACATTAAAAAATTTTTTAGAACGTATTGGGTACATCCTATTTTGAGGGACAGATATTGTCTGGATCTTTTCAAACGCTTATGACTAAATTAAGAAGAGATTAATCAAAATTTTCCAACTACTTCCGAATGACGATACATACATTTATTGAGTTAAAACTTTGAATTTTTTGTAATGGTTAACCATATAATTTGCAAACAAATTCACATCATAAAACTTCTCGTGAAGTTTTTAAAAAAATTTAAAATTTAAAATAAACAAAAAGTGGGGTAATTTAAAATCGTTATAACTCGAAGTATTGTCTGTCGAATTTCAAATTTTTTTCATTTAATTAAACAGAAATATATTTTTTAATTTCGTTCAACGTTTTTTAAAATATTAATTTTAAAAAAAATAAAATATTTAGAGAATTTTTAAAAAAAAATTATGTAACTTATTTTTAAAAAATCATATTTTCAAAAGTAAAATAAAAGACATGTTCCAAGTTTGAACCATTTATCTTTAACAGTTCTTGACTTATAACAATTTAAAGATGAGAAATGGTGAAAATCCCATCGTGCAGAAAACATATTTACAGGTTTAAACCAAGTTGGCTGATATTAGAATGGTGCAAATAATAATAACAATAATAATATCTCCTGTTCTAATTAAGATATAAACATGATTTAAATGTCGTTTAAAGCGTCATTTAAAGTAAAACATTTTTATGCTTTGTCCCAAATGGTCAGTCTTTCTTCAACCAAAGGAATTAAATTTTCTGTGTTGATTTTCTCCATTGTGTAAAAAAAAAAAAACTGCAACAACTGTAAAAAAACAACTAAAAAGATCACTTCAAAGAATCACTTCAGTAGCTAGATCGGCACTGGTGTACGTTTCCTTCAAAATAACCGAATCGTGTGTACTCCCCCTCTCAAATCTATACACCAATGGCAACCGAAACGGCCTGGCGTTGGTTCCGTCTATCCGGTTTCAGTAGACAAAATCGAATGACATCTGCTACTGATTCGGTTGTTCCCTCGCTTGCAGTTTTCGACCGCATCGTGTGAAGGTACAAAACAAAATACATTGCTTACTGTAAACGGAATGGCAACCGAGACTATTATAAAACCGAAACCATATCGTGTGTAAGAGTCCTAACAGAGTTTCCGCGGGGAAATGCATTGTATTCTTCCCCACTGCGGGAACAAATGCTGGACCCCCCTCTCAAATCTATACACCAATGGCAACCGAAACGGCCTGGGGTTGGTTCCGTCTGTCCAGTTTCGGTAGACAAAATTGAACGACATCTGCTTCTGATTCGGCTGTTCCCTCGCTTGCAGTTTTCGACCGCAACTGGAACCGCTTCGCCGCCAAAATTCTGGAGTTTACTGTATTGTATTTTAACATTGAAATAAAAGTACATTTTTAAATGTAAAATTTTTTAAAACTGCATGCTTATTCAAAATTTAATTTTTAAAATTTTTATTTACTGTCTTAATTTCAATATTTTTGCTCCAAATTGTTTTATACATTTACTGAAACGTATTACACAAGATTGTGCATGGACTTTAGATTATGTAACATAAAATTTTTTAATTTTTTAATATTATTAATATTAAATATTAATATTAAATGTGTAATTTTAGTAAATTTTATATTATTTTTAGTTAAAAAAATAGTGAAATATCGGGGAGGCTCAGTCCAGTTTTAACATTAGTATGTACTTCAATGGTCATGAAATTTTATTTTTAAGGTCATGAAATTGACTTTCTCAAAAGTAGTAGACACCCTGTGTATATAACTTTTTTAACATTGTATAATGTATTCAATGTCAGAATTATTGAATGTAATTTCATAGTAATGTATTTCATTATCACTTGAAGTTTTATTGTAAAATCTTCAGTATATTTACAGATGATGTATCTATGTACTGCTTTTGGCTTATATTATTTTTTATCAAATCTGTGTTCGTCAATCTTTTTACACAACAGATAACTTTACTTTCCTTGCATTTTGTACTTAAGTCCTTAATTTCTTTGAAAAATGATTGTCCTCCAGCACACACACAAAAAAAAGGAAGGTATTTCATTCATAAAAGGGCACTATGGCTAGGCCATCAAAGCAGTTTTTAATGGAAAAGGCCCCCTTTTTTAAAAAAAATGTGTTTTGTTTATTACTTGATTATTAAATTTTAATGTAATAAGTATTGTATAGTATACATAGCATAAAAAGTAACTAGCTTTAATAAAAACTAATTTACCCAGAAATTTAAGTTCTGGAAGAAAAACTCTTAGTTAACATAGAATCTGTAGAAAAAAATGATGCAAAGTAAAATAATTTACAAACCACATACGGGGCAAAGCATGCCTAGCACTGTAAAACACAGGATTGAGTGATACACCTACTTTAAATTTCTGTAGTGGAAATATTCTGTACTATTTATTGTAAAAATATATGATCCTTTCTTTTATTTCTTGTGTTTTGTTCACCACAGTTAACAAAGTTTTACTGTTAATTATTAGATAACAGTTGAATATATGTCTGGTTTCTGGGTAATGGCAGCTTTTTAGTGCTTGTGGGAGAGGTTTCATAAATAAATATTTTCTTGTGTGTGTATATATTTCTATTAAAATAGTTTACCAAATTTTTTTTTTTTTAACACTAGGAATCTAGGTTAATATCTGGTGTTGCTTTCAAAAAGACATTTTCTTATGCTGGATTTGAAATGCAACCTAAGAAGTATACTAATCCTAAAATAGTTCTTTTAAACGTAGAACTTGAATTAAAATCTGAAAAGGAAAATGCTGAAATAAGAGTTGAATCTGTTCAGGTAAATTTAAATTTTTTAAATTCTCTGTTTTGCAAGTGTATGATCCAGAGCATAGTTTTCTTTTATATATATATATACTCTTATAATTTAAGTAAGGATTTGTATTAGAAACTTTTTTTAAACAAACTCTTAAAGAGGTTGTGAAATGTTATATAAAAGAAAACAAAATCAAAGTTTTGAATGTTTAACTGTGTTTGATATATTTAATATTTGATTACTCTATTTATGTAAGAATCTATGAGGGGACTATATATTAAGTATATATGTTTTTAATTGTTGAAATCTCATATATTGTTTTCATTGATTTTTATCGGAAGTTATGTGTTTAGCAGATATTTTACAAGCTTAAAAAGAATGAACATGAATTTTATCATTTACACATTATGGCTAATACTGGTTGGAACATTAGTTTTCAATACCAGAATCTACATCTACGTCATGTTCCAAGTCCCATAACTGGCATGGTTGATGCTATTTAGAATCAGCTTTAAACTTTAGGTCCCAATGTATTTAGCGTTGTTGAACAAAATAAGCACAGGGCTCCAAAATGTACCTTCTAATTTTTTATAACAGTTTAAAAAGACTTAACTCATTATAAATAGTTATGAATTCTAACAATCTAATTAAGAACAAGTAGGCCTGAAAACTTGTGAATATAAGTTAAGCAGGTCTCAATGGTAAAAGAATTTGAAAGTGTATAAAGTTATAACCATGAAATTTTAATACTTTTCCGAGTTTTGATCAAGGAAATATAGCATAAAAATGAGAAAGAACAAAAACGGAATAGAATATATAATGTGGGAGTTGAAATCAAAATTAGCATTATCTGAATAAACAGGTGTCAGCTAACTAAAAGATCTGTTTCTGGACTGTTAATGTGATCATAAAAGGAATGAAAATTTAGCATATAGTTTTGAATTTCAAAAGATAGAAGCTTGAATTTACAAAATAAGTTGAACTACAACTGAATTGAGTTTAAATTCTTAGGTAACTCATGCTGAACCACTTCAGAAAGAAAAAACTATTAGGGGTGTTGTTTTTCCTTCTTGTGTTTAAATGACATTAAATGTATTTCTAGCTGTTAATTTAGTAGTACATTTAAGTTGTGCAAACAGAATTGTTTTGTGAGGAGAGGGGTGGGGATGTTGCTGTTTTTGAAGGAGAAATTTAATTTTTTTTAAAATTCCCAGGGCTTTCTTTTAGACATCTTCCTTATAATTGTGACCCTAGTATATTGTGTATGGTAAAACAATTGCATTTATTATGTTGAAAAATTGATAAGTATCATTAATTTTAATTTCTTGGATGATACACTGATTGTTTTAAAAATCTCACAGCAAAAATTAATGGAAGCTTCATGAATTCATTTCTCTGTATAATGTGAGAAATGAAAGTAAGATTCAGCTGCTTGTAAATATGAAAATTTTTAGTTAAGTTCGGTATTCTCAATTTTTCCCCACCCCTTGTTCCAGACCAATAAATGGATAGGAAATTACTGAGAAATTTTTTTTTCTTTTTTTCGGAATCATTACAGGTCATCACATAGACCACCCCTATTCAATATCCTCCTTTTTTCAGGATCATGATTGGCCAACATAGAGAAGTTTCTCTCTCTCTCTGTGTGTGTGTGTGTATGTGTATATATGTTACCACTAAAGCTCGAAAGCTGTTAATGTGCACATTACCTAGCTAATCTGCAGATTAACTGATTTGCTCCATTAAAGTGGAGAATCAAGAGTTTTCCGCATTTTACCTAGGTAATGTGCACATTAACGGCTTCCATATCGTTAAAGTTCAAAACTTTTGTTTCTCTCATTTCCGTTCCTAACTTCTTCACTCTCTCCCTCCACTCCTCTCCAATTCAGTGTTTGCAAAGAGAGATTTTTAACGAAAGATGTCCCTACTGTAGAAATATCTTTATGTCAAACAGCAATAAATACAGTCCCTTGGTGTACTGGGCATGGTTTCAGAAAATGTGACTGTAAATCTAAATGTACCACAGATAGGTGTGCTTGTCACAAAAACCAATTGCTATGTAAATCAAAGTGTCACCAATCTTTAGATTGCACTAATAAGTAAGTATAATTTTATATGTTTTGAAAATTAATTTCCTTAATTGTAATATTATTTTAAACCGTTTGATTCTTTGTATTATAGTTTTTAATTGATTGATGATTGATTCTATTAACTAATTTGTTGATTGTTTGATTGTATTAACTTGATTCTTTAGATATCAAAAAATAAATAATATGTTAATGTACAGAAGCGTTGCTGTTGTTCCAGCGAAGATCTTATTTTCACTTTAACGAATGCTTAGTAGGTAATCTGTAGATTATCTAGGTAATTTGAGAAATGAAGCAATTTTCTGCGCTTTAACAGAGCAAATCGGTTAATCTGCAGATTAGCTAGTTAATGTGCACATTAACTGATATCTGACACTTTAACAGTAACATGTATATATATATGCAGTGAAACCCCAATTTAACGTTATTCAAGGGACTATAAAAAAAATGATGCTAAGTGCAGGAAAATGTTAAATCTGGGTAATAGAAAAACAAAACACTGAGCATAAAATGCTTATTTAGGTAACATTTCTTGATTTCCAATGGTTTAGACAACAGTTTTTAAAATTATGCTTTAACGAAATCGGTTATTTTACTTTGCCTCCTGTTTTTAGCAGCTACATCACAAATTGTATTCTCAACGTATATGAGTTTTTGTAAGTTTATCTCTTGGCCTCTACTATTTGAAAGGAATGCTTTCACGGTTTTCAGAGCTTGAATAATTTCTGTTGCAGAAAGAATACTATTTTCCTCATCATCTTTGCCATCATTACCCGAACTATCCGATTCATCAGATCACTTAGTTAGAATCTCTGATGTCACAACGTTTGAATTGCAAGCTAGATTATCCTCAAGATATATATCTGAGGAAGAAAAGAACTCACCCATTTCATTAGAATCTTTGTTTTCTCTCTCCTTGAGTACATCAAATTAATCACCTCTGTCCTTTGGAAAACCACCTTTTGTAAAAGAACTTGAGAAAAATTTTCTCCCTACTCTCTCCCATGCCGAAGAAATCATATGAAGAGCTTCTAGAATGTTGATCGATTTTTTCCTGCCTCCATATTCTATACTAGGAGATATTTTCTTAAAAGTTGGTTTCTATAATTTACTTTGAACGATTGTATGATCACCAAATCACAAGGTTGAACTTTGGAATTTTCCCCTGCCAATTGTATAAGCAGTCACACATTTTATACAACACGGGCTGTACATTGATCAACAAAGAAAATGATCTTGCATTTTTGTAAGTGTATTTGTCTGCCCAATTTGCGAAGAAATTTTTCAAAAATTGTACTTGTCATTCAAGATTTTTTGTTTGAGCCATATTCAGTAGGAAAGCTCTTTACATTCTTGAAATACCTAGGCTTTTTTGATTTTCCTACAATTAGTGGTGTTATCTTTTCACTCCTGTCTGAATTCATGCTTAGCGAAACAGTCAATCGCAGTTTGGATATTTTTCCCCCAATGGCTTTTTCACCTTTTTTTGCCTTTTTAAAATCTTATCAGTAAGAAGATTATAAAACAATCCTGTCTTGTCAGCATTGAAAATATCTTTACTGGAATATTCTTGTATCAAAGATGGCAATGTGTTCTCCATCCACTCTTGGACAGTCTGAGAATAGACTCTAGCACACTTGCAACAAATAGATGTGTAGGATAAATGTGCCTCTTTTTAAGCTGTATATCCAACCATTTGAAGCTGTGAATCCTTGAATTCCCAGTTTAGAAGCAATTTCTGTGGCTTTCTCTTTGAAAACAAGGCCATTTATAGAAATGTTTGTTGCACAAACTTTCTTGAACCATTGAAAACGGAAATTTTCTAATTTCTTAAATGATGATAATTTCACATTATTAATTTTTTTAGCCAATTTTCCCATCTTTTCCAAATTTTGCACTGTTTAATCTGCTTGCTTTAAAATTGTTTGAAAGTTGAATATGGAATTACAATTAAATTAGTGAAGTCAGCTTTACTGCCAATGTAATCTTTGGCTTTCCTGGTGATTTCTGCTTTTTACAGAAAAGGAAATAACTTTCTTTTTTGCGCCATATTTTTGCCATCTAAAGCTAACAAAAATTCTCTAACGAATACTATCAGCTACTACAGAAAACATAGAGAATATAGCATTCAATGGGATAAAAATGTATTGGTCAGTGGGTTTCTACGAATCTGCCCTTTGTTTTGTGGTGATCTTCCTTCTTTTTACACTAGAGGAGGGACTTTGAATATTGCACCTCCAGTTGGTAAGAAAAGACAAAAAGAGGAAAGATTCTGGGTATTGTATGTATTGATAAGAAAGATTTCTCCTTTTTTTCCCCATCGCAATTTCTGACTTTTAAGAAAATTTCATTGCATTTTTCCCTCTGAAAAAAACGTTAAATGCGGGGAAATACACTAGTGTAAGAAATTAAGAGAATTTGCAGACTTGGTCGATTATATCTAGAACTACTGTACTGATTTTAATGAAATTTGATATGTACATACATTGATACAATACAATACAAAACAAATAACCATTCAATAATTGTAATACACACGCATGATCGTGCGTAACACTCGTTGGAGTCTAAAGGTATGAAACAGCGGTTACAGAATAAACAAAAAAAAAATGAGTTAATGGGTTAACCCTGTATATCTGTAAGAGGGGGGTATGGTCCCCTCTTACAGATATACAGGTCTCACAGCGTGATTTCATACTTGAAATAAGGCAGTTTATCATTTCCTGTGGCAGTTTGTCCCACTCATTCAGCAACGCTGTTTTCATTCCCTGGATAGTTCTTGGAGGGGGGTTGCGAGTTGCAGTTGCCCTTCCCGGAGCATCCCAGACATGCTCTATAGGGTTAAGGTCTGGAGATCTGGCTGGCCAATCCATCCGGCGAATATCCTCGTTCTCTAGAAATTCATCGATCAGAAGAGCTCTATGTGGCCTTGCGTTATCGTCCATTAAAATGAATTCAGGGCCAACTGCGCCCCTGAAAAGGTGAACATAGGGCTCCAAGACCTCATCTCTATACCTCACACCAGTCACAGTGCCTCTTTCAAAGACATGGAGAGGTGTGCGGCCGTCCAACATGATGCCTGCCCAGACCATTAAACCTCCTCCTCCATAATGGTCGATTTTGCAGACATTGGAGGGTAGGTAGCGGGTCCCATGTGGTTCTCTCCATATGAACATACAGCGAAAATCAGTGTTTAGGCTGAACCGGGATGCATATAAGCAAACTGTACTTGGATAGAAACCTGGAGGATAATGCGCGCTTGTCATTGGCTGCTGTTGTCCCGCCTCTATTCAAAGTGCCGTAATGCGATCAAAACAAACGCCATCTTGACAAAATGGATTTGTTATTGAGACTTATGGATGTTAGAAATGAAGACTTCCCTGTTCAGTTTCAGAATGTTATTGTTGAAAATTCTGATACAATAATAATAAGTAACTTAAAGTCCATAACGGACATAAATAATTGTATAAATAATTGCATAAATAATCTTTAAACGGACATAAACATTTTATTCTAAGTTGAATAAAATCAGTTCTTAGGGTCAGTGGGAAGAATTCCTTCATACTGCTTGTAACAGAATTTCTCTTCGGCATAGAGCTGATTCGTTAATCCATGTTCAACCAACATCTATTGCCAGGAGATCCTTAAAAGTTAGGAGAGGTTCGAAACGTTTACTATCTGGCCGTCCAGCTTCAGGTGTATCAGTAAAAAGAAAAAGAAGCCATTCCTTATGTACTAATATAAAGCTTAATCAACCAAATGCAAAAATGCGTGGGCATGGACATTAGCTCACTTTTTTTTTTTTTTTTTTTTTTTTTTTTTAAATATATATATATTCACTGAAGAAAAAATATACTATGTGGCATTCTGAATTTTCATGTAATTAAAAATTCTTGCATTAATAAAGTAAATGCTAATAAAGTTAAAACCTAGTGTGAGTGTGGTTATTAAAAAAAAAAAAACCTCAAAAGGGAAAAATAAATTTTTTTTCCTTTCAATAATAAAAAAAAATGTGACTTGCAAGATATTTTTTTTTTTTTCAAAACAACCAACAAAATGTAAAATTAAATAAAACATCAAATAAACTGGTGTAAAAAATAACAGAAAAATAACTTGGTTCATACACCATGAAATAATAATTTAAAGTTAAAAATGTGACATGCAAGATATTTTTGTTTATTCTAAACAACCAACAAAATGCAAAATTAAATAAAACATTAAATAAACTGGTGTAAAAAATAACAGAAATTTAACTTGGTTTATACAACATTAAATAATTTCAAATTATTGTAATTATAGTGCATTAAATGGAAAATAAACCAAGTAAATTTTCCATTATAAAAAAACAGCATATTAAGCATTTTTCAACATTCTAGCAGCTGTTTTAGAAAAACACGAAAATTCTTTCCATATTTCCTTTCGAATCGTTCGATAACAGCGATAAGTTGGTATAAAGTTTAAAGGAGTTCTTAAAATTTTACTTTGTAACTTTTATTACTTTCCCTATCTTCATACAGATGGCATTACCGTTTTCACACATAAGCATATTTTCATAGCTTCTTAATTTTCGATTGCTGTGATTTCTTGGCAATTTTTAAACTTTTTTCTCGCCTTTTTCAAAACTTATTTTAAATTTGTACGCATTTTAACTTGTGTTAATTGTATTTTCACCGTGGCTTTATGTCAAATGCGTTGTACTTATCGTCAAATTTCGTGTTTGTCACATACAGCCTTTTATCGGCAAGGAAACTAATGGTATTTCTTATATTAAGTATTTTAGCATTGAGCATAACAGTATATTATTAAAAATTGAAGAGTGAAATCATCATGAGCACATATACTCCTTAAAAGCGATACATTTCGGCTTTGGTAGAAAGGAGAACGCCTTCCAAGAATTGGAATGAATGACAGGACGATTCGACCAATGATAAGAGCACATTTTCCTCCAGGTTTCTATCCAAGTACAGTTTGCTTATATGCAACCGGGACTCATCAGTGAAGAGAACGGTCGCCCATTGATCCATACTCCAATCTCTATGCTCTCTGCACCAGGAAAACGAATTCTCCTGTTCATAGAAGGGAGCGGGACGCAAACAGCAGGTCTTGCAAACAACCCTCTCTCATGAAGTCTTTTTGAAACAGTCACCCTTGATACACGGGTTCCTGTGGCTGCATACAAGTCACGAGAGCTGAGAAGCTGTTGCACTCCTGTTACGCCTCACTATAATCGACAAATGGCAGTCTTCTCTGGCCATCGTGGCTCTTGGACGACCTTGTCCAGGATTTCCGGACCTGGATCCGGTATCCTGGAACTGTTTCCATAAGTTACACACGACGCTGGGCGTTAAATTGAACTCTCCAAATTAAACAAATTTGGACTTGAGATTGGCCTGCTTCTAGCCTCTCGCCACCTCATTCCATCATCTAAACGTTGGTGGTTACTCATTTTTACTGTTACAATTTGAAATTAACCGATTGCTGCAAAATAACACCAAGAAATTCGCCGAGGTGTGCTAGCGAACAAATTGCATCTTAACTTACGCATGCTTATAAAGCCTGTTTCTCTACTGGCTCCGCCTACACACACGTGTATGCTTACATATTTGATGTACAAGATTTGCATTTTTGTCTATAAGCAGTGGTTTTACATTCAGTTCAGTTCATGAAATTTGATAAAATATGCAAATTCTCTTAATTTATTTCACCAGTGTATTTCAAAATAACCTAAAATCTGGGATTTTTTAACATAAGTATAGGAAATTAATTGGAGCTTATGAAAAATGACGTTATATTTGAGAAATCGTTAAATACAGGTTACGTTAAATCAGGGTTTCACTGTATTATAATAAATTCACAAATGAACTCTCACAAATTTTAAAGGGTTCACTGATTTTTCTGCTATGTTTTTATTGACTTCTTAAAATAAAGTATCTTAAATTAACCTTTAATATCTTTTAGGAATATCAAAATGTTGTAGATGCTGAATGGGAAATTTTGTATAAGAAATTAGAAAAAATTGTTGAAAGTGGAGCTAAAGTTGTTCTTTCAAAATTGCCTATTGGAGATGTTGCTACTCAGTATTTTGCTGATAGGTATGTAAATCACTCATCTGCCATTATTTTATTAGTTTTGTAAATGTGTATTTTATATTCATGTTTGCCACTTTAGCTATAGAAAGTGTGCTATATCATAAAGTTGCATGGTTTTCTTGGAATACTCTTTAATTTTTTTGTGTATTTTATGAAGAATTAAGTTACAAAATATTTATTCTGTAAATCTTGTATAGAATTAGTTTCGAAATGGAAAATTTATCAACCATGAGGGACTTCTCTTTGTGTTATGAATGCTAAGATTGCAAATGACAGAAATGCAAGTTTGCATCGCAGAAAATTTCCTATTAATTTCTTATTTTTAATTTTTGTTTTAGTGGAAATCAATTATTTTTTTATGCTTTCGTGTTTTCTCTGCCAAATTTTTGGTGGCAAATTCTTATGAATGTATTTATAAATTACTCCAAATCATGAATTTTTTTAAAGCTACTTGTTCTCTTTTTGCACCATTATTGAGCAATTTGCAAATTATGCAAGGTATTTTCAAGATCCTGTGTTAAGTATGTGTTTTTTCTCTTGTTAAAGTAGCTAGCTGAAAATTTACTTGCAACTATTTGAGTTTTTGTTATTTGTTTACTATTGGGACAATGACAGGTTGTATAAAAATTAGGATTTTTTAATTAAAAAAAGTGGATTTTTAAAAAAATTTAAATTAGTTTTTTTTAATTTTAAGCACAATTTTTTTTAATTTAAATTTTATGTTTATAAACTATTATATGTACCATAGATTTAAAATTATGTACTACACTACTACAGTGGACGCTCGTTAATTCGAACTCGGTTAATTCGAACTAATTCAAAGGCCCCCAAAAACTTGTATTGGAGTTAAATGTTAAAAATATCTCATTAATTCGAACTAAATTTTTATCACTTTGGTTAATTCGAACTAAAAATTTGACAAAAAAAAATTCTTTTTCCTCGTTTAATGGAGAAAATACATGCTGTATTTATTATTTTGTGTGTCAAAATTTCTTTTCTGTGTAAAGAGGCACATGCCTGCATTCCTAGACTATCGCATGTCCACTAAACGTTAGTAGCTATTGTCCTTCTTATTAGTGCTAAACAGAAAAGGCAATTTTCCTTTATTTGGATCGATTTTCTTAGAATTTCAGAAAAACTAGTCTTTACTACAGATTCTAGGGAGCTGCGTCAGTTATAACTGCAGTGCAGACAAGTTAATGGGGTCTAGTTTTTCTTCCTCATTGTGTGGTGTGAACGTGTAAAAATTCAGGATGTCTACACGTGGAAAGTACAAAACCCTAACTTTGGAGGCAAAGGTAGAAATTTTAAAGAAAGTAGAGAATGGCGAATGTAAAACAAAGTTAGCAGCTGACTATGGAATTAAAAAATGCCTTGTCAACACATTTGAAAAACAAGGAGTCAATTTTAAGATTCATGGAGAAAATCAAAATTTGCTAGAGGAAGGAAATGCATGGGAAATACGTCCCAAGAAGTTCTAGAAAGAGCTCTACTGCTATGGCTCCAGGATGTTAGATCTCGAAATTTTCCGATAAATGGACTCCTAGTGCTGACGAAGGCTGATGAATTGGCAAGTCAAATGGGTATTGAAGATTTTAAATGCAGTGTTGGATTGCTTTCTCGATTTTAGTCAAGGCAAAATATTTCTTATCAAACTGTATATGGCCAAAGCTCTGATGTAAACGAAGACGTATAATATGTTTAACTTTAGATAACATGGTATAATATATTTTCTGGGGTTATATATACTAGGAGAGTTTCTTCTTCAGTGATACACATTTAAAGTTATATATTTTCTCTTAACATCGGATAATTCGAACTTTTTTCTGAGAACCTTCGAGTTTGAATTATGAGCGTCCACTGTATATAACTAATGCATAAATAGGAAGTAAGCATTTTCAAATTCAAACATTGCTGATCATTATCAATAAAACAATTTTTAATTTAAAAGCAAAAATGAAATAAAAGAAAATAACCAATAGCAAAATTTCAAACTCCAAATCAAAAAAGAAAATTATTTTTATTTCCTTATCTACAATTATCAAAATATTTAATTATTAGTTTTATTTAAAGGTTTAAACATGAACACTAATTTAGCTGCCTTTTCTACACCTAATTGGTTTCGTAATTTGCTCTGTACAAGTCCAAAAGTGGAAACATCCTCTCTATCCCAGCAGTTGTTCCTTTTGCGGTACTTAACATCTGTATTATATCAAACTCTTTCTGATCCATGTAGTTCTTTAGGAGTGTTATTGATTTCCACCACTGTAAGGTATTAAGTGATTTTTAAGTTTTTTTATCAAATAAAGTTCCATTAAAAAGAGGAGAAAGCACAATGAATTTTATTAAAATGGTTAATAAGGAGGTATCTCCATACTTTATAATAAAGTTTAAAGCTTGGTCTTTTTCATTTATTGTTAAACATTCCACTTTATAATTAGGATCCAAGAGTACTTAGGATTGGTTGTCTGACTTATTTTCAGAAACAAATCTGTCCAATCAAGATAAAGTAAGTGTACTGTCAGAGTAACAAGATTGATAAGTGAATTAATACACAAAATAGAATATTTGCCAAGAAGCAAATGAGTTTTACAGAAAGTAGAAATGTTGAATTATATGAATGAGATGTAAGATATGCATAAACATCTCCTTTCTTTCCTGTTTATATTTAAATATAATACCCTTGGGAAAATATTTTAAAAAATGTTCAAAGTAATGCATGAGAATTTTTTTGATTAAAATCTATGAGTTAAAAAAAATCATTCGATTAAAATCATCTACACCCTGGACAAAGGAGAAAAAATTTAACTTTCAATTGTAATATATGAATTTGTTCATCAAGTCTTGAAAATAAAGTCAGCAGATCATCCATGCTGAAGTCCTGTGCTTAAGAGTGTAAAATAATTGCCTAAAGCTCAAAATCTAGGTTAAGATTTAATTGTCTGGCACTTCGAAAGAAATTGAAGTTTAAAATCTGTGGGTCATATGAGAATAGTTTTAAAAAAATTAAATTTTCCTGATGTTGATATTTTTATACTAAAGTTTTTCTTTTGAGGTTGTTTAATTTTTTTTTTTGTATTTATTCATATATATTTGTTATTATTTTAGGGATATGTTCTGTGCTGGTAGAGTACCAGATGATGATTTGAAGCGCACAATGAAGGCTTGTGGAGGAGCAGTTTTATCAACTTGCTATGATATATCTGAGAGCTCTCTTGGAACCTGTGAAAAATTTGAAGAAATCCAGATTGGTGGTGAAAGGTAATGGGATTGCATATGATTTATTTTTATTTATTCAAATTGTTAGTTTAGCTCTTGCTACTGAAGTGTACATAGGATTACGTTCCTCAATAACAGTCCTCCGGAAAGCAAAAATCAGAGTCCGTCGTGAGTTATAATTTTGGCAGTGCACTAAACCCAGTAGCAGTAAACAGTTAAACAGAAAAGTACCAAAATGCCTCAAAAAAAGAAAAGAGGTATGCTACAATAAGTAATCCTATGTTAACCCACGGTAATTTTGTTAGAAGAGAACTACCTGAAATATAAATTTATATATATATATATATATATATATATATATATATATATATATATTGGCATATGAGATCATCATTTAGCTTATGTATTTTTGAAATGACCATTGTTCTATGTAGTACATCATTCTCCAGTACTAGATTTACAAGTACAGTGATTTCCGCTTATAAGAATCACGTTTGTTATTACTGTTTTTGATTCTTATAAGTGGTTGATTCTTATATCCGAAATTTAGGTTTTTGGACAGGCACACACATACCTATATATACATATATTAGATAATTTACCATAAAAAACTCTTTAATTTATGTTAATTATCTTTTATTAAAATTATTTTTTATAATTTTAGAAATACAACTTAATTTCTAGACCTATAAGTAGATACACATGATTATAGTACGAGAGGAAAAAAATCCAATATTTGTTACGTTGCAACATACCTGCTTAACAGTTTTAACATTTCAACTACAGGAAGGGAGCAAGAAAAAGTTTACTATGGTAGTTTGACGTAATGAAGTTTTCAGGAGGCTGTTTATACCTCTTTCAATACTAATAGTCTCAGACGGAGATTCACCTACTAGCTTACGTTTCACGGTTTGATAACGTGCTGAATCTACTAATGTCAAGTTTGCCTAAATGATAGTGGACACTTCGCCGAAGATTTAAGTTTTTCAGGGTCCAGGATGCGGGAGGTGGGAAAAAAAGAGTCCCTATTTTTGTTTGTCAGTGGAGAAAAGTGATATCGGACCTGGACGGGTAAAGATGCCCCTGGGTCAAGCTAATAAGACAGTTTAAGCATTTAAGGGGAAACACTTATGTTATGTCTATCAAAGAAAGAGATGCATTTTACGATCCTATTCCATCCCATCTTATCAATCTTTCTTTAAAAAAGAAGAAGAAAGTACTTGGTGCCTTTTGAGGGTTTAAGTGGCTTTTTTGGAAAAATGAAAGGAAAGCGAAGAGTGTAAACTGATTCTTAAAGCCGGTGGATTGATTCTTTAAAGCGGAAATTTTAACATTGAAAAAATACTTTTGTTTTCGTGAAATTGATTCTTATAAACGGTTGTTTCTTATAACCACTGATCACTATAAGCGGTGGTTACTGTATGTATTAGAAATAATCTTTTGAATTATGTTTAAGATTAATTGGTCAGAAAAAAGTTAATGGTTCTGTTTTGATATTTAACAAACAAAAATGCATTCATGTAAAATTTTAATGGTTTATTTTTAACATTCCTCTTGAGTACCAAATTGTAAATTCTTTAAAGAACTAAACAGGATTTGACAGTGTTTAAGTCCAGGGTGCTAGCATTCTGTGTTCAAGGCCTGAGATAGCTCAGACTGTGAGTTTTCACCTCTTCCTCTAAATTGGGGTTGTTTGCAGTTTTTAAAAATCAGCTTTAGGTTTCAGTCTGTTTAGCCCTTGGGTAGCAAAAGATGACTGCAGTCCACCAAACACAACTTACCAGAATGTAATATCTTAAGGGTATCATGTTTCCTGGTAACATAAGACACTGTGAAAAAGATGCAACAAGCTTAATATTTTGTTTATTACTACATTTAATTTATGTGGTTACTCTTTTTTTTACCTCCAAGGGCCAGTATTAGTTACTCTTGAAAAAATCTTTTTTCTTAATAAAAGGGAATATGCAGGTCTTATTTTAGTAGTGGTCCAACTTCATTCTTGTTTATTTTGAGATACAAAGCCTTAAAGTCAAATGATTGCTGAGAAATGACTGCTGAAGTCTGATTTGTAATGCCGTCTGTCGGCAGCAGAAATTAGCTGGAGGTGTACCAGTTTAAGATAGCCTTACTTTCCTGTTCATAAAAGTCATTTCTAACTCCATTTAAAAAAAAAAAAAAATTGGAGTTGGACCACTATACAAATAAGATCTTCATATGTGATTCTGTTGTTATCTAATATAAGTTCAATAGCAATTTAGTGGCTCTTACATAATCTGACTTATTTGTAGGTACAACATGTTTACTGGATGTCCCAACACAAAGACAGTAACTTTAATTCTTAGAGGAGGAGCTGAGCAGTTTATTGAAGAGACAGAAAGATCATTGCATGATGCTATTATGATTGTCCGTCGTACTCTAAAGAATGACAGTGTTGTTGCTGGTAATGTATATTATGCTTGATTTTAGTAGAATTCATGGGTATGTTTGTTTTACCATGAATAAATGGTTTAATCAAAGTTCTAGCTAATTCTTATTCTTATTTTGTGCATCTTAAAATACTTTAGATTAGATGATTTAGATTGATGGGGTAATTTTTCACAGGGTAAAAATTCAGAAAGTACTAAAATATAGTGTGGATTACATCACTGTATGTACTGTTGTTCACAACTCAGATATCTACACTTAATCATATCAAATAATAAATTGTTGGGAAAATTTCTTCACTTATAAAATGGAGTGAAATTTCATCAAGTACTAAAATATAGTGTGGATTCCATCACTCTCTGTATGTACTGTTGTATGTAGCATTGTTCTCAATTCAGATATTGCCACTTAATCATATCAAATGAATAAATTAAAATTATTCCCAAGTAAAATACAGCAATTAAATTGTACCAAATTATGTGCTATCGTTGAGCCACTACACACGCGTGGTTGCAAATTGAGGATGGCCGCTTAATGTTCACATCCGGTAGTTGCAGTCGTTGCCATTTGGAGTGTAGAAATATCGTTGATTTTTGTGCCGCATACTTACGCATTTCATATATAGATAGGACATATTTCAGAAATGCGAGAGTTTGGCACGCATCACAGGTTGAAGAGGAGGGGGGATTAGTATTTAAACATGAAAATATTAATGCAACATAAATTTTAAATACATAAATTCAAATTTCAATTTAAACTAAAGTCTTAAATTTTATGATTTATGTAATATTTGACATTGCAAATCTGCAGCCAATTCTCTGTAATGTGCCACATAAGTTGAATTCCCGGTTCTCAGGCATTTATCGGAATGAGTGTCAGTGAGGCTTGATCAGTGCTTTGATTTTAAGTATTTCATATTGGAAAACAAAGATTCACAACCATATGTTGACACGCAAAGAGAGTTCAATTTCAGAGTAGGATAAAGA
Organism: Dolomedes plantarius; assembly: GCA_907164885.2. NCBI lineage: Eukaryota > Metazoa > Arthropoda > Arachnida > Araneae > Dolomedidae > Dolomedes > Dolomedes plantarius. The sequence goes on along the minus strand of OU015491.1, from coordinate 164,998,729 downwards.
AGCTTACTCACAGGGAGGGGAGAGCAATGCTGTCAAGAGAATAATATTTATCAGGCCTGGATTTAAATTCTGCTGTTTTGCTTAAAAAGTAATGTTTTTCTCTGCTGCATTAGCTGTAACAAAAGTTGACTGAGTAGAATTGCTGTCAGTCACAGAGTAAGCATTGAATCTATTTACAATTTGACATCTTTGCTCTTGAAGCATGTTAAATGTGGTAGAGTTTAGAATTCCGCTGCAGTGATGTGATGACGTAGATTTTGCATGAACTTATCAAACATGAAACATAAATGTTAAATTGGTTATATCAACTTCATTACTTCATTCTTTAAAGATTTCAGACTAAAAATTCTGTTTTATTCCATATGAAATAAAAAAACAAAATTTCCATATCCATACTTCTAAAAGTGGGGTGACCCCTAAGTGATATAAATGAATGTGACTGCACATTTACAATCCTTCAATAAATACAGGGTCAGCACAAATGAATGCCCGGATTTTAAATATTTATATTTTCCAAACTATTACACATATTACAATGAGTGATACTAATTAAAGAAAAATATACCAAGTTTTATTTTCAGTTGCAAATGTTCAATGTGTGACCCATTTGTTACACGACAAACATCTAATCTGTAATCAAGTTCATTCCACATGTTTTGCAGTATCACACTGTCAGTGGTTCCTAATACTGCACAAATGTGTTCTTTAAGTTCTTGCAGTGTTTTTGGCATCAGTAGTGCATAAACAATGTCTTTGACGTAACCCCATAAAAGAAAGCACATGGCGTAAGGTGACTCCGCCTTTGCATACGCAAAAACTCTTCTCTGTCAATGTTGCCATTTTTGTATTTCAATCACAGCGTTCAATGGATGTGCTGCCATCTATTGATTGACAGTAGAGAAAAAAACTTGGTATATTTTTCTTTAATTTTGTGTATCACTTATTGTAATATGTGTAATAGTTTCAAATGTATAAATTTTAAAAATTCAGTCATTCATTTGTGTTAACTCTGTATATTTGAAGCTATCTTGCTATATTTTAGAAAACCGCTATTTAAACAACCAACTAGTGATAACATATCTTGGCATTGTGATTGTCAATTTAAATCTAATCTGAAAACTTAATTAATTCTGACTTTAAATTACTAGTTAATTCTAACTTTAAAATTAATCTGTTTCATGTCAATTGTTGTTCCCTTAATTACTGCTTGTAAAAGTAATCTGGGGAAAAATTCATTTTCATCTAAGAAGCAAATTGCGCTAGCAATATAAATATGAACTGCTTTTAGTTTATGCAACAAAGCACTTTTAACAAATAGATACATATCAAAGTCATACCTGTTAATCCTAACTAATGGAATTGCTTTATGTGAAACAAATAGACATGATTCTAATTGTTTAATGTGTTGTCAATTATGAGCATAAGCAGTGAACATATATATATATGTAACAAGAAAATTCGTCTTAATCACTTTTAAAGCATACCTAAATTACTTTTAAATCATATTCTCTTTTAAAGAAAGCACAACCCCTTTTCCAAATTGTAACTTAAAAATGATGTAAGTTATAATTTATATTGGCCCTGCAGATCTTTAAGCAAGTGTGTGAAATATCTGAACTCAATAACATCCTTGGAGCCCGAAGGCCTCATTAAATTTGTATACAATAAATAAAATTTTTTTTCAAATTCTTCCTTTTTGGTAAAATGCACATCAGCGCATGATCTAGCAATTAGTGAATTCCCAGGAGAACCACGATGTGGACACGTGAACTCCACGAGACTACATTCGTCCAATTAAAAAATAAGCAATTTCGGCCCCTTGGTGGCAAGATCACCAAACAGTCATTTAATGCCTGAACAGACTTCTCCCTCGTCTCAGCTAACTCTCCTTGCTGTTAGATCTGCTGTCCGCAGAAGTTAGAAGCCCAGTTGTCACGACAGCTCTTCTAACTTAAACTTTGTCATGTAAACAGCTCTCCATGCCCCATCCTGTTGCATGGACACTGGCAGGCAAGTACAGTGGCCACTACAGCTAATGCCTTCTGATAAATAAAACATGTCTTGGAATTTGTGTTTCGTTTCTATGGCTCCATGTTTGTTTCTCTCATCACTCAATGAGCGACTGCATCTGTATGATCAACACTTTTGCCAACTGCATTTCTATGAAGTATACCCAGCTATTCATTCACCCATTGAAGCAAATTAATTTAACATTTATCATTGTTTTCTGTTTTATTTCTTCATTAATGCACCCATTATTAATGTTATTTTCCCTGTGGTATTATTTGTTCTCTCTTATTTTACTTTATCATCTTACCTTGAAAACGATGAAGTATGCAAACAAAAATCTAGGCAACAGTTACAATGAAAGCATCTAACTTGGAATAGTTTTAAAATTTTACTACTTTTAATGGGTGAACTAAATTGTTAGAAAATGTATATTTTATTGTGATATTTTTAGTTATGTATTATAAGGTTGGGTTTATTTTTGGAATTTGTTTGCAGAATTTACTGTTAGGAAAAGTGTTAAGTTATCACAAATCATTTAAAACTTATGATATTTTGAAACCACAGCTAAAACAAGCCTTTTTCCTCCTGCTGGGACAAAATAACCATGCTGACTGTAGACACAGTTTTTTTGTTTGTTTGCCTTCAAATTCATAAAATTAACATGACTCTAGAAAGTTAGATTGATGAGGTAACTTTTTATTGGCATCTGTCTACTTGTGGCTGCATTTTACCCTGGTTTTAAAGCTTTTACTTATGCATTTCAAGGGCCTGATCTATTGCTGATAAATTTTGTGTTATTTACAGGTGGTGGGGCTATTGAAATGGAGTTATCTAAATATTTGCGTGACTATTCAAGAACTGTAAAAGGTAAAGAGCAGTTAATCATTGGAACTATGGCTAAAGCTTTAGAAGTTATTCCAAGGCAGCTGTGTGATAATGCAGGGTTTGACTCTACAAACATATTAAATATGTTACGTCAAAAACATGCAACTGGTAAGTTTTATTTCCCTAATCCTTGTAAAATATTTGGATTGTTAAAGTTGTAATGTACTAATGAAACAAGAGTTAATGGAAATGTCACTAAACCCATCAGAGCATTGGCTTCTTTATCTAGTGCATTTGAAATATCTAGAGAGAGGAGAGCCTACATGTATACTGAAAGCAGAAATGCCTAATTAGGTCTGATTATCCCATGTCAGTATTCTTAGCAGGTTTTAAAATTTCATCCAAGAAAGTGAGAATAAGGTGTGACAAGAAGTAGAATTCGAATTCCCACGGTTTAAGTCCCACTATTAGCATGGATGTTTATAGCTGTTCAGAATTGGCTTTAAGCAGTAGGTCCTGGTCTAATTTGCCCTTGTGTGGCAAAAAATTACTGTAGTGTGCTCAACCAACCAAAAATTCCCAATTAATTCACTATTTATCTGCATCTATTATGCAAGAAGTTTGTGAAATTTTGGTGCTGATACATCGCTAGAAAGTATGAAGAAAAAAATTCTCAATTATTGATAGCAAAAGATGAAACTGGAGATGTGCTACTGATAGTGTCATGTTAGTTTTATCCACTACCTGAAAAAATATTTGCACATTAATGTGCCTCTAAATTTCTCATTATTTGCACATTAAATTTCTCCCTCTTTCAAGCATTCCCCCATTCACGTATCACCTTCCATAACTGCATTTTTCTGTAATTATCTGTCCTTTTCCCATTTTATATCAAAGAGTTTGATCCTTGCAATTGTGAATTGTCTGCATAGACAATCACACCTAAATCTCCTTGGCTTGATGAAGAACTACTGATTAGTTTGAAACTAGTTGCCACCCTTTTATTTTCTATGATGGATATTAACAAGCTGTGTCTTTCAGTTATGCATTTTTCATTTGTTTCATTAAGTTGTTATGGGTAATTATATAAGTTTTATAATATACAATATTTATTCAATAGAAATTTTAGAAGCTCCTATTAGTAGAATATCTTTACATATTTATCTGCAAATTAGATTTTTTAAAAAATTAAAAGCCCTTTTGAAAGATAGAAGTCCTGCAAAATGGTGTTGATAAAGCTCTATTCATCGTATGTCAGTAAAAGAAAAAATAATTAATTCTTAATAATAACTGAATATCTCTCTCTCTCTATATATATATATATATATAAAACAGTTCTGTAACTGACTGATTGACCAAACCTCTGGACCTAAAGTGCTGAAATTTTTTCAAGGCGATTCTTCTTATAGTGTAGGGGTGCACTAAGGATTTTTGAAAAATTCTTAGATTTTTTAAAATAAAATTTTCAAGATTTTTTTTTGAACATTTTTTAAAGTTTGCATTTAAAATAATTTGAGGGTTATGAAATTTATATCATGAGAAAGATCATAAAAATTCCTTTAAAGGGAAATCTTTACCTCCATTTTCTGATTTTTGGTGAATTTTTAAAGATTAATTTTTAGAATTTAATTTATTAAATGCTGATCACATGGTTTCTTTTCTTTTTGGGATATTTTAAATTAATTTTGCGTTACGTGCATAACAATGAAATAAATTGACAAAAAAATTAAAATACGGTAAAAGATAAAATTTAACCACTAGACTAATTGAGATGGAGGTTTTTTAAGAATTTAATTCAAATTAGTATGTTTAATGGATATTAAACATACAAATTAATTGCATATCTTGACTTGTATTTAATTTGAATATTTTCTACATTATTTTGTCTATAAAAAATCTGTTAAGATTTTTTTATAAGTGTTTTTTCGGCATTAATTGCATACATTGACCATTGTATTTAATTTGAATGTACTCCGTAGCGAAGCACGGGTATACAGCTAGTATACCTATATGCATTTACAACATGTCTGCTTTCTTTACCAGGGGGCATCTGGTATGGAGTTGATATTTGCAATGAAGACATTGCAGACAACTTTGAAGCATGTGTCTGGGAGCCTGCAGTTGTCAAGATTAATGCTTTAACTGCTGCAACTGAAGCAGCTTGCCTTATTGTGTCACTCGATGAAACTATCAAAAATCCTAAATCTAATGTTGATCCACCATCTGGTCTGCCAGGAAGAGGTCGAGGACGACCATTCTAAGCTTAATAGTATAAATATCTATGAACCAATTTTTATACTTGTCACTGTGACTAACACTGAAATCTGTGATGCCAACTGGCTTTCATAAAATATGTATAACAAAATACTCTAGCATCTCTGCATTATGGTTATGTCTCGCAACTTTGCTAAAATTTCTTTTAGCATCCAAATACTCATTATTTCATTTTACCTGTAAAGATCAAATAAAATTTTTTGTTTGTGGCAACTGTATTATTGATTTTATGCATTCATTTATTCAATGTATGACTAGGGTATTAATTTTTAACTATATTATGAGGTTAGGTTATAATTTAATCTCTACATTTTTATAACTTTAAGCGTAATTTTCCTGAATATAATCAGTTATCTTAGAGCAGTGTAAGGTTAGGTAATGGGTTTTAGAAGTACCTAGTGGGATGGAATATATCTCAATTTAAACTCTGATTGAAAAGAATAAAATTGGAACTGGAAATTTTGAAGCTAAATATAGTAGAGCCAAACTAAAATTTTGGAGGCGAATGGCAAATTTCAATCGAAATACCACTTCAGGAGATTTTTTCCCCCTTCATAGCCGTGGGAAACCCATTGTATTGCTATCAGCTTAAGAGCTTACAGTGGTAACTTCCTTTTTCCTATGATTCTTAGTACTGGTGGTCGTGGATAGTTTGGAGTAAATTTATATCATTGAATTATTTAAAAATATGCTTTAAAATTTTTTAATTGTTAAGGAAGGTATCATGGGGTTAAAAGTGAAACACACAGTCAAAATTATCGATATTCGTATTTTCAGCTTTTCTTGACCAGAAAAAAAGAGGGGTTTCTACTGGTGAAAGCCACTAAGTCATATCTTTATTTAATTTTAATTTTTTTTTCAAAGTTTTATAACCACATTAAGTACTCTAGCCTAGTAGTTTGTATAGGTGATACAGACTAACCATCCTGAGGATAATAATATAAAATAAGCATATGAGAGCCAAGACTGGTTCATAGTTATTAAAACAACACCAGTGCTATAATTTAATAATGTTAGTACCAAAGAAGTTCTGTGACAAAAATCTTTGATCAGTGTTTTCTCAAAATCATATTTTTTGACTTAGTGTATTATACCTGAAACCCCATGATTTGTTATATAAGGTTTCAAAGTCTTGCCAGACTATATAGTCGAATCTGGTTAATCGGACCAGCTGCTTATTCAGGCTAAATCCTAAAGAACCGAAACAAATCCTATTGCATAAGCATGTTCATGTAATCGAACCAGCTGGTTGTTAGGACCAAAATGATCGTGTCCCGATGTGGTCCGATCAACTGGAATCGACTGTGCTTTGCTTCTATTCGCTTCAGATCCATTACTTCTAATTGTTGTAGACTTCTTTATAAATATAATGAAGCTGAAGCCAATAAAGGTTTATTTCATTTATCGTGTAGATATCAAAACTATTGCATCATACATTTTTATTATGTCATAAATTTTTGCAGTATTGCAGAATATTGCATCATATTTTTTAATAATTGTGTAATGCATATAAATATGTACTGCACATTCGAGGGACAGTATTTTTGAGAAATTTTTTTATTATTTAAAAATTTTGGTTGTAAGTCGAGGAATACCTGTATATTGATATTGCTATTTGAATATTTGGTCACTTGAGATTTGGCAAAGACAAGTGTTGATGCAAAGCAAGCCTTTTTTTTTATTATTTATTGCTGTTATGCAAAGTGAATATATTATCCACAATGTACAGGTCACTGGTTTAAAAAATAGTTTGTCAAAATTTGCTTATTTTTATTCAATTTTTTTGTGAATACTTGCCTAGGTTTAAAAAGAAATTGCTACTACCAAAAAATGTTCATTACAAGTGAAGTGTTTTTTTTTTATTAAAAAAAATGGGTTGCAGTCGAAAAAAGTTTGCAAACTGTCTTAGAGTAACATGAAAAAATTTTAACCAGGAGGAAAAATTTAGGGTTGTTCAAAAATTAAAATAGTAAATATTTAAACTAAGCTCAGTTTTAATTATTTTTCTGTCATGTGTTGCTGTGGTTGCTCCTTTGAGAATTGTACATTTTGTTTTTGTTAGAAGTACAAAAAACTCTTGATTATCATTTCCTTTAGTCCAGTAACTTTTATAATTATCCCTTCATGAGTTGTTTCCGATACTAATTTAAAATGAATATTTTCTAAAATAAAAAAAAAATTACTGAAAGTAAGTGGCATAGCCAGTTATTATGAAAATGAATTTGGTGAATTTAGCACTGCAGGAAGGACAGATAAATATTATCCAGGGTATAGATCAGTGGTTCCCAAACTTATTTGACCTACCGCCCCCTTTTCAGAGAAAAAATTATTAACCGCCCCCCTGGAAATTTTCCATTCTATGCGAGTAAACAGTGATACAATGACAAATTTTCGGCTTTTTATGTATCTGTTTTTCTACCTATACAGAACATAGTAAAGAAATATGTTGTTGTAAATAAGACACCTTGAAGCTTGAAACTGTAAAATTAGTCCTTAAAATCAACAATAGTTACATTTGCATTACACACCAAAAATTAAGATGGCGAAGGATAATAACCATTTGATAAAAATTACAAATAACAGTAATATGAAGGTTTGTGCATAGCAATCAATTTATTTATATTCGGATCTATTTTAGTTAGAAGCATTCTTAAATAACCTCGATCAGTAATTTGCAGACGGTTTCTGTTTTTAGTTCACAGATTTATGACCTCACTGAACCCACATTCCACTAAATAGGATGAAGGAAACGCTATTAAGAATTTTTGTAGACCACAGCTCATAATCCAGGGTGAAGTGTTAGTACTCTTTTTGCAGCCAGGACTGTTGAAAGCTATGTTTAAATTTAAATTTTAATTCTTCATTTTTTGATACTTCTATTAGTTCTTGTAATTTTACAGATTCCTCTGAGTTTGATCCTGAAAAAGGATCCAAAACCCAATCCGGTATGTTCATTTTGATGATATCTTCAAACCGTTGGTTGAAGTCAGAATGGAGAGCCTTCAAGTGCTGATAATAGATAAGCATGTCTTCATCATGTTTTTCTATTGCTGATAAATCTGGTAACTGGCTGAATTCCCCTCTTCCTAAAACTGTTTTGTACAGTGGAAGTTTTGACATAAAAGCGGAAATCACAGTTTTTGATTTTATTAAATTCAGCTCATCGCCTTGGTGTTTTTGATTTGCGTCATTGAATTTACTAAACAAGTCTGTCAAATTGGCTATGTCATTTTTGGAATCGATAAGTTGATTCGTAAATTATCATCTTTGTTTTCTAAGAACTCTAGCAGAGTCAAATAGTTTATAAAATCGATCCAAACAGGCACCTTTTGACAGCCAACGAACTTCTGTATGAAGAAGCAAGCAGTTGAATTCTTCATAGTTTTCAATGCAAAGTTGTCCATACAATATGTCATTCAAAGCGTTGCATCTGATTTTGTTGACTGCTTGAACGACATTCTGTAATGACCTATGAAGGCTTTCATTCAGATTTTTGGAAACTAAATGTTTCCGATGAATGACGCAATGCACAGTTAATACATTCGGAACCGCTCTTTTTAAATATGCAAAAAAAAACCTGTAGCATCCTATCATCGCTGGAGCACCATCAGCAGCAACTGATAAGACATTTCTGAGGGGGATTTCTTTTTCTTTGAAAAACTCTTCCAAGGCATGAAATATTGATTCCCCCTTGGTATCAGTTTGCAATTTTTTTAAAAATAATTCTTAGCATATTTTTTCTTGTATGAATTGCACTTATGCTAAAATTAAGGCCTCATTTCTTGGCAAAGTTGACTCATCAAGCTGAATAGAGGACTTGGATGTTTTTAAATGCTCATATATTGAGTCTTCAACATCTTGATCCATTTCATCAATTCTTCTTTGGACTGTATTACTGCTCAATCGAAATTTCTTTGTAATTTCAGAAGCTAGCTTCTGTAGCATAGTGCGTATTACTTCAGTTATAGCCTGTAGAATAAGTTCGTCCACAATAGTATGCGGTTTTCCCAATTTAAAAATCATTTCAGAAATATTATATGAAGTACGCAACCCATCGTTAAAACCTTTGGATTCTACTGAGAAGAGTTTTGCTAATGTCGGCTTTTTCAAAAAATTTTAATTCATTGCTTTAAAATATAAGATAAGGTTTTATCTTTCTTATCAGAATGTACTTTTTCAAAGATTCTACTAATTTTGATGGCGTCATCGCTAAAATATAAAACTATAATTTCAAGCGATTAATTAATTTTAAAACGAGTTAATAGTCTTAATTAAATTTTCCCTTATTTAAAGAATTATTTCTTATTAACGGACAATTTAGTTTATAATTATCACAGATGATTTGATAGATATAAATAGAATAGCGTAACTATAAATTTTCGGCAGTTGCACGAAATGTCAGTATTCTCCACTTGTAACTCTGCACTTACGATATAAAAAAATTACAAAAAGGAAAAATAAAATTAAAAACAAATAATTTGAAATTATTACGGTGACCACGGCTCTCGCCTATACGCCCTGTCAAACTAAAGACCGGTCACTACGTAGCAAAACCTGTACACACAGTCGAGGGTTGATTTCCCAAGTTCGGAGCAGGTCATTTTTATAGGCCTGGGCACCGGACGAACAGCACAGATCTGCCGACCAATTGGGACAACCCTGGGTACTTTAAAAACAAATTAAGAAAATCCACAAAAACTTAATTGGAGACTAGTTTATATGTGAGCCATACAGAAAATAATCAGCGAAAAAGTACTTTAAGATTTCACTTGCCTCTCCTTCGATATCGGTAAAGGATTATACATCTATCTATCTATCTATCTATCTATATATATATATATATATATATATACACTGAAGTGCCACTGAATGAGGGATAGCAAAGCCTATGCAAATTGTGTAGCGCTGCGCATCATGTATGCGCAAGTGAGGGCGCTGTGGTAACTGCATATATAGCGCGTACTGTGGTTGTTCTGAATTAGTTGTTGGAATTGCCATTATGGGTAAACTGACTGATTTAGACGCCTTCGATCGCGGACAAATCGTAGGTGCACGACGCATGGGCCATTCAATTTCCGAAACCGTCAGGCAGCTAGGATTTTCAAGGTCGACAGTGTCAAGAGTATACCAAGAATACATGGATGGTGGAAAAAAAACTACCGGTCGGGCAAACTGCAAAGGACAATTAGCCTTGACAGTGCGTGGTGAGAGACGGCTCAGGCGTATTGTACGTAGCCAGCGAAGCCAAACATTAGCTCATATTGCCACCCAGTTTAATGATGGTGCCAGTCGTACAGTCAGTAAACGGACTGTGCTCACCATATGGTGACTCGCTTCACCGTATGGGTTTCGGGAGCAGTTGACCTACGAGAGTACTTTTTATTTTTGCATCAGCGGTACTCAAAGCCCATATGGTCCGGATATAGTTAAGGCGGTCCAGTTTAAACTTTAAAGAAGATTTATTAGGCGGTATCATCAGTGACCGGAAGTGGTTAAACTCCGTGAAATGGGAGGCCTCTTCGTGCAAAAAATAGATTTAGGGGTACTGCCCAAGATGCTCAGGGCTGTAAATAAGACCAAATATAGAAACTAAGTCACTAGATACTTAACAAGTCTCACAATACATGATTGTTTCCCACCTAGGTCTTTCCCGTACACTCTGTGTCCAGTGTCCTCGGAATGTTTTAGAATTGTCCAATTTCTTTATGCTTTCACCGCCCCCTTTTTTTCGTTCACCGCCCCCCAAATGTCACCAGGGAAGCTACCGCCCCCCTGGATCGTTCCAGCGCCCCCCAGGGGGCGATATCGCCCACTTTGGGAACCCCTGGTGCAAATCTTATGAGGCTTTTGAGTGATATATATATATATATATATATATATATATATATATATATATATTGTTGGGAAACAACGTTCATTTTCTGTCCTTACGGCATGCGTGCGCATTTTCTACCCGTACGGTAACACTCTGTGAACGAGAGTAGGAAGATAGTAATGTTCACTGTAAGACGCTTCTGTGTTATGTTCTGTGAGTGAAAATGTATCTTAGTCTTATTAAATGTTTTGGTGCTACTATGCTGCTATTATTTTTACTCTGTGTGTCTAAATTCCCATAATGGGTTATGGGCCCAGGCAGCAGCTATTACTGCGTTTTAAGTAGCATAATTATTTTGATTCTACGTGCTTCCATTCAAAGAATTTTTAAGCCTAAAGAAGCGCGCCACGCTGTGCTATTTAACTTGTGATTTCTAGGCTATGAAAATCTCCGTGAACAAAATGTCGCAACTGAGTACGATCGAAAAACTAGGAAAGGACAATTTTGATTCCTGGAAGCTGAAAATTGAATTTCTTTTAATAAAAAACGACCACCGGGAATAAGTGATCGGAAAAGAAACGAAACCAGAAGCTTGTACCCTTGATGAAAAGAAGTGTATTCAGCATGATCAAAAAGCTTGTGCTGACATTATTGTTCTGACTCGAGATTTGTTTCAACTTACTATTTATTTTATAATATATATTCGTACATCAGAAAAGATGAAAATTATATATATTTCTTAAACTTAATATTACATATCGTAGCCTTTATCTTAAAACTTATCAACGAAACCAACAGAAAAGAACATAAAACACTAAATCTTATTGTCGATGCCAGATTCGCAAAACTCAAAATATAAAATGCAATTCAGTTATTAACGAGAAGCAAACAGGAAGTAAGTGTTAAACCTAAGTTGAGTGGCAACATTCTCCCACCTTTGTATTGCGCGCAAATTTGCTCTCAAACAATACAAAAAATAGAAACGAAGTTATAGACATGATACTGCAACACTCTAAGTAATTGAAAGTTATGAACAGTTCACAAGTTCATTCGTTTTACAGGCACTATTCGACGGTCACATCGCGTTGTCTTTGCCTTTTTCGGAACATCGACATCACTAGGTTCAGGTTCTGGTGTCGGCTCGGTTTCCTGATGATCTTCACTGAGGTTGTCAATAGAACTAAGCTCCAAAGTATTAATTCGTTTGACGGGTCGTATGATTTCACCACTGGCTACTCGTAGTTTGGCCACACGCTGAACATTGTCCTTGCCGGGAAACAGTTCAATTACCTGAGCCAAAGGCCAATTCATTCGATTTGGATTTTTTGACTCAACTAAGACAATTTCTCCCGGAGAAATCACCTTTCTCTTTGAAGCTGTCTTGGGACACCTTACCAACTCTCCAAGATATTCCTTACAGAAACGCTTTCGTAAATTTAGTCATAAGGTGTGAAGATAGCGCACGCGTTTTAGTAAATGCTGAGAGTCAATTAAATCCAAATCGATAGTTTCTTGTTCCTTTAAATCTTGAATGAAGTGAGCAGGTGTAAGAGGTTTCAGTTCATTGGGGTCGTCGGACAAATATGTCAGTGGTCGCTTATTTATAGTCGCCTCACAGTCGTAAAGTCAACATTTCTTCATAGGTGACACAAGCTCTGCCCAAACACTTTCGAAGGAGCTCCTTGACGCTGCGAACAATTCTTTCCCAAAATTCACCATACCATGGAGCGGATGGTGGGCTAAATATCCACTTAATTTTCCTTAAAGAACATTCTGTTTGTATGAAATCCCAATCCAAAGATTTCAAAGCATTTGCTGTCCCTACAAAGTTCGTACCATTATCTGTATAAAGAGTAGAACATCTTCCTCTCCTTGCCCAAAATCTTCGTAAGGCTTGCATAAATGCCTCTGTGGAGAGGGAGGAAACTAGCTCCAGGTGGACTGCCCGATATACAGCACACGTGAAAAGTACTATCCACGCCTTGCTTCCCCCACGTAGGAAAAGAGGACCAGCCAGATATGCACCAGCTATCTGAAATGCTGCGACTCGTTGTATTCTGTCAGGAGGTAAAGGGGCTGGATCCGGATTGACATTTTTAGATGTCGGCCTCTTGCATTGTCGCAGAATTGCTCTTACAACTCTCCTTCCTTTGGGAATCCAGAATCTTTCTCTTAACTGTGCTAGTGTCGTTAACACACCAGCATGCATCAAAGATCTGTGAGTACACAAAACCAGTCTTTCTAGAAGAGGATGGTCTAGCAGGACAATAGGATACGTAAAGTTCTCCGGGTCTTGACTGAGAATAAGTCTTGTTCGAACTTTCAAAATTCCATTTTCTAAGAAAAATTGTATTGTATCCTTGTATTTCTCACGTATTTCAGATGACCATTTTGATTGCATGATTTTTATCAGAGTGTTTTCTGCCCTTTCAATCTCTTCACGTGAAATCGCATTGGTCAACTTACGAGAGTTTTTCTTAATGTTGTTACAAAATCTCAAAACATAGGCAGTCATTCGAAAAATCCTTGTGTAGCTTGAAATTTATAAAAATCTTTCCAAATTTCTCTTCGTTTTTAGTGGCTAAATTCGTTAACAATGTCTTACGCCGCTCCAGAAATGCTTCATTCGGAATATATCTCAGAATTTGGCCAAGATTCTTCGTTTCCATACAGCCAGCTTGGACCCTTCCACCACTGACTTTGCAGGAGGTCCGACCAGTCGCAAAACCGGGTTGCCAAGTCGGCAGGGTTGACTTCTCCAGGTACATGTTTCCAGTCATCTATATTGGTCAATTCACCGATTTCTTTCACTCGATTTACAACGAAGGTGTTCCATGGCTCCCTTTTTGTGATCCAACTTAACACTATCATTGAATCAGTCCAATAAAGTGTTCTTGAAGGAGTGGGTAGAACAGAATGCAGGGTTGTGGCTAATCGAGCCCCAAGGGTAGCTCCTAACAGTTCAAGTCGTGGAATAGTGGGTTTTTGCATTGGAGCAAGTCGAGCTCTAGCTGCTATTAATCTGACTGTCACTTGACGTCGGTATTCACATCGTAAGAAAGCACAAGTAGCATATGCGACGGACGATGCATCTGTGAAAATATGTAGCGTGAGATCATCGTAATTTCCAGGAAATATTCTTCGGGGAATTGTGCATTTAGGTATGAGAGCCGTGGTTTTCTCCCACCGTCTGTACTTCTGTTCAAGTTCTGCAGACAACGCATCGTTCCAATCTAGCTTTTCTCTCCAGGCTTCCTGCAAAAGCGACTTGGGCAATAATAACGCTGGAGTAGTGAAGCCAATCGGATCGTAAATGCTGCTGATTACAGAAAGTAGTAACCTTTTCGTAACCGTCTTCTCATCGACCGTACGTTCTAAATTTGACGATAACTTGCACGAAAGTTCGTCATTGACTACATCCCATCTCAAACCAAGTACCATTTGTGTATCTTGCTTTTCATTAGAGTTATTAGAAGCCCAGCATCGTAATTCAAATCCACCTTCTTTCATGACTTGTATAGCTTGGGATTTCAGTTGCTCCAGTTCTTTGACGTCATTAACACTTGTGACTAGGTTGTCCACGTAAAATCCTTCTCTCAAATTATGATTCGTATTTTTAAGGCTCTCTGTCTGGAATTTCTGCATACCCAGATGATAATTTATTGTGGCATTCAGAAGAAAGGGACTGGAAGAAACGCCGAACACCACTTGGCAGTGTCGATAAATCTTAAACTTTGTGCGTTCAGCGTCTTTCCACCACAAGAATCTTAATGCAATTCGGTCTTCGACTCTTAAACGTATCTGTAGAAAGGCTTGTCTTATGTCGGCAATCGCTCCAAAGGCCCCTGAACGGAATCTCAACATTAGTGGCAGTATCTTATGTATAAGACTCGGTCTCACACTCAAACATTCATTCAAGGAAGCAAATCCAGGTTTCTTGAACGAAGCGTCGAAGACTGGGCGAACCTTCGTAGTACTGCTGGATAGCTTGATAACAGGTCTGTGAGGGAGATAATGACCTGGTTTCGTAATCTGATCCCTTGGTACAGTTTCTATAATGACTTCTGATTCCCACTGTTTAAATACAGCATCGTAGGCTTCAAAGTGATTTTCGTTTAACAAACGTTTAGTTGCTGTGCGAAGTCTGGACTCTGCTATATCATACTTATCATAAAGAGCAGGATGTCCGGCCAACCATGGCAAAGCTACTTCATATCTTTGATCTTCGCAAATCTTTAATGTTTCCCTGAAATGGATCAAAGTTTCTTCTTCAAGGTGGACCTAATTTTTTCTTTCTACGGGATCTGTAATGCCCAAAACTTCCAAATCCCATATATTTGGCAACTCCATATTTTGCAAGCTTAATGTGACTAAGCTAACCACTTGTCTTTTCCTTCCTAGTCCTAAAATTGTCCAACCAAGGAAGGTCTCTACGGCTGACACTCCTAAAGTTAATACCTATTCTTCCAGTCAAAATGCCTCCAAGTACATCAGCTCACAGAAGAACTCTTAAGGTGTCGTATCTCTTCTGATAGGAAAATTGCGCGGGGGGCATCCCCGCAAAACATCAGAGGAGGGCTCCCAAATCGAATAGAAAGTTTAGTAATAAGTATTAAGTTCTTCATTACTGAAGTAGTGAAGCAGAGGGGGGCGCCCAAAGAAGTTTTTGCCCCGGGCCCCAATTAGGCTAAGTCGGGCCCTGGTCAGTCTGTCTGTCGTATCTGTAAATCTCACATTCTCGGTTAGAGGTGTGGAGATATTTTTCATGTACGAGCATATTATTTCTTTGAGCAGTTGGCTCGCTATTAGGTTTTTCATTTGTACATATTCATCTGTACATATTAAATTATTTTAACTTCAACGTACTTTGTCATAATTCAAATGTACCTGTTTTACTGCGCGCGCCGCACAACATCTTCCAACATCTGTTAGTTTTATTCCTCTAGAAGCGAGCTCAGCAAGTAACTTTCCATCATGTATTCTAGGTAGTGATGAGCAGATCTTCGGTTGATCGAGGAGAGACAATGAAGTTCAATATTTGCGATTTAAACTTTCAACAGTTACCATATATCTCCTATTCTCAGAAGCTGGAGAAATTCCCCCGCCAAACAGTCCTTGAGAAAACACCTCCCTTCCAGAGGGAGAAAGATTTAGCTCTGCAGCTAAACTTTTTTCAATACAGGAACGCTGTGATCCACCATCCATTAATGCTCGAACACAGACTTCCTTGTCTCTGTTTCGTAGTCTGATTGCAATTTTTTTTAGATATATTTCACGTTCAGAGGGAAGATTTGTTAATAATATATTTCTGTAGATTTTTGCTCATCTGCTATTCTGTCCTTAGATGAAGAATTAATTCCTTTACGTAAATCCGGGCAAAGTAATTGATAATGTCTCCGTTTACAAATCAAGCATCTTACATTACTGTGACACCTTTTTGCCATGTGACCAGACTTGAGACACACAAGACAGCATCCCTTCCGTATAACTTGTGATTTTCTGTCCTCATAACTCATCCCCGCTATTTTCTGACAGTCTTGACTTGAATGAGGACGGTCACAGAAAATACAACTATTTTTTCCTCGAGAGGTGTTGGCTATTAGTGTAGCAGCGGTAGGTTCATCTCTCTGGACCGATTTATGGTAATCCTTTCGTTTTTCACCGCTTCCCTTATCTCTTCCAAATCCTTCACGAGCTAAACTGATCATTTCCTCAGATTCGACCTCATGGCGCAAAAAACATTAGTTTTTCAAGAGATCTCTGACTTGTAGCGTCATCAGTATTTTCCGAAATTCTACTATGTTCTCACGCTCTCATATCATTTTCAGACAAACAAGATTCTACAAGAGGCTCTAGAAAGTCGGCAAATTTCTCTTTTGTGCTCCCCAAGCTTTCCAAAGCTCTTAGTTTCGTTTCCAACATATCGTAGAGGGTCGCTAATTCAGGTGATTTCTTTCCGGCAGTAGCATTCTTCAAAACAAGAGAAAGAAGATCTCGAACGTAAATCTGCACTAGGAGATCCTCTCGGCCAAATCTTAATTTTAGCTGTTGAATGGCCTTTGGATAATTTTCTGCGGTTATTGAGAAACTGGAAACTAATCTTGCTGCTCTGGAATCAGGTACCATAGATTGGTATAAATACTGGAACTTGTCGATTGCAAATAAATCCTCAGATTCGTGAATTTTTGAAAAAATACTCCAGAATGTGAGATATTCTTTAGGATCACCCGAAAACGTCTTCAATTCAAATTTTGGTAGTTTCAGTTTCACAGTATTGTCCTCTAAAGAACCTTTGGCTATGGATCTAGAATCCTTATTAAAAAATATTCCGAAATTCGATTCAAGTTCAAGATAATTGTCTCTATTTTTCAGCTGCTTCAAAATCAATTTCGTATTCGGCAACGGTCTCAGATTTTTTTAAAAGTAATGAGGATATTTCATTCTGAACCTCATTCAAATGAGTAAATATATCCTGCAACTGTGACTTTATAGCCCAGTCAAAATAGGTTTTATGGCTAAAAAAAATATGAAAGTTTTTAAAATTGGTGGAGATGTTTGTTGGGCATGTTAATGAACATACTAAAAGTCTCCACCGATCAGACTTGAGCTTTCACCGCCATCTTGGAAAATGTGTAGACTTTTTTGGTTTTTTGCAAGTAACTTCAGAAATATGGATTTTATGTAAAAAAATTGCATACGAAAATTGAAGAGCATTAAATTATGAACAAAAACATCATTTACATTTTTTTTTATAAGTCTAACACGAACAAAGATAATTGACTTTGAAAATAGAGAACAATCACGCGTAGGACGCGGATGCACGGGTCATCCCAATCGCGATGGGGGAATGACCCGCGCATGTGCCCCAAAAGTCTTGCACACTCACGTTTGTCAAGCCTCAGCATATCAAAGCTCGAGATAAAGTTGCAGCAACATCCAATCCATTGTTATCTTGGTGGTCCATTGTTATCTTGTGAGTCTTGGTGGATTTTATCTTTTTATATCATACTTAGGCTGCATTGGGTACAAAATGGCTGGAAGTGGGTAAAAATAAACACTAAATTTGATGTATGCAACTACGTCAGTAGAAAAAACGTTGCATGGCCATGCATACGCTAGAA
This sequence comes from Dolomedes plantarius, assembly GCA_907164885.2. Lineage (NCBI taxonomy): Eukaryota > Metazoa > Arthropoda > Arachnida > Araneae > Dolomedidae > Dolomedes > Dolomedes plantarius. The sequence continues at coordinate 164,980,684 of OU015491.1, read as the reverse complement.
AAAAAACCTAGTTTATTTATTTTCCCAAACAGCTTTAGCAAAAATAAATTTTGGCGCCCTGGATATATCTGATTTCAAATGCAATAATCAACTTGAGTTGTTTAGAGATTTTGCTACTGAACTACCATCACTAGAAACCATAAACGAACATACTCATATACGAGGCATCGAGATTAAAATGTGGAAGACTTTGAAGCAGTTGAAAGAGAATAGCCCAACTGCATCCCTCTGGGTTCAGTACTTTGAAATGGTAAAGCTTATGAAAGCTTAATCACTGTCAATTGTACGGTGAAAGTAAACGATTTCAATACATTAGCAAACCCATTGTTGCTTTTCCAGAGCATAGAGATTGTTAAACAAAACGACGAAGAAACGACTAGTATTTTGTTTAGAATATGAGTTAGCTCCTTTTACGTTTGCTCTGTTTAATGAAGCTGGTATACGAGAGACAACGACATTGGCTAGGTACGATGATTTTGAAGTTCCAAACAAAGACAACCTCCAGAACTGCGTCAACATTGTGGACAGTGGTTTTCTCCTACACCGTGTCAAATGGGGAACACATTTAACTTTTTTGGATGTTTGCACAAATTAAGTTAACTATATAAAAAAAGCATTATGGGACCAGCTGTATAGTCATTTTTAATGGCTAATCCAACACCAATAACAGTACAAAAAAATGGAAGAAAATCTACGGTCTATTGTGATAAAATCTGTAGACATAAGTTTTGATGGAAACATGCGAGTTACTGTTCAACAATAACAGTTCCTTTCAAATGAAAACAACAAAAGCAAACTTATCAGCATCCCATCAGCTGAGCTGGAAATCAGTGGGATTCGATTCCGACAATGTAATGACGAAGCCGACATTCTCATTAAATACTGCAATTAATGAAGCATGTTCTGGAAACAACATTGTTGTAATCATCGGTGAAGATGTTGACCACCTGGTTCTATTAACAGCTCTCACACCTACAGAAAAGACATTTTCCTTGTCAAAGCATGCAAAGGGAAAGCAAAGAAAAAAATACATTCGTCAAATAAAATACAGTCATCGGGACATACCAAAGTATCCTTTTTCTCCATGCGTTCAGTGGATGCGATACTTCTGCAGCATTCAACAAAGGAAAGAAAAATTGTGCAAAAATGTTCCAAAGTAAAGATATGGAACACAACGTGACAGTAGTTAATAAATGCAACGCATCGCATAATGATGTTTCTTAAGCTGGAGAATGCTTTTTTCTGATCTGGTATGGAGCACATCCCAGTGAAAAGTCTCTAAATAAGTTTGGGTACAAATGCTTCGCAAAATTTGTCACTAAAATAAAACCATATATTTTGTCTCTTCCCTCAACTGAAGAGGCAGCCTGCGACATTCCTTTCGGTTGTATCACCAAGTGCAAAAGTGGTTTGGGAATGAGTAGAATCCTGAAGTGTGGGCTGGAAATGTCAAAAGAAAACCTTCGTGCCCATCACAACTATGGATGCAGTGGCTACCGTTTCAGTTTTAAGCATGGTGTTTCACAACTGTAAGACTGAATGGGGAGAAAGATGCGTGTGTCGGAAAGCAAGCATCAACTGCACAACGGCCTACAATAACTGCAATAGGGTATGTCACAATGACATACCCCATTGCAGTTATTGCACTGTAGATCATGAGGATCCAATAAAAGGAATTGATGAATGAGATGGTGCTAGCTGACCCATAGACAATCTTTTCAAGACTGACGACGCGAACAATCCCGTACCGAAAAAAACACGACAACCATAAAGTAGGTAAGCTTAAAAAATTGTATACAATGAAAATATGGTAGTGAACAAATCCAAGTTTGTTACATACGTTCATAAAATTAAAAATGATAAATTATCTACATACCAAAAAACATAAGTCTATTTTCTTGTGTTTAAAGATTGCCCAAATGAGGGAGAGGAGAGAATTCCAAGGAAAGCGCCTGCAACGAGACTTGGACGCTACATTCATAATCAATCCGCATTTAATAGTCAATATTTTGGTTCGTGTTAGGGTTACGACAAAATGTATTTAATATTTTTTGTACACAATTTAATGTTCTTTAATTTTTGTATAAAACTTTTTTTGACATAAAGTTAATATTTTCCAAGTTATTTACAAAAACACAAAAAAGACCTTCAAAATCTTTAAACAACTCATGGAGATTACTACTTTAGAAATCAGATATGTCCATGGCGTCAAAAATTATTTTTGCTAAAGCTGTTTGCGTAAATAAATGAACTAGGATTTTTCTAGAGTATGCATGGCCAGGCAACATTTTTTTTACTGACGTAGTTGCATACATCAAATTTAGTATTTATTTTTACCCACGTCAAGCCATTATGTACCCAATGCAGTCTAAGTATAACATAAAAAGATAGAATCCACCAAGCCTCACAATACAACCTGATAACAATGGATTGGATGTTGCTGCAACTTTATCTCGAGCTTTGATATGCAGAGGTTTGACAAACGTGAGTGTGCAAGACTTTTGGGGCACATGTGCGGGTCATTCCGCCATCGCGATGGTGATGACCCGAACATCCGCGTCCTACGCATGATTCTTCGCTATTTTCAAAGTCAATTATCTTTGTTTGTGTTAGACTTATAAAAAAATGTAAATGATGTTTTTGTTCATAATTTAATGCTCTTCAATTTTTTGTACTCAATTTTTTTTTAACATAAAATCAATATTTCTGAAGTTACTTGCAAAAACCCAAAAAAGTCTACACATTTTCCAAGATGGCGGCGAAAACTCAAGTCTGATCGGTGGGGACTTTTAGTATGTTCATTAACATGCTCCAACAAACATCTCCACCAATTTTCAAAACTTTCATATTTTTTTTAGCCATTTGTGAAAATCGGGTCTATTTTGACTGGGGTATTAATGCATGCAGTCGATCTACATCCTTGGCGTCAGTTTCCGATGTCGCCAAGTATTGTTGTAACTTATTCGTTGCAGTCGTGAATGAAATTCTTAACGACTTTCGTTTTGCCTTAAGAGCATCCATATTTCTAAATGTGAATACTATTTTATCAATTTATTACTTAAAAAATTTCGTTTAATCAGCTCTCAATCTCTGCTTATTCTGAATCTCGAGTCATTTTACTTTCTTAAACTTAAATCAAATCGGACGTTTAAACTCTACACAAATGAAAATTTCATACATATATCACTTAAGCAGTCATAAATCAAAAATTCAGAAATTACTCGTACCTATTTATCTTAACAAAGTAATATCCAATGCGTAAATTTGTCGACTTCAGTTTCACGACGGAATGCAGAGTTCAATGTCCATGTCACGGACGCCACTTTGTTCTGACTCGAGATTTGTTTCAACTTACTATTTATTTTATAATATATATTCGTACATCAGAAAAGATGAAAATTATATATATTTCTTAAACTTAATATTACATATCGTAGCCTTTATCTTAAAACTTAAAACTTATAACTTAAACTTAAAACTTATCAACGAAACCAACAGAAAAGAACATAAAACACAAAATCTTATTGTCGTTGCCAGATTCGCAAAACTCAAAATTTAAAATGCAATTCAGTTATTAACGAGAAGCAAACAGGAAGTGTTAAACCTAAGTTGAGTGGCAACAATTATATTAGCCATACGTCCAAGTGAATTGAGTTATGTGAAACACTGTGCAACTTCAAATGAAGTATCTCTCTATTCTAAAAATAAGTAACTGGCGCCGCCGCCGCCGCCGCTGTCAAAAGCTTATCACGCTATCTCCTCCGAAACCGCGGGGGGTATGGGGTCGAGACCGATACCAATAGATGCAGAAAATGCGGGGAAGAAAGTAAGACATGTCTCATCTTCATCGGACTTTAATTTTTTTTTATTTTATGTTTTGTGGAAAAATATTGACTTTTTCATGTTCATTTTACGATAACTCACCAAAAATTAATCGTAGGATTTTGATCTTTTTACAATCTAAGACTACAGACATTTCTCCTTCAAACAAGACCTCATTTGTTTAAATATAATTTAAAACAGACTAATATTTTCATCAAAATATTAAACCCACTTTTTCGAGAAATATCGCCACATATGTGGATGTAATATCGATGCTCCTCGAGTTTTTATCTTACAAAGAAAATATTTACATCATCTGGAAGATGATAGCTTTCTCATTCATATAAACCTCATTTCATGTCTCTATCTTAAAATTTCGATTTTTAATTGAATATTAAAGCTGAAACAGTGATTCCCCTCCACAGTGATTCCCCTTCAACAGTAAATGGATGGAAGCTGTTGCATTGCCCGAGAATCACCCCTATATATCTCGCTATTAGCAACTTATTACTTCAACTTGCTGTGACATGATTGGCGCTGTGCTTGAGCGCGCTGCTCGTATGCCATAGTCCCCGGTTCGATCCCGGTAGACGCTCATTTTTACTAATTATTCTAAATATTTAAATTTTATTCTTTTAATTCGTATTATATTTTTTATTTTACTTATCTGAAGAGGGTTTAATTTTTATTTTACTACTGAGCACATATTTTCTGACGTACATATCTTGCTACTGGAGGTAAAGTCGTAAGACCATGGCATTCCAACAAACTCAATATACCTTGACCTTAACAGAGGAGCGAGCGTAGCGAGGCTAGGGGCGAAGCCCCTAGTGGAATAAATTGAAAGAAGTTTATGAATCAAAAGGACCGGCGAAAAAGGCTTCATTATTTAAATCTCCGTTATTCCGAAAAATGAGAGGAAACGAAAGTATGAGAGCATATAAATATTTTTTTGAAATTGTTGACAAGCTCTAACAAATGGACATTGATGTCGCTGATGACCTACTTTCGATTCTGTTTCTTTACAGTATCGCTGAAAACTATGAAAATTTTAGATGCTCAATCGAAACACGAGATGAGTTACCGAAGCCTGACGCTCTCAAAATTAAACTCCTAGAAGAATGGAAAGCAAGAAAAGGAGAAGGATGTCCTGAATCTTAAAATACTTACTACAGTACAGAAACAAAAAGGAATATTCAAGAACAGAAGAAAAATGACAAATATCGGTCATATCCGAATAGGAATAACCTTTCTGAAAGAAGTTATAGAAATTTCAAGTGCAATTAATGGTCATAAGGCCTCCGAATGCAGAAAGAAAATATCTGACAGAAAAACTGCTTCAAATAAAGGAAATCACAGTTCCATTATGGCTACAAGTTATGATGATCAAACTACAATGTCCTGCAAAGAAAATCTTCAATGAGCATCATCCTGGTGATTAGTGGCTCAACGTCGCACATGTGTAATTATAAACATTTATTCACAGAATTTTATCCTCAAGAAAATTCGATAATTCAACTGGCTGTGGATAAAAGTGCTGAAGTCATCGGCATCGGGAAAATCCTTATAACAGTACCTACTGACAACGGTAAGACATCTTACTTTAAACAACGTATTGTGCTTTCCCGAGTTAAAATGTAATTTAAAATCAACCTCCAAGGACGCTGCAAACAACCGTTCTGTAATTTTTAAAGAACGGTATGCTAAAATATTAGAACCGAACGGTTCTACTCTTGTGAAAGCTATCAGAACAGGCGATCTTTACTATATAGAACCCTTCATCGAAACAGCTGCTGTTGCCAAGGTAAGTGACTTTCAAAAATGGCATCTTAAATTAGGACATTTAAATGAAAGAGATTTGAAGAAATTAAAATCTGAAAATATGGTACAAAATTTAAATTTTAATGATTATGGATCCTTAAAAGATTGTATGATTTGTATTGAAGGCAAACAATCGGTCACACCATTTCCTAAAGTATCAAAATATGAAAGTGCTGATTTATTAAATCTTATTCACTCTGATTTATGTGGCCCTATGCCTGTACCATCTCATGCTGGTTCGCGGCATTTTGTACCTTTTATTGATGACAAATCGCGTTATGTCGAAGTTAGTTTTTTAAAACTAAAGACGAAGTCAAAAATGCGTTTATAAAGTTCAAAGCTGTCGTAGAAAATCGTTTGGATAAGAAAATAAAATCGCTGAGAACAGACAATGGTCTAGAATACCTAGGGGAAGAATTTAATCAATATCTTTAACAATGCGGAATTAGGCGAGAATAATCAAGTCCCATGACGCCCCAACAAAATGCCCGAGCGGGGCGAATGAACAGGACTTTAGCTGAAATGGCCAGATGTTTATTACTACAATCGAATTTACCGCAAACATTTTGGGCGGAAGCGATTAATTGCGCTGCTTATATTCGAAACAGGTGTCCATCTAGAAGTTTAACTGAAAACAAAACTTCTTTTGAATTATTTCTTGGTATCAAGCCAACTGTTTCTCATCTTAAAGTATTCAAACAAAAATTTTTTGTATTGAATAAGAGATCAAAAGACAAGTTTGATCCTAGATCGGCTGAACATATTTTTGTAGGTTATTGCAATCAATCTAAAGGTTATCGCCTGTGGAATAAAAACTCTAGAAAAATTGTCATAAGCCGCGATGTTCGTTTTATCGATGAGTTTGAAAGCAATCTACCAAACAGCAAAGAAATAGCAAACAGCTAGTTTTTCCATTTAAAGATTCTACCAGTTCAAATCAAAATGAAAAAGAGAAAGTTACGCATGGTACACACTCGCCTGCGCGAGAAATATTTTCTAATGAGGGGGAAACACAAATTTCCGTCCCACTGCAGCTGGCAGAGCGCCAGGTCGACCCAAAATATTACGTGATGGTAATAGAGGAAGGCCTCGTAAACAATATCACGCAAAAGGAGAAGAAAAAGCGCAGGAAATTTTACATTTTTCGTCTACGGATAACAGCCCAACTGTTAGCGAGGCAGTGTCAGGTCCCTTTAAAGAAGAATGGCTGGAAGCTATAAAAAGTGAATAAAATTTCACTAGTAAATGAAAATGCATGGGCATTAGTAGAAAAACCAAAACATAAAAAAAAATTATTGGTTGTAAACATAATTGTTGTAAGTATTGGTTGTATTAAAAACAAAATATAAACAAGATGGAACTATCGAGAAATTTAAAACTAGGTTAGTAGCCAAAGGCTTTTCACAGAAACCGGGAATTGATTATGAAGAAAACTTTTCTCCTGTTGCCAGATTAAGCTCAATTAGAACTGTAATCGCGTATGCAATTCAAAATGGTTTCACAGCATATCAATTAGGTTTTATAATGGCATATGTAAATATACTCGGGGAATACCTAACCTGAATACAGGCAAAACGCTAGAGCAGTATGATTCCGCCATTGCGATATAGTTCACACTTTTTCCCATTAACAGAGTTGATAAAAGGTACATTTCAGACATAAATCATTAAAATAATGATTTAACTGATAAAGCGTAGACACATTTGAGCAACAAAAATGTGGTGTTTCATGTATTTAGTAAATAATGCGCAATACAGCATGCGAGAGAGAATGTAACGTCATAGAATAATCTGACCATTCACAAGGCTTCGTTTCCTTAGCGGGAGTATCTGGCGTTCAGTGTGGATGTGAATTTTTGGTAACCCCAAAGTCCGAAGAGAAAATCTCTCAGAAAGTGGCCACTCGGGGGGGGGGGGGGAGCAGTTCTTTTTTCACTAGGGGTGGAAAGTGAGGAGGAGATTGTCACCAATCATCCCCCAGTTTTCGCCAAATAACGGTATTGGCATCAGTGAAGAGTCCAACAGGTGTTACTTCCTGCCAATGGGTAATGGTTTTACCCTAAGAAAAGGCAGTGTTTACAAGAGACAAGTGGGGAATACACATCTGCAGTTAACTATGGAAAGAAAATTTTCAACACTATACCTATTGGAATATTAACTGCCGTGATTTGCTGTACAATCTGAAATGTTTAAATGCTGATTTCTTATGTCTATTTTCCAAGTTATAAACTTGCAACTAAGCAAAATATCTTTCACGTTTTCATTTAATTTTTAAACTGGGCAAAAATATGGCAAACAAAAACCAAGTTATGAGAAGATATTTCACAAAGGATGAAATTAGAGTTTGACGAAATATTTCCCTAGTTAAATTGCGAAAAATGGGAAATTTTATAAAGTGTTGAAAAAATTAAATGCATCTGATTTTTCATTGGACGAGGTCATTAGTGTAGTCATCATAACGCTTTAGAGGGAAGGACTGGCTTTAAGCCGATTTGACCTATTAGATTAGGAAAATTTTAAAAAAATGTCTAAAAGAAAATTGCGTGAACAGATGTAAAAATAATTCCGAATAACGACTAAACGAAGTGTGTAAAACGTGGATATGTATATCTCAACGAAGAAATGGAAGCATTCTTCCATCTTAATATTTCTGAAACCCATAAAAATTCTAAAATTCTCGCTATGAACGATAGAGCTGCTGGCTTTCAGAAAAAACTAACAATTTCAAAAACCCAAATGCCCAGAAATCTGCATCTATAATAATAAAGTTTTGTATGATCCCGTATTTATAAAAGTAAACAGGACTCTAAATTTTATTGAGGATTTCTGAAACTCCCTCACATTACTTCTGGAAATAGTAAGTAGAACGATGCATGGTTAAAAGTTTCAAAATACATTGATTACATGAAAATAGAAATCAAAACATGTGATTGTTTTCTAGCTGGTGTCCGAATCGGTAGCACTATATCTTTCGGTTCACCAGTTGCCGGGTTCGATTTACACTGTGACAAATTCAATCCAATGCCCCCCCCCCTCTCTCTCCTTTTCACATATTTCGGAGAGAAAAAAAAAAAGGCAAAGTAATTTATAAGAATGCATGGTTTCTATGAGAGTCACATTGAAATCATAAAATGAACAGGAAACAATTTTATAGGAATTAAGACAATTCGAAAATTTATGTTGGTGTACTTTAGAAAATTAGTTCAAATGGTGATGTGAAAACAAAACTGTCTCCCGCTTTGCTGGAAAGCAACCGATGGAAAATCAATTCTCCGTAGGCGATAAAAGGCCAAATATGGCAATCCGCATTTTGTAGCGGCGGGAAGATACTTACGTTGCAGGTGTAAATTGGCCATTGTAGCATAAATAGTAGTGTCAACTAAGCTTTGCCCCGAGTATAGTGATTTAAATGAAGAAATCTACATGGAATTGCCAGAAGGTTTTGAGAATGAATCTGTGACGTTTGGTTCTTTTGTATTATACACTTCAGGCGTTGAACAACATGAACATTTATTCAGAATTAAAAAAAAAAATATTTATCACAAGATACTGAGATGCCCTACTCGACGATCTCAGGAGATGCCCTACTCGGCTATCCCAGCGAAGCAAAATTGTACATAATTGGTTCCTTGTCCTAAAAACAACCTACAAACGTATTCCATCTTAAAGACTAAAAAATATAGAAATTGCCGTCTTCAGTTATTGTAAAATGAGAATAATACAAAATAAAATATCACGCGAATAATACAAAATATAATATACGTGCAAACAATCTCAGGTGCAGGAATCTAGCAAATATTATATTACGTCATACTGGTAGGCTGAATTTCAAACATCACAGAATCTAATACTGATAAAGTCTGTTTGTTAAAAAGATCACTTTACGGTTTAAAACAATCTGGTCGGCAATGGTTTAAGAAATTGGATGAAAAATTAAAACAAATGAAATTTGATTCTTTAAATTCTGATAAATGTGTTTACATTACAAAATCATCAATTGAAGCAATTATTATCGTGTATGTAGTTGATTTAATGATTCTTACTAAAAATCAACACGATTATAAATGCATTAGGGATGAATTATCCAACTCATTTAAAATGAAAGATATGTGTCATTTGCATTATTGTTTAGGCATAGAATTTATGCAAAACAGGGATAAAATCGTGATTTCCCAGAAAAAATATATTGAAGATATTCTGTGAAAATTTAAAATGCAAGATTCAAAAGTAATGTCTACACCTTTAGATAATTATGTAAAACTAACTAAAGATATGTGTCCTGAAACTGAGGAAGAAAAATCCGAAATGAAAAACATACCCTATCGTCAACTAATAGGATCGTTAATGTATTTATCAATAGCAACTAGATCAGACATCACACACGCTGTGAACTTTTTAAGCCAGTTCAACAACAATCCAGAAAAACCTCACTGGTTAGCAGCCAAAAGAATTTTAAGATACCTGAAAGGTACCAAATTATAAGGACTGTGTTTTCATCGTAATCTAGAACCTTTAACTGGATATGTTGATGCCGACTGGGCATCAGGCGTTAATGACAGAAAGTTCTTAACCGGTTATAAATTTAAGATCGCCGGTGGTGCTATATCTTGGGAGTCAAGAAAGCAACGAACTGTTGAGTTATCGACAACCGAAGCCGAATACATGGCCTTAACAGAGACTGCCAAGGAAACTCTACACTTAAGAGTCAAGAAAGCAACGAACTGTTGAGTTATCGACAACCGAAGCCGAATACATGGCCTTAACAGAGACTGCCAAGGAAACTCTACACTTAAGACGATTCTGAGATGAACTTTCACCCGGAACAGTAACAGCTCCTACCGACATCATGTGCGACAATAGGTCTGCGCAAAAACTGACGCGAAACCCAGTTTATCACTCTCGCACCAAGCACATTGATATACGCCATCATTTCGTGCGAGACGTCCTTAATGCTGGAGAGATTGATGTTAAATACATAGCATCAGAAAACATGCCTACTGATATTTTAACGAAGGCATTAAATGCAGACAATCATAAAATGAGTTGTGACTTAATTGGATTAAGTGTTTTAAATCTTTAATATCATCCAGTCTCCTTTTCAGTATAATAATTAGAGTATGTAATGATGTGTTTTTTTATTGCATTTAAGTATGTATCTACTATTTGTATTTACATTGCAATGTTTAACTTGTTTACATTTTTATATAAGTTTTGAATTCACAAGTATAATAAGTTTTGTATTGTAAGTCTGCATATATTTCACAAGTTTTTTTTTTTTTTACTGAGTGAAATATGCATAAAATGTGTTCTAATAGAAAATGCACGTTGTGAGGGGGAATTGTTGGGAAACAACGTTCATTTTCTCTCCTTACGGCATGCGTGCGAACACATGTTAATTATAACTTCATAATTTTTTCTACCTGCACGGTAACGCTCTGTGAGCGAGAGTAGAAAGAGAATAATGTTGTTCACTGTTAGGGCCTGTTCACATAGGAGTCCGTTGCGGAGCGTTAAAGTATTGGAATATATTTAACCAATGACAAACCTCCACACGATTAGCAATGCAATTTTTAAAGCCTATGATTGGTTTATTTTCGTCTCAACGTCATCTCTCCCTTAACGCAACGCAACGGACTCCTATGTGAACAGGCCCTAAGACGCTTCTGTGTTATGTTCTGTGAAAATGTATCTTAGTCTTATTAAATGTTTTGCTACTACTCTGCTACTATTATCTTTACTCTGTCTAAATTCCAATATATATATATATATATATATATATATATATATATATATATATATATACATATATATATATATATATATATATATATATATATATATATATATATATATATATACAGTATGCCCACTAAAGTCCCTTCCCACCCTCTTAACTTCGGAACGGCTGCTGCTATATTCATAAAAGTGGTGTCTAGGTATAGTAAAGTAGCCAGGCGTTACTGAATGAAACCACCTACCGCGCCACTTGGTGGAAAACTGCGGAGTTAGCATTCTTATCTCAAAAACGGAACGAGATAGGTAAAAAAAAAATGATTTACAAAGTTGTAGAAAATCATCGATTTAGTACGAAAAGATACCTTGTGGACATTAATGCAAAGAAGACAATGGTTAAAATGCGCATTTGTTTTTCGTGATTTCCTACATTGTGACGTCACGAAACTTGAACGAAAGGATAAATGATTATCTTTCGGGCAAAACACGACACCGCAATGTGCACAGTGGTATATCGCTTTTGATCCCCAATCAAAAGGACCACGGTTCAAATCTCGAGGGTTTCATCCTTGTACTGATTTCTTTATAAACAGAGTAGACAATACGTAGATCGTGTAAAATAGTGTCGCATCAACTTAACGCAACTTGCGTTTGGTGTTCGAAATTTTTGCAGTATGCAAATACTTAAGAAACGTCACGCCTGTTCACCTGAGACAGCTATAAAAGAGACATCTTCTTGGGGTTGTAGAATGTTGATGCTCGTGGTCACGGCTGAGTATTCCAAAGCTGAGATCTCCAGTGAAGCAGTACCTCGTCAAGGAATTCGGGGACCAAATAATTGGGTATCGCGATTTCGAAGAGTGGCCTCCACGTTTGCCTGATATGACTCCACTGGACTTTTTCCTGTGGGGGTACCTGAAGCAGCAGGTGTATGCGACCCCTCCACAAACATTGCAGGACCTTAAACGACGCATTACGGACGCTTGTGCCAACGTGTCACGCTCTATGCTCCAACGTGTGCAACGTGAGATTCAAACGAGGATTCAAATGTGTATTCAGCTGACGGTGAGAAGTTTGAACATCTCAAATAAAGGTATATTGTTAAAATTAGTTGTTTTTTTCTTTTTCAGATCCTTTTGTCACGTCACAGTGTAGGAAATCACGAAAAAACAAATGCGCGTTTTAACCGTTATAGTGTTCTCATTAATGTCCACAAGGTATCTTTTCGTACTAAATCGATAATTTTCTACAACTTTGTAAATCACTTTTTTCCCTATCCCGTTCAGTTTTCGGGATAGGAATGCTAACTCCGCAGTTTTCCACCAGGTGGCGCAGTAGGTGGTTTCATTCTGCATTCATATATATATATATATATATATATATATATATATATATATATATATATTGTAACAGCTTGGCCTGTTGGCTCACTATTAAATAAATCCAATGTGTAAGGCGAAAAGCACTAAACATGGACGATTAACATCTCATGCATCTATCTATACTAATATATAAAGAGAGAGCAGATTTTGTACGTGGAGGGTAATCTCCGGAACCACTGCACCTATTTGAAAAATTCTTTCACTGTTTGAAAGGTACATTATTCCAGATGGACATAGGCTATATATTATGTATATCTGATCAGTAGAAATAAAGTTAGGGGGGATACTCTAGATTTGTGTGCACGGCCGCCATCTTGGATTTTTCCGCCAGGGTTTGGCGCATTTCGCATGGCGATAATTATTGCGTTCTGGTAAAAATAACCCAATGTAAAATTCTCTAATTTTAAGATCAAACAGTTATTTCTGATGTGATCTTTTAATTACAGTATAATAATTTTAGGTCAGATCTTGGCCTTGACCTGGAAATCTGAGTCAAATTGACTAGACTCAAAAGAGTAAATTATTTTTAAAACTAAGAGTCTTTTTGTTGAAACTTTTTGAATCCATCATCAGTTTTTCGTTAACTTATTAAATTTAAGTTGCTTTTAATTTTGTTTATCGATTGTCAATTAGTATACTATAATGATACACCATTTCATTTATTTGAAGTAAAAATTATCTGCCATCATTTTTTCGTAAAATGTAAAATACAGTATACATTTTAAATACAATATATTTTAAAATATTTTATAATTCCAAGTTGTAGTGGATTACAAATAAATTTAAATAACTGAAGTTCAACTTCTCTCTCCCCAGGAACCTAAGTTAAAAAGTTAGTTAAGGTTAAGTTATTGGTTTAGGAAAAGGGTTTTTTTTCTTATTTCCAACACAGCAGGATAAATGGTCAAATAATCCTTGTCCCGATTTTATTGTATGCACCAAATATTTGGTTAAGGTCAAATCTGAAGTAAAATTTCATTACCACAATGCCCTAACAACAAAAAAAAGAGAGGATCTGGTTACTCACCATAAATTTATGGGTTCATAATTATTTTACATTTTTCAAAGCTGAATTTTAGATAATTTTTAAATTGCAAGTTATTTAGGTGGTACGAAAATGCTGTATTTTTTTCTAATTAACAATATATTGGCATAATATTTTGGTGATTCATTGCTATTAGTCAAAGAGTTAGGACAAACTGAATAGATGGCATTGAAATTTTATCTGTAAGTAAAATTCATTTGACCAAATTTTCATATGGATCATAATTTGAAAAGGTAGTTTTTAATTAAAAATGACAAAAAAAAATCTCAGTCCAACGATTAAATGATTTTTCAAAAATATTTCTAAGTTTCACAATTTAAAAAGGTCGTTTTTATTAAAAAAGCTAAAAGAAAAACCCAAAATTTCTAATATTTGAGAACGATTTTTTCAGAAAAAAGTGGTTTTTATCAAAAACCCAACAATAAATCTAAGTCCAAAGTTTAAATGATTTTTCAAAAATTTTTCTAAGTTTCATAATTTAAATAGGTGGTTTTTATTAAAATAGCTAAAAAAATTCAAAGTCCAGCGTTTTGAAAAAACCGCTTAAAACACATTGGCGAGAATTTTTCCACTCCTCAAAACACGGTAAAATCGCCAAGTTGGCGCAAAAAAATCCAAGATGGCGGACGTGCACACAATTATTAAGTAACGTAATATTAATTTGAATATTATTTTAGGTGCTTAAAATAATTAAAAAACATTCTTTACTTAAAATTCTTTTTTTATTTTTGTATTTTTATTTCATCTCTTACTCTAATTTGGAGATACCAATGTGTATCTATAAACATTTGTCAATTGTAAACGTTTATATTGTAAACGTCTATATTGTAAACGTTTTGTCAATTAAACGTTTCTCCAAGTGACAAACGTTTAATCTATATCTATCTATATAGATAAAACAGTTCCGTAACTGACTCATTCATTCACTGACTGACTGACTGACTGACTGACATACAACGCACAGACCAAACCGCTGGACCTAAAGGGCTGAAATTTTGCATGGCGATTCTTCTAATAGTGTAGGGGTGCATTAAGAAAGATTTTTCAAAAATTCTTAGATTTTTTTAAATTAAATTTTTAAGCTGTTTTTTAAACTTTTTTTACGTTTGCATTTAAAATAATACATTGAGGGTTATAAAATTTATATCACGAGAAAGATCATAAAAAATCCTTCAAAATGAAATTTTTTTCGAATTTTTTCCTCCATTTCCTGATTTTTCGTGAATTTTTAAAGATTAATTTTTAAAATTTAATTTATTAAATGCCGATCACGTGATTTCTTTTTCTGGTACTTTCAATAAATTTATCGTCACGTGCCTAACAACTAAATAGACAAAAAAAATATTTTTTTCTCTTTCTAATGCAGCAGACAATTGGATATTATCCAAAAAAAAATGCATATCCCTTACGATTTTTTTATAAATATATATATATAGATAGATATATATTTTACATCAATTGTATACATTGATCATCGCATTTATTATAAATATATATATTTATTTTTTGGCATAAATTGCATACGTTGACCGTTGTATTTAATTTGAATGTACTCCGTTGCGAAGCGCGGGTTTTCAGCTAGTTTATTATATAAAAAGAACACACATTTTAAATGTAAGTTACAATCACATCTCAGCGCGCGGAGCTGAAATACAAAAATCCCGGCGCGCGCAAAAAACTCCCAGCGCGCGGAAAAAACTCCAAATCTTGCGCGTGGAAAAAGCTCCCAACGCTGTTGTAAATAAACAATCTTCGTCTACTGTCCAGTGGCGAACCATGGCTTTAAATTTTCAACTCTGGCGTTGTCACAAACTCCTCCCCCCTCCAGTGTTGAACTTGTCCGAACTCAGGATAAGTTCATGCTTGTTACTAGTTCAGATGCTGAAGGCAACAGATGTCTGAGTTCCATAATGTTCAGGAAATAAGCTCCAAATTTGCCATAGACAAAGACATCTCTTTTCCTAATACGGTACTGTGCCAATTCCCTATTTAAATTTTATTTAATGCTATTAAGTCCCTAACAATTTAGACTACCCAAAATAGCACTTTACAATGTACCAGTTACAACATAATATAATTCTTTACAATCATATACAATTTAAAAAATTTCAATCAATTTTAAACAGAATTCCTCAAAATACTATTGCATAAAGAATTACTTAAACATGAGACTCTAAAGTAGTACAGTTAAATAAATATATTCCGGCAACTTATAACTAATACAAAACAATTTGTTTACACAAGGGATCAAATTTTATACACATTACAAAGTCACATGGTTTAATAGAAACTAAGTAGGATATGGGTGCCGGCTTAAGGTGTCTACATTGCAGTGATTTTTCCCTTTCTTGTGTTGAATTTTATAATTGAAGGGTTGTAACGCCAGGGCCCATCGCAAAAGTCTCTGGTTATTCCCGGCATGGGTTTTGAGCCACACCAGTGGGTTGTGGTCGGTCTGTATTATGAACGGTAAATGACCATCTAAATAACACTGTAACTTTTTCACTGCATACACTATAGCCGCACACTCTTTTTCAGTGGTACAATATTTCCACTCTGATGGTTTGAGTTTTCTACTCATATATAGAATCGGATGTTCTTCTCCTTGGTCGTCGATCTGTGCTAAAATTATGCCTAGACCGGTGTCGGATGCATCAGTTTGCAACAGGAATTCTTTTTGGTAGTTAGGTGCATAAAGCACTGGTTTGCTTGACAATCTTTCTTTTAATATACGAAAAGCATCTTCACAAGCATTATTCCATTTTATCTTCCCTTTTTGTTCTTTTCCCTTGAGAGTCTCCGTCAAAGGGGCGGCGATAGCTGAAAACATGGGAATGTACTGTCGATAGTACCCCGCTAAGCCAAGGAAAGCTCGAACCTCTGTTTTGCAAGTAGGAGTCGGAAATTCTCGGACTGCTTGTACTTTTAACTCTGCTGGTGATCTTTTCCCTTCCCCAATAAGGTGTCCCAGGTACTGGACTTCTTTTTGAGCAAATTTACATTTCTTGGGCTTGATGGTTAATTGAGCACTTTTTATTTTGTCAAGAACCCTCTTCAGATGTTCTAAGTGTTCTTCCCAAGTTTTAGAGAATATAGCAATGTCGTCTAAATAAGGTATTGCGAAGTTTTCACAATCATGTAGCAAGTCCGACATCATTTTGCTAAAATAATAGGGGGCATTTTTCAGACCAAACGGCATTCTCAACGGACGGTAGACCCCAAAGTTGGTTGTGAATGCAGCTATTTTCTGGGCCTTCTTACTTAAAGGAATCTGCCAATATCCTTTCGTTAGATCTAACAAAGTAATGTACTTTGCTGCAGCAACTGTTTCGACTCTTTGCTCTATGTTAGGCAATGGAAAGTATTGGGTTTTAGTAACTTCATTGATTTTCCTGTAATCTATACAAGGTCGAGGATCTCGTCCTGGGGATTCAACTAGTATCATGGGTGATGTATAATCTGATTCACCCGGTTCAATGATTTTGTATTGCAACATCTTCTGGATCTCTAACTGCAATATCTCGTTTTGTCTAGGTGACATACGATAGGGTTTCATACGAATAGGCTTATCGTTCATTAGCTCTATGTCATGTTCGACGACGTTTGTTTTCCCTGGGATGTTAGAAAACAATTTGGCATATTCTACCAGTATTTTCTGCAATTGTTCTTGCTGTTTTTCATTTACAAGCTTATCTAAAGCACTATTCTCCCTTATTTCATTGAAATCGAATATGTTAGGATCCGATTCAATCTTCGGAAAATCATCTTCAATTTCCGCAGGTTCGTTGTCATCTAAACTCCATAAGATGTTCACAAGCTCTGGCCGTTTGTAATACGGTTTTAGCATGTTAATGTGATAAACTTCATTTTTCTCTTGTCTTCCTTCTGAGCTAACAACATAATTTGTTTCTGACAACTTCTTAACAATTTTGCCAGGTCCTTTCCACTGAACTGCCAGTTTATTTGGTCTACAAGTGGATAAGATCAACACCAAGTCTCCCTCTTGAAATACTCATTTAACAGCATTTCGATCATACCATTTTTTTCGTTTGTCTCTCATTTCTTCCATTTTTTCTTCAGCTAACTCCTGACTTCTCTTCATTCGATTGATTAGCTGAAACACATATTCAACTACTCCATTTCCTTCTTCATCTGGCTCCAACCATTGTTCGTACAATAAGGTGACCGGTGACCTTAGATTTCTTCCATGTACTAACTCGGCAGGACTGAATCCAATACTTTCATGTGTGACAGTCCTTAAGGCAAATAGAGCTGCTGGAACATGTCTTTCCCATTCAGAAGCAGCTTCAATGCATAACACTCTCAAAATTCTTTTGATGGTCCTATGGAATCGTTCGACTGGATTAGTCTGAGGATGGTGTACAGAACTTCTAATGGTTTTTATTCCAAATCTCTGGAAAAATTCTACAGTTAAGTTACTCATAAATGAGGTCCCTTGATCAGTTTGTATTTCCTTCGGAAAACCCATACGACTGAATATCTGCAATATTGCATCAATTACAGACGTTGATCCAATATCTGCTACCGCTACTGCATCTGGATATTTGGATGCCATGCACATAGCTGTAATCAGATAACGATTTCCATTTGGTGTAGTGGGCAAGGGCCCACAAGCATCTACATTTAGTTTGCTGAAAATCTCAGATATGACAGGTACCAAAGTTAATGGGACTTTCTTCTTGTCATTACATTTGCCGGCTCGTTGACAAGCATCACAGGTTTTGACAAACTCCTCTATTTCTTTGTAACAATTCGGCCAGAAGAAATATTTCACCATTCGGTCCTTTGTTTTGGCGACTCCTAAGTGAGCCGACGTTCCTTCGTGGCACATGCTTTTGACTTGCTCCCTAAAACATTCAGGAACCACAAGTATATCAACTTCTTTCCCCATCTTGTCGACTTTCTTCTTAACCAGTAATTTATCTTTAACTATTCTGAAATCTTTTGATTCTGTCGAGGCCTTTTTGGCTAATGTAAACAACGGAGCCAGATCTTTGCTCTTCTGTTGTTCTTCAGCAAACTTTTCTGAATTGACTTTTACCAAGTCCAAAATCACTTCAGTTTCATCAATTTCTGGCAAAAGTTGAACTTCTGTACTTGGAAGATCATTTTCTTCCTCTTTCTCTAACTCTGTCTTTTTGGACATTTCAAATTTCTCTTCTTGGGATTTTGACAAGCTTCCTCCTTCAGCAAGATGTTTTCTCTGCTGCGCTCTTGTAAGTACTGCGTTCACAGTTTCCTTTTTCTTCCTACTGTCATCTTTAGTTTCTTCTAACAGAGAGGCGGTTTTATTTCCAAGGATGTACCTCCCTTGGTCCAAGTTATCTCTGAGAACGGCTGCCTTAGTGGTGACATGGCCCAATTCGCATTCAATTTCAATTTCGGCCAAAGGCAAGCAAGACATCTGCTCGTTCAATAAATGTTGCACCCATACATGTTCCCCTGTCATTCTTTGAGGCGACACATATTTCTGGCACACTACATCTACAGTTGCTCCAGTATCTCTAAGTATAGGAATGCTAGTCCCATTTATTTTACCAGGAATGGTGTATGGAGCTAATAGGTCTTCATCAACTTTATTCTTAATATAGTTTACGCTGCCTATACTGTTTTTCTTTTTGAGTTTAGGGCAATCAGGCCTGATATGTGTGGTATCCCCACATTCAAAACAATGAAAGTGTTTCCTCTTATCGAAGTTGGGATCTGGTTTCTTAACCGTGTGGAAGTTTTCCATTTCTTTTACGGCATACGTATCTTCCTTTTTCTGGCTATTTCCCTTCCAAGGTTTCGATTGCCATGGTTTTTTATTACTTTGATCCTTGTAACTCATCGAAGGAGTTTTACCCCGTATGCACTTTCTCACATCCTCAAATTCGTCAATCTTGGTTACAAGTTCAACTGGGGAAGTAATGGATGTCCAATGATCCAAAAAGTTTTCTTTAAATTCATTCGGTGCCCTTTTCTTTATCTGATCAACGATCATCAATTCTTTTAATTGTTCATAGGTTTCTATCTTCAATCCATTTAGCCAGCCTTCTAGATAATTTTTCATCTCGTAGTAAAAATCCTGCCAAGTACGGTCTGGTGATTTTTGCAGTTTCACAAAATTTTGGCGAAACTTCTCTGGGCTCATCTTAAAACGCTTAAGTAATAAGGTCTTAACATATGGATACTCACTAGCCTGTTCTTCAGGTTCACGAGCTATCAAGTGAGCAATTTCTAATGGCAGAACACCAATTAATTTAGTGACCCACTTCTCTCGGGGTACCTTAAGAACTTTCGCTTGTCGTTCGAAAAGCTCTAAGAACAAACTTATCTCACCCCCTTTTTCATCAAATTTGGGCATTAGCTTTTGAAGTTCAATTTTAGAACTAAAATCTGTACTAGAATTAATTGATTCCTCAGAGTTTTTGTTTTCCTTTAACTGTAACTCTAATCTTAGTTTTTCCAATTGAAAGTCCCTTTCTTCTTTCTTTTTTCTTTCTTCTTCTTTTCTTTCTTCTTCTTTCATTTTTCTTTCTTCTTCTTTCTCTAATCTTAGCTTTTCCAATTGAAAGTCCCTTTCTTCTTTCTTTTTTCTTTCTTCTTCTTTTCTTTTCTTTCTTGTTCTTTCTTTTTTCTTTCCTCTTCTTTTTCTTTTCTTTCTCTGATCACAGTTGAAAGAAGTTCTTTTATATACTCTTCCTCATAATTACTACTTTTCAAAATTAAGTTACGCAGATCAATTACCTTTAAGTCTTCTGTTACATTTTCCCCTAATTCTCTCGCAATCACCTTCAAGTCCTCCTTCCGGCCTTGGCCAAGATAAGCCATATTAAATTCCGAATCTAACACTACTATATTCTAAATTGCACAAATAAATTATAATACACACTTAATATCTGCCAGTTTGGCTTTAGCAGTATTCAATACAAATAAAATATTCTTTATCTTTACAAAACACAAACACAATTTACTTTAAAATAAGTTCGATTTTTAATACATGAATCGTTATTCATTTAATTATTTCAGCCAGTTTGGCATTACACAATATCTCAACTATCTTAAGTTTTAAGAATTTAAATCGCCAGTTTGGCATTAAAATTTATCCCATCTATCTCAAGTTTTAAGATATTAAATCGCCAGTTTGGCATTAAAAAAAAATATCTCAACTATCTTAAGTTTTAAGAATTTAAATCGCCAGTTTGGCATTAAAAAATATCTCAACTATCTTAAGTTTTAAGATTTTAAATAGCCAATTTGGCATTAGATACACTTGAAACACGAACACACTTTATGTAATTCGAACTAACAGAGGATACACAATTTAATTATTACACATACGAAACCAAATCTAGAGTTTCTAGATAAAAATAAGTCAGTCTGGTACTTGTGAACTGCTATTTTAAACCGATGCATATAAGCCAGTTTGACCCCCCAATATACATCCAAAACTTTCAACTAGTTTAGCCTAATAGCAAACACTAAGTTCCTAACTTTGCCAAGGCGGCAACAAAATCTCAGGCACGTACTGTATTAAATAAAAAGAAATACCTCCTTTTAGTTCCTCCACGCAATATTTTTTATCGCTGGATTCCGCATTCAAAATCTCGGTGGAACCTCCATTTTCAATATATATATATAGACTGTAACAGCTTGGCCTGTTGGCTCACTATTAAATAAATCCAATGTGTAAGGCGAAAAACACTAAACATGGACGATTAACATCTCATGCATCTATTTATTATATAAAAAGAACACACATTTTAAATGTAAGTTACAATCACATCTCAGCGCGCGGAGCTGAAATACAAAAATCCCGGCGCGCGCAAAAAACTCCCAGCGCGCGGAAAAAACTCCAAATCTTGCGCGTGGAAAAAGCTCCCAACGCTGTTGTAAATAAACAATCTTCGTCTACTGTCCAGTGGCGAACCATGGCTTTAAATTTTCAACTCTGGCGTTGTCACAATATATATATATACAGTTGGCTCTCTGTTTAACGACTTTCAAGGGACCGTGAAAAATCGTCCTTAAGTAGAGATCGTCCATAAACAGAATTTGTGAAAAAGTAACATTTCCCATAACGTCTTAGGGCCCAGAACTGGAAAATATCGTCTTTAAATAGAGATCATCGTTAAGTAGAGCGTCGTTAAACAGAGAGCCAACTGTATATCTATACTAATATATAAAGAGAGAGCAGATTTTGTACGTGGAGGGTAATCTCCGGAACCACTGCACCTATTTGAATAATTCTTTCACTGTTTGAAAGGTACATTATTCCAGATGGACATAGGCTATATATTATGTATATCTTTTCAGTAGAAATAAAGTTAGGGGGGATACTCTAGATTTGTGTGCACGGCCGCCATCTTGGATTTTTCCGCCAGGGTTTGGCGCATTTCGCATGGCGGTAATTATTGCGTTCTGGTAAAAATAACCCAATGTCAAATTCTCTAATTTTAAGATCAAACAGTTATTTCTGATGTGATCTTTTAATTACAATATAATAATTTTAGGTCAGATCTTGGCCTTGACCTGGAAATCTGAGTCAAATTGACTAGACTCAAAAGAGTAAATTATTTTTAAAACTAAGAGTCTTTTTGTTGAAACTTTTTGAATCCATCATCAGTTTTTCGTTAACTTATTAAATTTAAGTTGCTTTTAATTTTGTTTATCGATTGTCAATTAGTATACTATAATGATACACCATTTCATTTATTTGAAGTAAAAATTATCTGCCATCATTTTTTCGTAAAATGTAAAATACAGTATACATTTTAAATACAATATATTTTAAAATATTTTATAATTCCAAGTTGTAGTGGATTACAAATAAATTTAAATAACTGAAGTTCAACTTCTCTCTCCCCAGGAACCTAAGTTAAAAAGTTAGTTAAGGTTAAGTTATTGGTTTAGGAAAAGGGTTTTTTTTCTTATTTCCAACACAGCAGGATAAATGGTCAAATAATCCTTGTCCCGATTTTATTGTATGCACCAAATATTTGGTTAAGGTCAAATCTGAAGTAAAATTTCATTACCACAATGCCCTAACAACAAAAAAAAGAGAGGATCTGGTTACTCACCATAAATTTATGGGTTCATAATTATTTTACATTTTTCAAAGCTGAATTTTAGATAATTTTTAAATTGCAAGTTATTTAGGTGGTACGAAAATGCTGTATTTTTTTCTAATTAACAATATATTGGCATAATATTTTGGTGATTCATTGCTATTAGTCAAAGAGTTAGGACAAACTGAATAGATGGCATTGAAATTTTATCTGTAAGTAAAATTCATTTGACCAAATTTTCATATGGATCATAATTTGAAAAGGTAGTTTTTAATTAAAAATGACAAAAAAAAAAGAACTCAGTCCAACGATTAAATGATTTTTCAAAAATATTTCTAAGTTTCACAATTTAAAAAGGTCGTTTTTATTAAAAAAGCTAAAAGAAAAACCCAAAATTTCCAATATTTGAGAATGATTTTTTCAGAAAAAAGTGGTTTTTATCAAAAACCCAAAAATAAATCTAAGTCCAACGTTTAAATGATTTTTCAAAAATTTTTCTAAGTTTCATAATTTAAACAGGTGTTTTTTATTAAAAAAGCTAAAAAAATTCAAAGTCCAGCGTTTTGAAAACACCGCTTAAAACACATTGGCGAGAATTTTTCCACTCCTCAAAACACGGTAAAATCGCCAAGTTGGCGCAAAAAAATTCCAAGATGGCGGCCGTGCACACGATTATTAAGTAACGTAATATTAATTTGAATATTATTTTAGGTGCTTAAAATAATTAAAAAAACATTCTTTACTTAAAATCCTTTTTTTATTTCTGTATTTTTATTTCATCTCTTACTCTAATTTTGAGATACCAATGTGTATCTATAAACGTTTGTCAATTGTAAACGTTTATATTGTAAACGTCTATATTGTAAACGTTTTGTCAATTAAACGTTTCTTAAAGTGACAAACGTTTAATCTATATCTATATATATATATAAAACAGTTCCGTAACTGACTCATTCATTCACTGACTGAAAGACTGACTGACATACAACGCACAGACCAAACCGCTGGACCTAAAGGGCTGAAATTTTGCATGGCGATTCTTCTAATAGTGTAGGGGTGCATTAAGAAAGATTTTTCAAAAATTCTTCTTAGATTTTTTTAAATTAAATTTTTAAGCTGTTTTTTTAAACTTTTTTTACGTTTGCATTTAAAATAATACATTGAGGGTTATAAAATTTATATCACGAGAAAAATCATAAAAATTCCTTCAAAGTGAAATTTTTTTCGAATTTTTACCTCCATTTCCTGAGTTTTGGTGAATTTTTAAAGATTAATTTTTAGAATTTAATTTATTAAATGCGGATCACGCGATTTCTTTTTCTGGTACTTTCAATAAATTTATCGTCACGTGCGTAACAACTAAATAGACAAAAAAATATGTTTTTCTCTTTCGCATTAGATATATATTGATGTAAAATATATATCTAATGCAGCAGACGATTGGATATTATCCCAAAAAAATGCATATCCCTTACGATTTTTTTATAAATATATATATATAGATAGATATATATTTTACATGAATTGTATACATTGATCATCGCATTTATTATAAATATATATATTTATTTTTTTTTTTTGACATAAATTGCATACGTTGACCGTTGTATTTAATTTGAATGTACTCCGTAGCGAAGCGCGGTTTTCAGCTAGTATATATATATATATATATACATACACTCATGGACAAAAAAATTAGCGCACCAAGAAGGAGTCGTCAAAATGAAACGAAATTTTACATACGTAATGACTACTTTGATATAAGTAAATGATAAGAAAATCAAAGAAAAAGGATAATTTATTTCAGAGAAAAAGGCAAAAGAACGGAGGAGTTAATACTCCGTTGGACCCCCTCTAACGCGAATGCACGATGCGATACGATCGGGCATTGAGTCATACAAGTTCTCTATGATGTCTTGAGACATTTCGTTCCATATTTGCTGTAACCTTGCCTCTAGTTCGTTCAAACTCGTGGGATGCCCAACTCGTCGTCCCAAATGATCCCAGATATGCTCGATTGGAGACAAATCTGGGATCGGGCAGGCCAAGGAAGGGTAGTAACAGTGCGGAGACAGTCTTGTGACACCCTTGCCGTATGATTACGAGCATTGTCTTGTTGAAAAATGGCTCCTGGGAGCCGTTGCATGAGTGGCAACACATGTGGTTGCAGGATTTCATGAACATACCGCTGGGCTGTCATGGTGCCACGGAACAATACTAGGGGTGAAACAATACTAGGGGTGACCGTGTATTGTAGGCAATGGCACCCTATACCATCACACTAGCTGTGGGAGAGATGTGTCGCTGTACAGCAAAGGCAGGATTGAAGCGTTCACCACGGGCTCTCCACACACGAACACGATTGTCATCACTGCCGAGATTGAATCTGGATTCGTCGCTAAAGACGACCTGGTTCCATTCCGCTGCAGTCCAGTTTCCTCGTGCGCGGCAAAACTCCAAACGGAGGCGTCGATGGGTGGGTGTCAAGGGCAGCACACGTAATGGGCGCCGCGATACCAACTGTCCTTCAGCCAGGCGCCTTCGTATGGTTCGAGAAGACACAGAGGCCCCTAGTAAAGGTGCTACCTGTGCCTGGATGGCGGCCGATGAAGCAGTTGGCTGTACGCGTGCATTTCTTACGATGTGGCGGTCTTCTCGACGACTGGTCTGTCGAGGGCGTCCTGAGCCTGGTCTTCGTGTACATGACATCTCTCGGGTCCACTGGTCCCAACACCTCCTCACAACACAATCAGAGCGGCCTAATTGACGAGCTACTCGCCTAGCTGACCACCCAGCTTCCATCATGACGATTCTCCCCCTCTCAAACTGCGACAACTGCTTATATTGTCATCGAACACGGCGTAATGGCATGTCTATCTCAGCTCTTCCTTTGTAAATGATTCAGCACACTCAAACAAGCTTTGGTTACCTGTTTTATACTCCACAGAGTACGATGTTCAACGCCCTCTACCGGCTACACGTAATGCGCAATCACGCTGCATTTCTAATCATTTGCATATCTCCCCGACATGTACCTTCATTGCAAGTTTCGTTACGATCCCACAATTATTTCTTGGTGCTCTATTTTTTTTGCCCATGAGTGTATATATATTAAATAGTATTAAGGCTATGTACGTGTTTATTTTGGTAAATTAATATACTGACAGTCATATAAAATTTACATAAGACCAGAATATTTCAATTAATTTCTACTAATTACTTATTAAAAAAGGATTTTAACGAATTTCGTATAGAAAAAATTGATCTAATAATTAAAATGTTTTCAAATCAGTAATAAGTCACAATCTGTATCAATTGATATAATTGTAAAAACGTCCAAAAATTAATCTCAGTTCAGTGAAAATGTAATTTCAACTGTTACTTCCATTTAGGCAGAAATATAAAAATACAAAATTGATTATTTTTAAACTGGTATTTATGTTCATAGAAAGGGGAAATCTCTTTTGAAAACTAAAATCGTCACCCACGAGCTGCAACTCCTCTTATCGCTGCATAACGCCAAACTTCTTGTGGGAGAAAGCTAAGATTCATACGTCCATAAACTCCCTTATCTTTACTTCCTTTTTACGAGGCCTTCAGACGTTTTCCAGAATTAACGTACTTTTTTTTCTAGTACACTTAAGAAATAAAATCGGAAATGTTTCTTGGAAGTTACTTTCTGTTAATTTTTCTTCAAGCGCCTTTTGTACCGTTCTTATCACGGAAGAATTTTAGCTGGATATTCTATACTCCATTTAATGTGTGCTTTTTCAGTTGAGCAGAACAAAGATGGAAAGTTTTTTCCAAGTCGTGACGTCATGTCTATAGTGGTTTCTGATTGCTTGAAATTTTCAGTTACGCTACAAAAGTGTCTTCTAAGGCTTCTGCGGCTCAATGTGTCGTTATCTAGCAACTTCTTCAATATCCATAAATCGCATGGTGTCAAAATTATCCATATCTCCGCCAAAAATATAAGTAAAAAATTATAGGGGAGATGACTAGATTAGGTTGCGTTCTAACATTCTTAGTTTTTATTTCGGAATCAATATGCCCTTTTTCGACGAATGTGCATCGTAAACCTCTCGATTTCGCTCGTTGCATCAGAATTTATGACGTCCAAAGTGGCGTTAACTTGGCCATTCTGACCAGTTATAAGCATTTTATTGCTTTGATTCATACGTTGGCATTAAGAGTTCGATGAAGCACAGACGTTTGTCTTTTATGATGATCTTTTAAAAATTGCAGTTTCAAAATCCCACAAAGTTTTTAAATCTCGATAACCCCCTCCCCCCTCTACGGGAGCATGAGATCGACAATTAATACGGTAAATGAAATTTTCCGTTTATCGAAGAATTGTTCACTTTTTATAGATATTTCTGTATAATATGGCAAAATGCAATTTCTAGATTGTTTAAAATGGAGTAATTTAAACCGTATGCGTTTCACTTATTGCAGGAATAACCTCTGCGAGAGAGGAGTAACGCTTTTAACTTTAATGACGATTTTGAAATTAGAACTGCTAGGATGCTGACATTCGGTTCCAGAGTTTTGCGTGTTCAGTTCCGCTGCTGGAATTGATTATCGTAGCCAATTAGAATCGACATTATTTGAATGTTCACATGGAATCGCGTCAGCGTTACCGTTACTCAAATTGAAATACACTCTTGGAAAAAAGAAAAAAAAAACGACGCACCAAGGAGTTATCTGAATGGGACGAAAATCGGTAGATGTGATGTGTGAAAGAATACTTGAAGAATAGGATATAAAGAATGAGAAGTTAGTCTTAGCTTTGTTCCAAAGTTTGTCGATAGCATTTTAAAACTATTGATTGAATACTTCACACGTGAGTAAATAGAATGTAAACTGCGTTTTTAAGTATTTTTTAATTACGTACGAATAAATGACATGTTGACTACATGTAGAATAGGATATGATGAAAAAGAACAGTGACTTCAAAAAACAGGAAAAAGGATGA
The DNA here is from genome assembly GCA_907164885.2 of Dolomedes plantarius. NCBI lineage: Eukaryota > Metazoa > Arthropoda > Arachnida > Araneae > Dolomedidae > Dolomedes > Dolomedes plantarius. Next base: position 164,952,836 of record OU015491.1, on the reverse strand, counting down.
CTTCTAATTTTTTAAAAACTAAAAACAGGTCTCGCTTTTCGTAAGCGAGTTGTCATGGAAACGGTCTCGTTGCCATCTAATGTCAAAAATTGTAACTATTTCGACATACTCCCGCGGGGGCAAGTACTCGGATCTTGAACCGGCAGGATAGCCACCTCAGACACAGGTCGGGAAAGAAGTCCTTTGGCTGTCTGTATGGATACTACTCGGGTAAACCCATCGGTCCCAGGATGAATGGCAGTAATGCGGCCAACCGTCCAACGAGTGGCGATAGAGGAGGGCTCCTTCACAAGGACGAAATTTCCAGATTGAAGTTCATGATGATGACGATGCATCCATTTGGCACGCAGTTGGAGAGTGTGGAGATAAGATGTTTGCCAGCGCTGCCAGAATTTTTCCTACAGCTGGAGGGTCAAAGACCATCTGGAATGAAGACTACGAACATAATTAGTACTTTGAGTTCAGGAAGTTCAAGGAGAAGACAACCGATCAAGAAATGACCGGGCGTCAATACTTGAAAGTCTTTAGGATCAGCTGACATGGGACAAAGTGGGCGTGAATTTATACACGCTTCAATTTGGCACAGCAACGTAGAAAGCTCTTCGAAGTTGAGTAAGGCAGCTCCGCAAGTTTTCAGTAAATGATTTTTAGCCAATTTGATAGAGGCTTCCCAAACCCCTCCAAAATTTGGTGAGTAAGGGGGAATGAAGTGCCAAGTAATGTTCCGCTGGGATGAATAATCTTGAATGAAGGGATCTCTCGGCAGGTGAAATAATGACTTTAGATAAGTGGAAGCTCCCCCGAAGTTGGTTCCGTTATCAGAGAATATGTCTGCAGGGTAACCCTGACGGGCTACATAACGTCTAAGTGCTGCAAGAAATGCGGAGGAAGATAAGGTGGACACCTGTTCAAGGTGTACCGCCTTAGTGCACATACAAATGAATAGGCACAAATAGAACTTGAAATTACTGGCCTTCCGAGCATGTTGGCATTTAGTGATGATTGGACCTGCAGAATCGACACCCACTTGTAAGAAAGCACGACAGGCATTGAGTCTTGAAGGAGGCAAATCGCCCATTATCTGGGAAAGTGTCTTATCTGACAATTTGAAGCAGTCTAAGCATTTCCTCAGTTCCTTTCTAACAGTCGATTTTCCATCTGGAATCCAAAAGATTTGTCGAATGAGTGATAAGACTAAATCTTGGCCTGCATGAAAATTTGTTTTATGAAAATGCCGAATAATTAACGACGTAAAATGGTGCCGCTTTGGAATTATCATGGGATGTTTCTGATCGAAATTTAGTTGTTGTTGGTTACGCAGACGTCCTCCAACACGTAGGATTCCTTCAGAGTCCAAGAATGCATTCAAGGATATAATTTTACTTGATTTTGGAAGAGGCTTGTTATGTTGAATTAAATTAATTTCTGATTGAAATTTTGACGTTTGTAATAATTTCACGGTGGTCTTGGTTGCTCTGTCTATTTCAATGGCTTGCAACGGTCCTTTAGTTTTAGATGTGGATTTTGTATTATTATAGAATCTATATATCTATGATACAGTACAAATTAATTTTAGGTAAGAGGAAGCTTTTGTCAGTATATCAAAATGCACATTAACTTGAGTGGACCGGTTAACACATTCTATTCATGAATCAGACTGAATATCACGTGTGAATATATCAGGTTGTTCAGTGGTTGGATCGGATTATGTAAAAAAAGAATCCTCTGCGTCATAGAGCCATTGGGGGCAGGTAAAAATTCTGGATTTTCTTTGAGTTGTTTTGGAAAGAGACCTCGAGTAGAGCAATCGGCAGGGTTTGATTTCACTGGAACATGATGCCAAGAGTGTTTTTCGGTTAACGAATGTATTTTTCCAACTCTGTGTTGGACAAATTGATTACCTTTTGTTGGAGGATTACTTATCCAACTCAAAGTAATAGTTGAATCACACCACATGAATGTGTTATGGATGGGAAAGTTGACTGAACTCTTGACAGTGACCATTAGTTCAGCGAGGAGATGAGCACCACAAAGTTCCATCCGTGGCAAGGTCACAGGTTGCACAAGAGCGATTCTAGTTTTAGAAGCGACTAAGAATATTTTTGATGAATCTGATATAACCCAAAGGTATATAGCTGCCGCATATGCCTTTGAGGATGCATCACAGAAACCGTGAAACTCGCATCTTTGAGCATTTAAAGTGTGGATATATCTTGGAATCTTTATTTCTTTGAAGTAATTGATTTCTGACTGAAATCTATGCTATCTTTCAAGAATATCTGTTGGCAACTGATCATCCCAATCCAGGTTGGCTTTCCATACGTCTTGTAAAAGGATTTTGAGGATTATCGTAGAAGGTAATACAAAACCTGACGGGTCAAAACTTCTCGCAATTACGGATAATAAATGTCTTTTAGTGGAGACATTATCCTCAGGGACTGCTCTGACTTGGAACGAGTCTTCTCTCAAATTCCAAAAAAGGCTTAAAATTTTTTGAAAAGAATCTTCATGAAATGCATGGGAGAAATTACTCGCCTTTAACGAGTCTGTAAGCTCTGAAATAGCTTCTGGATGACTGCATGACCATTTTCGGAGTTCGAATCCTCCTGCGATCATGAATTCCATAAGTTCGTGAATGATAGGTTTAGCAGAGTCTATTGAATCAGCACCAGCAAGTAGATCGTCGACATAAAAATGGGTTTCTGCTAGTTCAGAGGCTTGGGGATATTTTTCTTTTTCATCTACACATAGTTGTTTGATAGTACGTATTGCCAGAAATGGGGCGCAGGCTGTGACATAGGTGACAGTATTGAAAGATTGAGCTGATAAATTAACAGTGGATCTTCTGGAGATTTTCTCCAAAAGATTTGCTGGAATGGCCGATCTTCATTTGAAACTAATATTTGCCTATACATCTTCGCAATGTCGGCTGAAAAGGCAACAGGGAAAGTTCTAAATTTAATCAAGATCATAAAAATGTCAGATTGAAGTTTTTCTCCTTTTAACAATGTGTTATTTAGTGACTTTCCATTATTTGATTTGAATGACCCATCAAAGACGACTCTTAGTTGGGTAGTAGAGCTATGTTAATTAAATGCACCGTGGTGGGGTAAGAAATAATTTTGACCAGTAGATGAATTGTTAAGGAGAGTCATGTGACCAAGTCTTATGATGATATTCCTCCATGAATTTGATATAATTACTTTTCAATTGCTCGTCTGAACGTAGTTTCTTTTCAAGTGAATAAAATCTTCTCATTGCCTTTTTTTGACTATCCCCTAGACTAGAATTAATTTTAAATGGAAGTTTATCCACGTATCTTCCTTCTCAATTTCTCGCATGAGACTTGATAAATATTGATTCACACATTTCATCCTCATCAGTAGACTTGATTGACCTAGGGATTGATTTAATTTCCCAGAAATTCTTTAGTGTGTTTTCAATGTTCATCAGTGTGTGACACACAAGAGAAGCTTTTTGATTAGGTTGCGAATTTACCATTCCTGATAACAAATGTCCCAATTTGGTAGGTAAAGCTGAAGGCGTACCTTTAGGTCCCATTATTGGGAAAACACAGTAAAATTGGATTTATCAATTCTTTTCTACAGACTGATAAATTGCAGTCAATATTGCTCACAGTGGAAAAAAATCTAGCGTCAGTATCGAATTGTAGTGCAAACTTAAACAGTTGAAAAGTGATGTTCTACACAGTTTTGCCATCTCCAAACTGTTTTCCGCTATGAACTGAATTGGATGCTGCTTGTTAGTGTACAGTAAAAAATTTAGCAAAAAGCTGCTTTTGAAAGTCTTTCCCTTCTAGTATACATAATACATACTGGTGAAGCCGTATTGGGGAACCAATAATGAGAACTAAATCTAAATCCATGGCTCCTGAGTACACTGGAAATATCGATTTTTTAATTCTAAAGATTTATTTTAATAAACAGATGAAATACTTATGCAAATAATTTTTACTAACATTGCATATCTATAATTTAAATAACTCTGCAATGTTTCTTTTATATTTCAACGGAATTTTCTCTCTCCTATTTCAAGAGATAAACTCACAAATTTTCCCTTTTCTGTAAGTTTAAAAAAGTACAATGAGAAAAAAAATCATCTCACCTCTCCAATTTGTGGAGGATATAAACTCATTCTAAATGAGTTTTCTTTCACATAATTACCGAAACTTTCATATAGCCAGAATTTTTGACGAAAATGGTTATGAAGCGTTAAATAAAGTAAACGAAAAGTCTTCAGTTTTGCACACATAAAGCACAAAGACAGTACACGGGAACTATTTATCTTTGTAACAGGCTCATTTGCTTGAAGTACCTCCACGAGACAGTGTTTTAAAAAATTGAAAAGGACAAAAAGTTCATTTCTCACCTAGAGAATGTATCCGTCATTTTCAGAAAAATGAATGTAACCTGGCTTTCCGATCCCCAAGTTTCATAATAATGTGGGTACTTAAGTATTAAGTTAACGTGTTAAATTATACTTCACTTTAGTTCCTTTTTCTTTTTGTGTACGTGCTCTGTAGTAAACGAGAAAAATGAAAGATTGTTTTACACTTAAAATGAAAAATAAAACCAAAGTCCGAAAATATTTTCTCTTAAACCTCTTACAAATTTTGTTGCGCTGTGAAGAGGATTAGTGAAGACCAAGTTAAACAACTCGTGACAGGAAAAGAAGAGTTGTGAACGCTTCTGTATTTGTACGTCCTTCTTGATGAATAATGGCGAAAAAAGTGGTGAAGTGGTGAATGAAAGCTGACTGCATGAAATTTTCCGTACAAAAATTGTTTTGAAACAAGTTATACTCAATATCAATTACTTATTAATCACAAATAATAAAAAGGAGGATAAATGCAAGTTTTTTTCTATATTCTTGAATTATTTTAAATATGTTTTTCTCTTTTTTTTAACGTAGGATTACGTTCCTCCATAACGATCCAAGCAAAATTTCAGACTTCTAAAACCGTCCGTCGTCGCGAATTATAATTTTGGCATCTCGCCATAGCCAGTCTGTATCGCTTGGGCAAGCAGTAAACAGTTAAACAGAAAACTACTAAAATGCGTCAAACTTTTGACATATATATATATATATATATATATATATATATATATATATATAGATAGATAGATAGATAGATACATATATACATAACACATACATACATATATACATACAAAAGAGGCAAGCAACGATAAGTAATCCTACGTTAATAACCCGTGGTAGTTTCGTTGGAAGAGAATACCTGAATATTTTTTTCCTTTTTTTTGTAGTATGGTGAATATGAGTTAGCTAATAAACATGCTAGATAAATAGAATTAAACTGGTGAGATTTTTGTGACGGGAAATTTTATCAATAAACTGAAAAATAGATTGTTTGATTTGTCTATTAAATACATTTGCACATTTTTTAACGAGACTGTGGAGGCGATGTTGTTAATTAAGATCCTGTTTCATGTTTGCTCATGGCCCAAGGGAGAACCTCTTGAGTCATATCATGCCACATCTACAAAAACATTTTAGCATCCACATTAGAATAATTCAGTGGTATGTGTCTATTCCTATGGGTTCAAGCAATAATTCCGGTTGTAACTGTTTGGTTACGGGATAATTTCCAAAGGAAAAAGAAGCAGATGAAAGAATGAATAACAGTTAACTAATTTTCGCAAACTAATGAAATGAAAAAGTGTTTACCGGGAAATACCATGCATTAACTTTTTGAGTTTCTGTTATACAATTACTAGTTAACATATGATCGATTTCTCCTGTTTCCCCTATAGGAGCCACAATTTAATGCTTCAAGGGTCTAGAAAACGTGAAAAGTGTAGGTGATATTGATATGCCTCATTTACTGATTTGCACAAAGCGATTTTAGGAATACTTCACTATTTGATGCATTTGATCAAACACACTTAAACAATGTAGCAAATATATTCTTCAAGGCAACTTTCTATGAAATTTTTTCTATCGCTCTATATCTTTTTATTATATAATGTTTAATGTATTTCTCACTTCAAAGTTTGTTATTTAGTTTGCATATCTTCGCAAACCGCTAAATGTAATGCAGTTATTCAGCGTGGATTGCCTTAGGAAGAGAGTAGTAGAACCTTTTCTGTACTGGAGTAGATATTATGTAAAGAACCTTACTTTAGTACTCATTTATTTTCTGCTTCAATAAATTTGAATAATTCAATATGATATATAAGCCTCTCTCCAGAAGCTCATTTCCATATTGCATACGAACGGACAGACGAATGCTATATTTTCATGGAAATGAGCCGATATATACAGTTGGATTTTGGTCAAAGTAATTTGCTCTTTGAAAATTCAAATTTATTATTTTTAAATCAACGAGGGAAAGATATCACAAAATTTGACATTACACTAAATAAAACTTATATTTTCACCTAAATCTGAAAATACTGTAATCTATTTTCTATGCTTTTATTAATTAACTTATATAAATTTTGTTTTGTAATTTTATTTTGCAGTCTTGTACAAATATACTGGGACACATCAAATTAAAGTCAAATTATTTATGTTTCATATATATTCCTTTTTGCATTCAATAACTCTCTCACTATATCTATATATCTTGAAACGAAGCATAGAAATCTGGAATAGTGTCAGAAAATCTTGTACGAAAGACGTATATTAACAGGACGAACCAAATGCTGTTATTTATTGTCTAACACGAACACACACACATGCTCACATACACACAAAAAATACATTCTATTTCCAGCGACTTATAATCAAATAATTTGATTTGAACTATGGGATTCAGGGTAGGGGGAAAATATATATATATATATATATATATATATATATATATATATATATATGTGTGTGTGTGTGTGTGTGTGTGTATGTGTGTAAGTAAGTAATAACACACAAAATGAAGGAGGAAGGAGTAAAAAAGGGTAATAATTCACAATGATGAAGGAAAGAAAGATGAAGGAGAAAAAAGGGTAATAATTCACGATGAAGGAAGGAAATATGAAGGAGGCTCAGTCATGGAGAGTAGAGAACATAACACAAGCACAATTCTTCTCGCTACAGATTTTATTACAGATGCATCATCAGGGCATTACACTTCTGCAAATAGCACACAAATTAAAGGATGATACAGAATTGGAGACAGATTATAAGTTGAAAAAGCAGCGTAATACATAGAATAAATATATACTGCATGCTACTGGCATTAAGAAGAAGAAATAATCTTGTATCTCATTTAAGGCTGTACAGTCAAGTTACCATAAATGAATCTGGTTAAAAAACGTTTCACAGTACTTCTAAAATATATTTTTTCTCCGAAGAGTTTCTGTACCATCTGCCAATCGGAACCAATGTGCTTTAAACTTGCATATATACACCCAGTATCGATAATTTAACGACACCATATTTAGAGTTTGATTAGAGTTTCCATTATGGAGAAGATACCAGGCAAGCATAATATTCAAAAAACACTTATGAAAATTACCAAATGTAATTTTCCGATCCATACCGCTATCGTCAAGGAACGTACTTGCAGGACAACATGCACACCCGTAAAGCGAGAACTTCGATTCCGTCAACTAAATTTCAATCTCCAATTATCCAGTTTTGCGCGGAGCTGATCAGCTCCACCTTTAAATAGACTTCCGCTTTTTCACCGCCATGAATTTGCATATTAGTAATATATATTCATTATAAGTCCCAAACACTGGGAGCGGTGAAAGCACCGTCAACCAATAAGATCCTTTTATATCATTGTTCAGTCTCACTGACTTTCATCACACTAATTCATCCTCTTTCGAAATCATTGCACTACACATTACTTTTCATTATGGCTTTAGTTTTCTTTCATGACAAACTGCAATTTTTTTGATCACAGGAAAAGGCATTTTAACTGATAGCTTAACTGCTATGCGACTAATTCGTTCTTTTTGTTTATTCTATATTTTGAGTCATTCACTTTTATCTGGAACTTCATTCATTTCTTTTCTGTTGCTTTTCTAATGTCCCCTGGAGGGAATTTGTTCCAGACCAGGTCCATATAGGCTATCGGGCAGAAGGATGCTGCTCAGGTTTATTATAATGACATCACAAGGGTCGGAGTCCGAATTAGACAGGTGCCACCTCGATTTTGACCGAGCACCCCCAGGAGTCACGTCTGGGGGGGGGGGATCGTACACTCTCCCACCTTCTCTGACATCATAGAGGGACTTTCCGGTTTATGGATTTAACGTGCCCATATCCTGCCTAGACACGGAGGTATTTAATAGCGTTTGTCGGGATTCGATCCGAGCACCCTCAGTACCGAAAGCCAGCACTCTACCACGAGGCTACCTCGAGCCCATTTCATTTCTAGGATTTCCTGTTTAAAAAAATCCATTCACAGAACTACTTTGGTGGTCTCTTCGCTAGTACTTTAACTAGCTTCCTCTTCCAAAATATTACACTTGCACAAAGACTAATCTTTAAAAGTAAAATTATCCCAAAGAATTGCGGCGTACCTCAGGCGTTTTCTATTAGATTACTACGTCTCTTGAAAAATAAAAGAAATAGCTCTGCGTAACTTTTTTTTCTTTCCCATGCGCTAACTTATATTACCTCATCTCATGCTTAAGCGCTGTCCCTTTCTGTGCTCCCTTGGGCAAACTCGGCGTCCCTATACCCATTTGCTGCCTGTTGACTTGTTTATTATTAATTTTTCTATTTAATCCATCATCTCTTCGGATTGAGTCTATTCAAACAACATAAACTTAGGCATAGTGTCGTAAAGGGCCTGTCCTGACTTTATTTGGTTTGGACGTGAATTCGTATTTTATTTGTGGTAGTACATTTTATGTTATCAAAAGGGGTAGTTGGGTGCGTTGTGTTTAGGTATTTGGTTGAATAGCACTCCAAGTTCTGGACATTATTGGCCTACGAACAAATTATAAAATCTTAACCTACAAACTTTCTTTAAAAATAACGGAAATCAACTCATTGACGAAAGCAAGTTTTCTTAAATACAAAATTATAGTTTATTTACAACCTTATCTATTTACAATTTAACTCAAAAACCGAATCACCAAATCTTCGCACACAGTTTACACATTTTACTAATCTTTTAGCCTTTTCTCCTCGATTCATATCAAACGACATGTATTTAATTAAATCTATACCTTTTGGATTCAGGGAGCATATAATTATTAAACTAACTCATAGCCAAGAACTCCTATTCATCAAAATTATCTTTACAAAAACACTGTTCCCGCACTAATCTTTCATTTAGCTCGGTGGGGTCTGAACAAAACAAAATTTGACTTTCACTCACTCAGTTTGACGATACAGCACTGGGACTCTGGCGTCGAAGCTCTGCTTAGGCATGGGGTATCGCTTCTTCCTTCTATGGTAGCTGGCACTCAACATCTTAGGCTGACGTGGGCCTCGGTCGTGGTCATCTATCGTAGGCTTTTTGCTCTGTCATGGACATCTTTCGTGGTCATCTATCGTAGGCTTCTTCTGCTCTTTTTAAAAGATGGGGGTATTTGTCAGGAGGTCCTCACACACTCTCTATCGAAAACTCTTTTCATCTCCGGGACCACTCAAATCGGAACTCCAACGTGAAGGCGCAATTCTCTCCACCTCTACTCTAGTTTATTTATTTGTGAAGGCCGCAACCAGATTTTCATGATCAGCAAAACAAATTCTAGTATCAGAATCAGGAGGCTCTCATACCGGGATACATCAACCGGATCTCTGCTCCGCTAAACGACATATTTCTTCGGGAAACTCCAGGGCAAGCTCAACTGTTCCTCTACAGTTAAAATAACAACACTTCATCACCTGCGATGCTAAGCACCGGGGAAAAGGAACCCGGGCCGGCATGCAGAGTGAATCCTCGAAAAAAACTCTCTAAGTCTTCTATTTATTTATTTTTTTTATAACAAAGTCCACGCCTTCTCGTGACTCCTAATCCATTCAGGAAAGCTTTCAAAAATCCACCACTTAGCCTCCATTTTCATTTCTCGGATTGGATAATCCCATAACCCATGCACGCCTTAATTTCGTCATACACAGACCACCCAAAGTCCAGTCCACGTGTTTTGCGGTCTACAGGTCCAATAAATCCTTTACAATGGGGTATTTTACTTTAATGTCAAACCCTGGTGCCATCTCCTTATCTGCGTCTGGAATCACCTACCCCCTATCGCGCACCGCCGCTTTTAAATTGGCTAAGGCGTAAAAGACTACTGTTCCGTCCTCTAATCAAAGGCGGCTTCCTAGCATTCTAACCGAAATGTGATGAAAACAGCCTTCGATCACTTTAAAAATTTTAATTTTTCTTTCAAATCGAAAGCGCTTCATCACACATAGCTTCCAGACCTGTGGTGTCCGCTTTGCCTCTGGACCTTCCTTACGTGTCACTTCATGTGGCAATTCAAGTATAATCCAATGGATCTAGACTTCGGGTTGTACTTAATTTTATTGGGCATCTTTTCTTACACAGCGTCCATAACGTCCCCACAAATTTACTTTTATTTACATATAAACTCTCACAAAGAAGTTGGTTTCAGCAACCTGTTTTTTCATTTTTTAATTCTTTTACGCCTAATAAGACGGTCCCTTATAAAAATTCTTGAGAACCCATTAATTTTGTTCCAAGTTAATACTAATTATTTTATTTGATGAAAACTAATCATTCCAAATATATTGAGTGATTTTTTTTATTATTCAAACTCTACCTCTACTTAAGATTTTCTGAATTAAAAGAGTAAGCATTGATTAATGCGTAAAGGAACTCTAATGTAGCTAGATGAAAATAAAAATCAAAGTAACGTTATAATCACAATCGATTTTTAGCGTTTCTTCTTCAAAATTATTCTTTCTGTAGCTGCTTTCAATTCGAATGCCATCTATTTCAATAACACGGGGATATCCCAATAATTAGTAATGATAACAAAAGTAAAGCTTTGACTTTCAGGACATACATTTGAGTTCTTTTTTTATCTACCATTAGCAGGGCTTTACTGATTAAAATAAATGAACAGCATTAACAGCAAAACACTCTTTAGCAGAAAATCACGCAGTATCTGAAGAAGAAGAAAAAATTGCTTATTGCATTTTAATTTTATCAAAGCATACAGCTGTTAAGCTAGTGTTTCATTTCTTTGGAGTGAATTAATTGCCTTTTTTCTTCTTTTAAATTCTAAGCTTAACAATTTACTTAAATAAAGTTTTAACTATTATCTTCTCACGGTTCGAAAAATTTCACAGCCGCGTGTAACAGATGCTCCAAAAGCGAAATACTGAAATAATTTTGAAGTACAAATTTTGTGAGTTAAAAAAAAAACATTTTTCGTCACGCAAATTTAATGTAAAATTTTTAATCTTTGAAGCCTTCGATGTATTAAAAGAATTATAACTACACATTGTATGAAGGCTCTCTGATGAAAATCTAAAAAAAAAATGTTTGTTTCAGTTCCATTTCTTAACGAAAATTAAATGGTTCAACCTTAAGTTCATGAACATACATAAAATGATCAATGATGCATTTATACTTTCCTCAAAACAGAAGTAAATTGGAATGTGGATTTTGAAATATTTTTGTGCTAGTTTATGAGGATGTCTAGTTTGAGGCGGCCGAACTCTCACGACTCTACCCGAACTCCCTTTCTCTGATCATGAACACTACCGAATGTCAGAAGCCGAACTTTGACCGAAAGTTCCATCTCATCCGTTATACCAGGGGTCCCCAACCCTATGCCCGCGGGCACCATGGCGCCCGCCGATCGTTTAACGCGTGCCCGCCGCTGTGTGACCACGATAAAAATATTTCAGTTTTCAATAAAATGCTATGTAAAAGTTTTTCATTTTTAATGATTAACTACACAAAAGTAGAAATGGCGTCCAACACAGACAAAAGCACAAAGCGTAATGCGACCGATCTCTTTTCCCCCTCACGCCAAATCTTCGCCAACCTAATTTACCATATCTAAAATGAAATGAACGGGTCCGTTTCTGCCGTCACAACACAAACATTTGCCTGGAGCTAATCTCGTGAGAACCAGTAGTGTGGTTTGTGCTGTGAGATAAACGGTCATTCGACGTATCTACTTCATTATTTATTAATATATATATATATATATATATATATATATATATATATGCTCATATTTTTTGTATACTGTGTTTCCTCCTTCGTTGTTTTTAAATACTTCCTTATTTTTTACCCCAAAATAAGTGGATCAAGTAAACGACAACGGACCTATAATTTTAATACTGAATGCGAAGATTCATATTGCTTCGTCAATTTAAAAGACGAATATATTTGTCTGTTGTGTGGAAATAGCATCGCGGTGCCGAAAATACATAATGTTGAACGTCATTTCCTGACAATTTATGCTACTTTTAATACGAGCTATCCACTTAAATCTCAAATAAATAAGAAAATATATCAGCTAAAACCGAATCTGTCCGCTCAACAGTCTGTTTTCACTAGACCTCTGTTAAGATCTAAAAATGCCAGTATTGCTTTAAAATTTTTTCTTCTTGCGATAATACTCGCAAAGAAGAAAAAGCCTTTCCAGGGTGATGACTTGTTAAAAGAAGCATTTCTTACTGGCGCTGCTTGCTTATTTGAGGGATTCTCCAAAAAAGGTGAGATCATGTCAGCGACACAAGAGTTACAATTGTCAGATAACACCGTTATAAGAAGAATACAAGCCATTTCAAAGGACATGCAAACTCAGTTAAAGAGTGACTTGGAAATATGTGAGTGATTCTCACTACAATTTGACGAGTCTACAGACATATCAGACACAGCACAGTTAGCAGTTATGGTGAGAATGGTATTTTGTGACTTTATTATAAAAGAAGATCTACTAAGAACATTACCCATGAAAGGACGAACAACAGGTGAGGATATCTATAAAATAATTATAATATGTGCAAAGTCGATAGATATGCCTCTCCAGAAGCTGTCTGCGATAACCACTGATGGGGCACCAACAATGGTTGGTAATGTCAATGGATTTATTTCCCTCTGCATAAAAGATGGATAATTTCCAAATTTTATGTCGTATCACTGTATTATCCACCATTAAGTTTTATGGGATAGAATACTACCCTTCGGACACGTCATGAAAATAATTACAAAAATAGTCAACTTAATTCACGCAGTTCCTTTGCAACACCGCCTATACAAGGCCTTATTAGAAAATCCTGAATATCCTGATCTCATTCTGCACACTGAAGTACGTTGGCTCAGTAAAGACAAAGTTCTTGCTAGATTTGTAGATTTAATTGAAGAAATAAAAATTTATCTCAGTGCCAAAAATCAAAATTTTTTTTAACTAACAGACCCTTGTTGGTTAGTGGATTTGGCTTTTTTAACAAATATAATGGTAAAACTGAATTATTTAAACTTAGAGCTGCAGGGAAAGAACAAACATATAGCTACAATGATAGGGTCTATAAACTCGTTTAAAGCTAAACTGGCTTTGTGGACATCCCATTTGAAGATTAAGTCCTTTCTGCATTTTCCAAATATGAAAAAAATGATAGGCGACGGGGAAATTGACTCATCAACATTTGTTTAAGTCGATGTTTGCGGCTGTACTAATGACGGTCTCTTTAGTTGAACGTGCGTTATTGGTGAAGCTGTTTTGCGAAAACAAGGGAATTCTTCTGCTGCATGTCGTGAATTTCGTCGTAGAAAGAATCTACGGCTTGGACCAATGTCTACTAAAGTTATCCGGGCCATGATTAAGAGATTTGAAGACACGGGGAAATTAGGAGTTCAACCTGGAAGAGGCCGTAAACGTGTCACACAGGTACTTGTTGATGCCGTCAAGACTGCTGTTGACGCACAGTCACAGACATCAGAGTTTGGGAGCAGTAGCGCGCGTGCAGTTTCTCGACAGACAGGCTATTCTTACAGCACCGTCCGAAAAGTACTCAGAAACATAATGCACTGTGTCATAGGGATATGACAATAGTGTCACGGCCAGGGGCAGGAGAATTGAAAATTAAGGGACGAAGTAAAATAAATGCTAAATGTAAGAAAGAAACATGGCAAAGAAGCAAATGACGGGCAATAAAAGAGAAGGGGAGAATGGCCAACAATAAATCGAAACTAAGGACTAAAGATTGGGCTAGTAGGAAGGAATAAAAGTATAAGATAAAAGTTCTGGAGAATGAATTGCAACGAATAGAAGAAAAGAAGAAGGGGAAGACTAAATTTATGATGGTTTAAAACAGACCACCCTGCTTGATGATTTCGGAGCATATGAAAAAGTTAAAGTAGAGGGAGAATTTTATAAATCCTGCACTCGATGCGCATTGGTGAAAAGGGGATTGAGAAGAGGCAGCCACGGACGAATGGCGATGGCATGGTAATAATATGGCCAGTAGAATTGGAAGAGGCGGAGCCAGCATTAATAAGAGAAAAAATAATATGAAATAAGATAGAGATGCAAAAAAGGAAGGAGAGTTAGTTAAGAAGTTTGAGAGAGAAGTGGTATCAATCGGACGAGTACGTGCGAATCACGCCCGATGAGAGTAATGTAAGCCGTGGCCCATGCAAAAGAGCCCGAGGAAGAGAGCGCCCCAGTGTCCTGTACCGAGGTTCTGCAATGAGCGAAGGAGCCCTATAACCTACGAGGAGAGTGCCCCAGTTTACTGTGTAGAGTGTCTGCAATGATTAAAGGAGCCTTGTACCATACGAAGAGAGCGTCCCAGTTTCCTGTATCGAACATCTATAATGAGTGAAGGAGCCCTGTACCCCACGAAGAGAGTGCCCCAGTTCCAGTGTGATGATAGTGCAATGAAGTTCATCCTTACGAGTGCCAGATTCCCATCCAAATGATCCAATAATAATCTGTCGAGGTACAGTATTTTGTGTTTCCTTTTCATATTACCGTCATTGCTTCTCATTGTGTAGCCGCCAATAAGTAATATAGAGCGCGATGATGAAGTAATTTGAGTATAGAATTTTTAAGGAGATAAATGATAATTCGTAAAAAATAATTTAGTTAACATGATGCTATGCTTGTAAATGAGTAAACAGTAGTAAATTGAACAAGGTTAATATGAGTGATTATGCTTATAAAATGATATAATAATTGAATGAATTAAATATATGTGTCGTAGAGAATTAACTTAGTAGGAATGAAGTTGTGAGTAATATGTGTAGATGAAGTATGAAATATTTAGTAGGAGTATATAGTATCATATTTATGTGTTTAATAATCAATAAATTAATTTCTCATATTAAACAAGAGTTGTTTTCCAATCATTTGGGGATCACAATGAATGCAATGTACAAACCACATCTTTGACTAATTAATTAATCCAAAATCAAAATTATTGTATTATAATTTATTATATAATACTCCAACCAATTATTCAATCACCGTCACACACTACTTCCCATACAAGATCCGCCATACCCAGGAGCTGCTTGATAGGGACAAGCCACAACGTCTCTCATTCGCAGTCAGTTTTCTCAACAGAATGACTGTTGATCTGTCATGGTATTGGAATATTCTGTGGAGCGCCGAGACTCATTTCTACCTCAATGGGACAGTCAACACACAGAATTGCCGAATTTGGGCTAAGGAAAATCCGCGGATCCAGACTGAATTTCTCCTACAGTCTCCAAAGGTCACTGTCTGGTGTGGATTCACGGCACCATTCTTCTTTGACCATTCATACTTCCATTCATACTTCTTGGGCCATTCTTCTTTGAGGAAATCGGTGAACGTGGAGCTGTCAGATGTTCCATTACGGGCCGTAGGTACCATGACATGCTGCAGACGTTTGTTGTGCCGAAACTACAGCAAAGGCGGGTCCTTACATCGACCATTATCATGCAGGATGGTGCGCCCCCACATATCCATGGGTCCGTGAAGGCGTTATTGCTCCAACACTTCACAGAGGAACGTGTTATTAGTCTCTCCTTTCCTAATCCATGGCCACCACGTTCACTGGATCTAACTCCGTTCGATTTCTGGTTATGGGGCTACTTAAAAAGTCTGGTGAATCGTGGATGTGTTGCGACGTTGAATCACTTAAAGAACTCCATAACGCTTCATGTGTGAAGCCTCACAACTGATCAGTTACAATCTGCTGTTGAACACACTGTCCATCGACTTGAAATTTTGCAGGTGTATGAAGGTGGTCACGTGGAGTAGCTTTCGCTACATCGTCCTGGACACTATTAACAACTGCTCCTCTTGTACAATTTCGTCCTAATCTGATCTTGTTTCTGCAAACTGAACTGTTTTTGTTCCTCTCTTACCTTTACTTAATGTGGTTCAATGACAAGGTGATCAGAAACTAGTCAATAAATGTTAATATTGTTTCTGTATTCAGTTTTGGTCGTTTATTGTGTTAAATTTCATGTTTTTCCCGAAAAGGTGCCCTCTGGTGGACATTTTGGAAATAATTTTTTTTTGAAATTCCGTGAGCGCATCTTGTGTATAGCCCATATACAAAATTTCGTTGCATTCCGTTCATCCGTTTGCGCTGTAGGATGCCATTTATAGGGGAAGTTTAATTATAACCATACGGTATATATACACATATATATACACACACACACATATATATGTATATATGTATATATATATATATATATATATATATATATATATATATATATATATATACACACACACACACATATATATATATATATATATATATATATATATAACCCACTTAATGGCCGATCTTACAAAAGGGATATGAAATTTCCTGTTCTAAAGAAGGAATCGGAAAAATGGGCCCCGTAAGCTAAAAGTTAAAGAATTGTACCCGAGCTGCAGTAGCTTGTTTTCGGAATTAATTAAACACCAACTAACAAATAAAATGTAGTTGACTATAATTGTTCTAAGACTTATTTGAGGAGAATAAATTGTGAAAGAAGCGATCGAAAAAATTGAAGAACTATATACTTACATATAAAGAGTATCATTAATAAGACATTTAAAGTTTTTTAATTCCACAATTTAAGCTTTTTGTAATACTGAGAAAATATTAATTATACATTTAAATTACATACATGCTATTTGTAGCTTCCAATTTCAAATTTAAGTATTAAAAAAATCTCATTTCATAAGGTAAGCATTTCCTGATAATGCTAGGGATTAAAACATACGCAGTCCACTTCCTGGATTACTTATTGAAGACGACGAAGGGAATCTCAAATTTAATTTTACTCATGGATACACTTTCCATTTAAAGTTTATGCTGTTTTCAGTTTCAACGATATATTGCATGAATACAAAAAAAAAAGGAGCAAGGTTCGTGGCAGTTTTTGAGACAACTGCGTACGTGAAATTTGGATGAAGTTATTAGCCCACAATTAGGAAACAATATAGTCTAACAACTGATAAAAAATTAACGATACAACTGTTTTCAAATTGAAACAGAGTAGAAGACATAAACAGTTTCAAATTTTGCTTTATATTTAGTTATTTACTATAGAACATAAGTATGCCACACTTTTATCCATGAACGAAATATAAGAATGAGGATAATATATTAAAATTAATCTCGGCCATTTTCCGCAAACGTTTCAAATTACGTTTCATTTCATACTTTGTTGTCTCTAAACTTGACTTAAAATAACTGTAATGTACATATAAAAGTAACTGAATCACTATTGTACGTAATTGATAGTGCCTGTCGAAGCAGAGAGAGAGGGCTTATTTATGTAATTGTCCTTCCTGCACTTTACCCCTTTGTAATCACCAGAGCTTTCAACACAACATTCCGTTTAAATTTGCATAATACAGTGTTAGAACTTACAGCTGATTGAGCATTTCTCCGCCCGCCTCTATTTACTTAGATAGATTTGGGCTGTGAATGATAGCAATGCAACGTTTGGGATATCTCTGTTCAAGTTATTGAATAAATTGTAACCGAATTCTTGGATAATCAAATCTCTGTGTTAGTGTTTCATTTTGGCGACTAATTGTTTGAGGATTATCGTTGGAAATGAAATGTCAAATTTCTCATCTAAAAGTTAATAATCATAACCTCAGAACTGATATACAGCGCACACTAAATATGTGACAGGAGTCATTTTATACTTTAACTCGCTTCATTATTTCAGGAGGTAGGTTCTTACAGTGAAATATAAATAAAGAGCCGGTTAAAAACTTATTTAGTTTTTCGTTCAATCGGTGCATTAGCAGAGCCGGACCGATGCATTGTGCAGCGTTTTTAAAAAATTTTCAGAGAGAATCTAAAAGGTGAATATATCTCTGTTAGAAATAGTTTACTTAATAGAATAACGGACATTTTGGGATAAATATATACAGTAGTACCTCGACTTAAGAGTTTTTTGAAATACGAGCAGTCTCTCGGCCGATTTTTACCTTGAGTAGCGAGCTAAAATTCGGGTTACAAGCCAGCTTCAGACACCCCACCGCTAGTTTGCGGAAAGAATGTCATGTAACGTTCTCGTCAAATGAGCACACGAAAAACATGTAATATTTACAACTTTTATGTACAATTATTATACATATTATTCTAAGACTATTTTCCAGTCTTAAATCGAGAGATTAACACTCAACAATTATCATACAGGGGGCAACTTGTTCCGACCACACTTGAATCGCCCTCCGAAACCGATCAGCGTCCACCCTCTCATTTCAAAAACATTCTGAAAGGGGGGATTAAACAGAACTCATTGGACAAGTTTTTATGGAAAACCCCTACAGATGAATGAGAAGAAAGCGTAGCGAAAAGGTAAAAAATCAGCGAATAAAAATCAATTGTTCTTGTCTATCCTTTCTCCTCCACCTCCGTCAGCATCTTCCAGTCGTCTGATCTCCACAGTAAATGTTATACATTATACTTAATAAAACCAGTTTATTTCAGTATAGTCAGTATATTTCATATAGTAAACACAGTATTGTATTGTGCTTTTATACAATATATGTTATTTATAGATACATTTTTCTTATTGAAAAACGTAACAAAAAATTGCGGTGTTTTGGGGGGTGGCGGAACGGATTAATGGCATTTCAATTCATTTCAATGGAGAAAATTGATTTGACATACTAGTGTTTCGAGTTACGAGCTCCGTCACGGAACGAATTAAACTCGTAAGTCAAGGCACCACTGTATTTATTTTTAAAATGTTTATTTATTTAAAAAAACATAAGTTTTAAAAATTACAGAGCTTTAAAAAAAGCAAGAAAAAGTAAATAAATTTGGATATAATTTGTTATGTATTAAAAATAATGACTCAATTATTCTTCGAGCCTTTACGGCAGTAAACTGCTTGATTGCATGTCTATAATTAATTGTTTTAGATATAGACATGCAATCAATCCTCTTTTTTTATAGAAATGATTGCTAGTTCATTCGAACGCTCTTCGGTAATGGTTTTTCGTAGATAATTCGCTAAAATTTCCAGTTTAGAAAAACAGCGCTCAGCTGCTGTTGCAGTCACATGTAATGTTAGTAACATTTTTAGAGACCCAACAACGTTAGGATATATGCATTGAAAATTTATTTTTCATGCTCTAAGATTCAGCAGTTTATAAAAAAAATAGTCTAAATATTCGATCATATTTGTGTATAACCATACCTCGCTATACGGCCTAGATATGTTCCGGAAAAGTTAGCTGTAAAGCGAAAAGTCGTATAACGAATCAATTATTTTGATACAAACCCATACAAATTTAATTGGATCTGTTCCAATTTTTTATAAATAATATAGTTTTTAGTTCATAAAGCATTTTATTCTTTCTATTTCCTATAAAAATGCTTACATAAAAATAAAAGTATAAAACGATGTAATAATAAACAGAAATTCAAGAAATAAACATGAAAATAAAGATAAAAGAAATCATATGTGCGTATGTATACCTGTAATAAAAAACATAAAATAAAATGTTCAAAACTGTTTTAATCTGATGACGAACATTAACATGAAGAATCACTAAGCTATAATATGTTGTCACCATCACTTTCCGCTGTTGTGGCCGTATAACGAAATATTGTGGGCCGTAAATCGAAAAAGTGCCATAATTAAAAAAGGCCGTTAAAGCGAAATGCCGTATAAAGAGCGGCAGTATAGCGAGGTATAGGTTTACTATTTTTACGAATTTTGTCACTCGTCAGACTAAGCTATCAATATCTTTTCGTTATTCCTTAAAATTTCGTATTTTTACACTGTCTCATTTTGGCGCCAGGCTATCATCTCGTCGCCTCACCTATGGGACAGGCTCTCTGCACCAACTAAACTTGAAGATCGTCTATCCCTATGTCATAAGTTACGTGGAGTTATCTTCTCCGTAATTATCTAATCACGCATTAGTAAATGTGTATTTTAGATTTTTTTTCTTCGTTGGAATTATTTAGGTGAAATGCGCGTGCTTTTCAAAAATCTTTTTTATATTAATATAATTTTTTTTCAGAATTAATTTTAATTTTGTAGCGATAGACATTAAGAATTTAATCGTTTGTAATAAACTAGCCAAGGAAGACTGTTGAATTTTGAGAACTACGTGTTCTGTATTTATATGCAAATCTCTACATGCAGAAATCAGAATTAAAATATACGCATTTTATAATCTATGATCAGAAAAATTTCAAGAGTAAAGTTACTTGTAGTAACTTTACTCTTGAAAAGTTACTCCAATCTCCCTCTGTTAATATAGAGGGAGATTGGAGATTTGGGAGGTTAAATTTTGATGAGTTACCTTCATTGACAATGCGTTAAATACATATATTTACGCCTTCTTTTCAGTTGTGTCTGTATCTGACATCATACAACTATCTTAGCACTATCTAACAAGATTTTTTTTTAATGGTAAACCTACGCGTTAAAGCAAATTAATGCGATGTATAAGGTCGAGGGTAACAAAAGTTAATTTTTTGTTAATTTCTCATAAATTCTGGCCGTTTTTTGTTTTGAGAAAGTTGCCTGATTTGTCGAAGAAAATACCTCAACTGTAATATTAGGCATTGAATGCTGTGTAAGTTCTTTGTTGTTGTAAGCGTACTTTCAATAATACATGTTTAGTTGTCTTCCCATTTAGTTTTGTGTTTCTTTTCATTTCTATTTTTTATCACCAACGTTGTTCAAGTTTGATTTCACATGCTGATAAACTTCATAAACAGGATTTATTTTAAGACTTTTAAGTAAATAATTTTTAAACATGCAAGTGGCGAAAAGAATCTGCTCCTCCTTTAATTCACCGCCTTTTCCCTTGTGCCGAACTTCTTTGCCTTAATTCTTTTGGAATATTTTTCTCGAGTTTGGCAGCGCTGGGATTGATAAATATTTTCTTTCAAATTTTCTTTCAAATGAAATCAAAATTTCGCTCAGTTTTGGAATTGCATTTAAATAAACTTAAAAAAAGTTTTCTCCTATTTTCTCATATATAGCCAAACTTAAATTAAAAGTTTAAAGTAAGCTTAATTTTTTTTTCGTTCGCAAATAAATAGGTAAACCCCTTCAGCAACAAACCTAATTTTGGTTCTCTATGATGTTTAAAATAAAAATAATTGAACTCAAATGAAGCATCAATTTTATAAATGATAGTTTGATATAAATTTTTGACATATATGTAAAAAAAATTAACTATTAAAGGATTGAAATGGAGATGAAAACTGGCCATAAATAAACTATTTTCGAGCATTAGTTTGAGCGACTCATATTGTTCAAACGGTTGATCTCTGTTTTTAATTGAATGGCTTAAAGAAATCTCAACATTCTAGGGTGATTAAAAATACCTCTAAACTTTTCACCTTTTTCATCTCACAGACTTGAAGAACAAATTTTAAATTTTGTAACCTCTTTTCAACCGCATAGAATTTCAAATGAGTTTCTTTCAACTGGTGTAAATAGGAACAAATGTGAATTACCCGAAATAGCGATTTCAAGTTGGACAATTCTGAAAGAAAATTGGATAAATTCAGTAAAGTGTTTTTGCTTGAGGTAATTTTCCTTTACGTTCAGTGCTCTACAAATAAATCTAAGTGTCTTTATGGTTTGTTTACGTTGAAACGGAAGGACTTTACCGTATAAAGAGATTTAGTTTCTTTCAACAGAAATACGTCATTAAAGGATAATGATTTAAAAGAAATAAAAAGGACCCAATGTAACGTATCTATGATTTTACTTAACAAGATGAAAAAAGAATAAATAGAAGACCATTTATTTCCAAGTTTTTTTTCTTCCGAAATTGTTCTGTGTGTTTGTAAATGTCTGTTTGCCGAAGTGTTTCCCATTCGCAGGTTAAAAGATAAAGAACTCTGTTAAACTCATATTCTGTCCTTTTCGTGTTATTGAAGTTATTGATCAAGAGTATTACACCATTTCTTAATGGATTGGAATTTCTTCATAAGTAAATTTTTCACAACCATGATTAATGGGTCATGAATGGACTCGAGTGCTTTGATGTCAGATGAATGTATGCGTGTATAATTAGATCAATGAATTTTGTTATAAAAAAAGGTATTATTCGCAAAAAAATATTTTAAACACACATAGATTTAAAACTGAGACATATGTTATGTACCGATCATAAAATACTCATGATTTGACTGTATTATCAAAAGAAATAAAAAAATATCTCTCTTTTGAAAGAAATAGCTTTATTATGGCAATTAGCTATCACTTCCCGCAATCGAGGTAAATTTTTACAAATTTTTGAGATATCTCGAAGGGGAACGGCAGATCAATCTTTCAGAGCTGCTGCTTAAGATGAGAACAAAGAAGATCGCTGAGGTCGCTATCATATCCATTGATCCAATTCTTAAAAGAAAGTGTTCTGTGGAATTAAAATCGGGACTTTAAGGAGGCCAGTCAGAATATTCCACTTCATTTTCTGCTGAGAGAAAAAGGAAAATATGTAGAATAATGGTAATTTAGAAGCAACTAATTCCTAAGACGAGATAAATTTAAATGCTTAGAGAGTAAGTTTCATTAGAAAATTCTGGTAAATGCATTGATATTTAATTCAAATTTATAAATTTAGATTTAGCTATTGTAGCGGTATTCAACAATTTTCAAATACAATGCCCAAAAATTATATTTTCTGCATTTTAGTTAGAAAAGTATATATGGTATATTTATTAAAAAAGGTCATCCTTTTCCTGACCCAATTATTTTCGAAAATTGAAATCCTATTTTACATATACCCTAGGCTTCCTCTAAAGCCCTTATGTTGGACTATAATATTGTCATCTACGCGGACGGAAGAAAATGAAATGCATGCTGAAACGCAAGATTGAAGATAATATTTTATCTCACGCTCTCTAAATCTCAAATTTCTTAGTTTTTCAAAAATTACGGTTAAAATTCTCTGCTCTTAAAGTATCACCTTCTTTTGTGGAAGGAGTTGCAAAAATGTTTTATGACTAAACATCCCTCTCGGCGATAGTAGTAAGAGCAACTTTTCTTTCATCGGAAGTGGTATTTGGATCTACAAAGCTTTTCCCCAATCAAAGCATCTTTTTGTCGAAAGTATCAGTAGAGAAAAATTTTCACTCAAGTTATTTCGTCAAAGGTGGTTGTACAGAAAAAACTTTCAGTCTCATCATAACATTTCCGTAGGAGGTAGTAGTACAGGAAAAATTTCAATCGAAGTGTCTTTCGTCGGAAGTTGTTGTAGAAGTCAGAACTTTTTCTCATGTACATATGTTAATAAGATCTAAAATTCTTCGTCAGACATATCGCCTACTCTTATAATCGTTGGATCACGTCAAAATGTGTCATCACCGCTTTTGAATGTTCATTGTGGCATTTCTTAAACATTTCTAATTAACTCATGTTTTGCGCTGATGTCTCGTTGCGACAAATACTATAAGCAGAGGTGGATTTTCGGCGCGTTTACTAACAGGCCGAAATTTTCAATTTATGAAGCTTTTCTGGATTCAAAAGGAATCCATTTTCAGCTTTGGTTCAATAAATTTTACTGTAACACCCTTTGTCTCGTTTCCCACCTTTCATCGGACTCCAACAGTAGGCTGTTTTATGACTTGACTTTATAACACTCCATAAACAACACGTCTTTCTTTACGCCAGTCTCTGTGATATCTTTGAAGTTGAAAGCCTTTTGACTAAGGTATTTAATTAAAATTTTGTGCGAAGTATGAAGAAATTTACAAATGTTGACTCTCTGTTTGGAGAGTCAAATTGTCCAGAATGTCAAAGTACACTTCAGAGATCATGGTGTTTGGTTTGGTAATAAAGCGGCTGAATCTCACAGAAAGCAACTCTACACATTGGAACATTTTCAAACTTTAAGTTAGTTGGAGATAATCCGACAAGAACCGTCAGGTGTAGTATCACGAAAGACAAACGCTTCCATTCTACCATCAGATTCGTAGAATGGGAGAGTGATATATCGCTCAAAATTGCATATTTCATGCCGCATATAGTTCAGGAAACCCCAACAATATTCTTAACCATAATGGATGCGACGAGTGGTATAACGGGGCCGGATTCCTAGCGTCTCAGTCTAGCTCCAGACTAGCGCAGATCTTACTCATCTGAATCGTGTTCGCCTCGACGTTTTCCACAAAGAGCTCAGACACAGGCTGTCGAGTGCAAACTCCTTTTATTTTAAATACATATAAAAGACAAATGTGTACATGAGTTCGTAAATGATGCACGCCAAGTGCTGTTAAAGCCTCTAGCCTCAATTACTATCGAAGTTTCAGCGTCAAGCCCAAGCATATCGTTGTCCGACTTCAATCTCCGCAGTCACCTCGCTTCTCAAACGAAGTCGATGACGTTCTCTAGCCCTCTCTCTCTCGGTCTCTCTGGGTCTCTCTGTTCCTTGGAACCGAGTGCTGTTCATTTTTAACACCTCTGCAGTCCCCACCTTGAACAAAAAGCGGCCTCTTTCAATTCTGTGGTGAAATCAGCCCGGCGTTCTTCGGGCGACACTGCGTCTGGCCTATTCACTTCCGAAGAGGAGTCCATTAGGTTTTGATTGTCGGGGTTGACTGCTAGACAGAGTGACGAGCCATGTCGTCATCACCTGACGAGTCATGCCGTTATCACCTAAGTAACAAGACTGCCGACTGAAAAGTACAGATTGTTAGTTACATTTGGGCTGACTTCTAAGAGCGGCGACCCTTCCCAAGCTGTGCCGACCGCACAATAGTATTTTTAGTTCTATGAAATGCCAGGATTTACGTAGAAATACGTCACTACGTCATAGTGGTTTGAAAGTTTATGCTGTTAAATACAAATTAATATTGTTATGGTACTAAACGAGCCACTTTAACACATAACTATTTCTATATCGACAGAGCAGAGGAAATGCTGGATATTTAAACCAGAACTCATCAGTTCTGTGCTGCCAATTTCTGTATTCTTGAACCTATTGTTATTATTATCAATATTACTATTATAATTATTCGTAGTAGTATTACTACTGTAATTATTGTAGCTATAGATTTACAATTTGGCTCCTACCTCTCTAAAATTTTTAGCACACACCTGGGAATATTTGGATATTCATTTTTATAGCACAAACATGTTTAAATTCAAATAGAATATATTTTGACTAGCTGAAAACCCGCACTTCGCTACGGAGTGCATTGAAATTAAATACAACAATCAATGTTTGCAATTAATGCTAAAAAAAGGAAATATATGTATATATATTTATAATAAATACGACGATCAATGTATACAATTGATGTAAAATAAAATATTTACTAAAAAATCATAAGGGATATTTCTATAGACAGAATAAAGTAGAAGAAAATATTCAAATTAAATCTAATAGGACGTACTGAAGAATATAGTACAGTTAATATAGTACAGTTTGAGGAACATTTCTTTTACTGAATTTAAATATATTTTTGGATAATTTCCAATCGTCTGCCGCATTAGCAAGAAAAATATATATTTTTTGTCTATTTTGTTGTTAAGCACGTGACGATAAATTTATTTAAAGTACCAGAAAAAGAAATCACGTGATCAGCATTTAATAAATTAAATTCTAAAAATTAATCTTTAAAAATTCACCAAAAATCAGAAAATGTAGGTAAAGATTTGAAAAAGGTTTCAGTTTAAAGGAATTTTTATGATCTTTCTGGTGATATAAATTTTATAACCCTCAAATTATTATTTTAAATGCAAACTTAAAAAAAAGTTACTAAAACAGCTTAAAAATTTAATTTAAAAAATCTAAGAAGAATTTTTCAAAAATCTTTCATAGTGCACCCCTACACTATAAGAAGAATCGCCATGCAAAATTTCAGCCCTTTAGGTCCAGCGGTTTGGTCTCTGCGTTGTATGTCAGTCAGTCAGTCAGTTACGGAACTGTTTTATATATATAGGTTACCACATGGTTTAACTATATAAATATAGAAAATTATCAGAAGTAAATAAAACATGCGTGCATACGTTTGCCTTGAATTAAACATTCTCTTTGTTTTACAATAATTCTGTTAACATTATAGAAAAGAAATAATTTTAAAAGTACGTTATCAAATTTATAAATTTCTATACAAGTTGTGGTTTTTGAAAGATTAACAGGATTAATTATAAACTTAATTCTAATACATAATTCAAAAGTAGTTTAATTTTAATCGAGAACTTATCGTGAAACATTTTTTGGGAAAATTTTAAAATTGTCTGTTATCAAAAGATCTGAGACGTATATTGTTTGAATAGAGGAACATATTAGAGTAACTTAGCATTATAAACTGCCGAGTTTCATAATTAAATAAAAAGTTTTATACATCCTCTGTTTCTGCCCACGCATGTTGATTTTAATGTTAAGTGTTTTATCGATTACGTGTAGGTGGCTTTCAGAACAAAATTTTGTAGATTGCTTTTCAACATGTTTTATGGGTTTGAAGAGTTAATGATCACGAGTCTAACATCTCTATTTCGGCCTACTCAAAGTTGGTTTCAATCGTAACTATTTTATTAATTAAATGAAAGAGCGTTTCATGTTTAAAGTTGACTGATAGTTTTTATAAAAGGAAGTGCTTAATAATGATTAACATACATATATATATATATATATATATATATATATATATGAAATAAATGTCAAACCTTTTCGTTATTAACCCGTCTATCCAAATTCTTTCATCTTATCGCAACAGAACACCGTCCCTCATTTTTGATTTTGACCTATATCCAACCAAAGTAATCTATTATTTTCCCCGGAGTCCACGGGCGGAAAGAGAGCTTACATAACAGGAGTGTTCTAGATGCTGGGCGTGACCTCGTCGTAGTGGTGTGATGAGGTCAGGTGATGAATTTTAACCAATTAAGAGTTCAGTGCGCCTCTACCTTGGAGATCTGAGCGTCTTTTTCTGTAGCTTTTGTGTGTCTTCTCCCATGGAGTAAACATGTAGAGTTCTCCGTGCGTATTTTCAGCGAACCTGCCGCTTGTCGGGGCCCCGTTCCCGGCCAGCCGCGCGATGTATCCGTCCTATACTGAGAATTCAGTGTATAGAGCACGAAGGATATTTTGATCATCGAATTACTGTGTAATAAAAAGACGTATACTAAATATAATAATACAGGCATCACTGTACTAAAAGACATACAGTGATGCCTGTCATATTTTCTGCCTGGACTTCCTTCCTGCGTCACTGAGCCACTTCTACGACTATAATTATGAGTTCCAGCTAACCGGACTGTTGAGCTTCGCCACCGCTGTGGCGTAAATGTTACTTACACACACACACACACACACACACATATATATATATATCTTATTTTTTAATGCGGAGGTACTTGTCGAGAGACATTCGCCTATAATGCCTAATTCGAAAGTGTACGTTATTAAGCTATGAAAAGCGTTACAAAAATACGTAGGATTATATTTACTTTGTTTAAAAATGCTACAAAAACTTCTTTTTTCTACACACATAGATTTATATACGATTTTTAGGAAGCGAGCAGACGAAGAAAGGATTGAATTATGGCGAAAATGTCTAGAATATACATATAAAATTTGAATAAAACATTTGGAGTTCGTTTACAGATCACTTAAATAAAAATAGATCTCCAACCCATTTAGTCATTTAGGTTAAGGCTAATTTTAATATAACGAAGATATAAAAATTTCGGTGTGAATAATCAATGAAATTTTTTAGTCCATTGACATTTTAAAATCTGTTATTATGAAGAAAAACAAATATTTCAATTCTTACGCGTAATGGAAGAATGAAAATTAACCATTACTAAATATTTTGAGAAATAATTTTGCTAAGTGCGAGATAGAATGCTTTTTATGCCAACCCTTTTGGTTGACTTACTATCTGTCAAAAAGACTCAAATACATTAACAGGAACATTTAGAGCTTCTTAAAATCCGCAATGAGAAATAAAAATGTCAACTAATTTAGAACCATTTTTCATAATTCTTCAGAGCAGCGTCGCACTCAAAGAGTAATGAATTCGCATATTCGCTTGGTTACTGCGTACGACTTGAGGAGTTTCACAAATTGTCATTTGTGGCGGTTCTCGCGAGTAGTCTTAATATGGCTGTTACTCAAAATTATAGTTGCTTTATTTTTTCAAAATTTTAGCTGTTTCTGTTATACACTATAGAAACTGTATTCAGAAGACGCACGGACACAACTTGACGTCGAGAACTTTAAGCAAAAATTACGTTGTTCCATGTTTTCTCTGTCTCTGAACTGCCAAGAACGCTAACCGCCCAATTCTTTTATATCAAAAGCCAACTACAAGAGAACTCGGACCCTTTTTTTTAATTAACAAATAATCCCCCTCTCTCTATATATATGTATGAATGTATATATATATATATATATATATATATAAATGTATGTATATATGTATGTATAGTCCAGCATAACTCTGGAATGACAAGAGTAATTTCAAATGAACTTGGTACACATATGACTTACAATCTATGAAAAAATACTGTCGGGATAAGACACACCTCGCACCCCTAGGATGGAAAGGGGTGACATGAGAAAATAATGGAAAAGACTGATATTAGTGTCGAATCCATAGTTTTGGGGGTCGCTAAGATGAATAGTGACACGCTCGATTCCATTTAAGTGCAAGTTATCCCCCGTCGACATTGGGGAGGGGGGGGGGAGAAGGAGTGAAAAATAAAATGTCCAAAATTACCGAGATAAACCGAGATGTCCCAAATACTTGGGCGTCACCGGGCAAACAACTAGTGATAAATAAATTTCAACTATTATAGAATATTTCAAACACATAGCTTACATAACTTTCTAAAGTCGAAGTCGTTGGCTGCGAACACGTTGGCTGCGAATAGCGTCGCAGTCAACGTGTTATGCAGTAATATCCTACTCAGTCTATTCACTCCTTTCAAAATCAGATCACTTACTATCATCATCTGACTATTTTGGATGCTTATCACAAATTTAATACTGTTAATATGATAATTTTAGTGGATATTTGCAAGCTTAGAACAAACAGTCTTTAAGGGGAGTATTTGAAACATATTGTGATAAATAAAGATTGCTTGGAGTACTTGTTTATTAAGATAATAAAATACTCTCCGACCATTACAGTTAAATACT
The DNA here is from genome assembly GCA_907164885.2 of Dolomedes plantarius. Lineage (NCBI taxonomy): Eukaryota > Metazoa > Arthropoda > Arachnida > Araneae > Dolomedidae > Dolomedes > Dolomedes plantarius. The sequence goes on along the minus strand of OU015491.1, from coordinate 164,923,314 downwards.
CATAAATCTTGGGTTGAATAACTATCTTTCACTGTTTAAACTTGTTGAACAATAAAAGTGATCACGGAAAATAACTAAAAAAGCGTAATAGAGTTTTTTTAGTTTTTAAATGTATTAATATTAGTCTCGTATTTTTAATATAAACAAAATCCCTAAAATGAACGTACTTATGCATAGATGAACAAAATCTCTAAAATGGAATGGATATAAATTTGATCCATTAAAATAGGAAGGTATATTTTCAAATTGTTTATTGTCAAATTATTCAAATTGTTTTCTTGTTGAAAGATTCAATGAGTTTGAGTCCATTATTAGATGTTTATGCCATTTATCCGCTTTAAGTCTACGTCACCTAGACCATTCTTGCTACGAGGAAAAGTTCTTACAGCAGACAAAAGTCTTGGTGACTTACCGCTGGACTTCTAGCAAAACCTTCCACCACAACTAAGTGTAGGAAAATGTAAATCAAAATGGTGGCAACAAAAAAATGACGCAGACAGAAAAAAAAATTGCGTTTGAAAAATAAGGTGACAGAAACATGTTGATAGAAAAATTTTTGTCACCCCCCAAAAGTAATCAATAAAAATTTGTTAGTTGGAAATTTAATCTAATTACTCCTTTTTTTAATATATCTATAGACATTGACTGACGCAGAATAAAAAAATTGCGTGGGAAAGGTAGGCGAGAAAGACTCTTACATAAAATAAATTCAGTCAACCAAAAAAGTTATTGCAAACTGAAATAACAATTAGTAACATATATAAGCATTCCAAACATGGCTATTTGAAAGACAGAAATAATGAATTTCTGTTTAAGCTGCGCCTGAGTGTTAACAAGTTTGAAGAGATATCACTCGTATTTCACAATAAAACAGCTGTAAGAAAAGAATTTACGAAGTAACATTAGACATAAAAAAAAAGAAATGCACTGAAAAGTCTTCCGAAAATCCAACTCGGCCCTTTCATTCGATTCTCGATGTTGAATATTTGGTCAAGAGGTGAGGTTTAAATTTTTCAACATTTTAGAAATATCATTTGATAAGCATGTTTATTTAAATCTGATTACTGATCGCATAAGAATAGGAAGAAAACCTTCGTATTGATCCCCCTCTCTTTAGATCAAGTTGTAAAGCTTATGCAATATGATCTTAAACTTTAACTTACGGGGCCCATTGTTCCGATTTCCTGTTTAGAACGGGAAATTTCATACCTCCTTTGTAAGAATGGCCATTAAGGGGGCTATGTATATATATATATATATATATATATATATATATATTTACACACACACACACACATATACATATATATATATATATATATATATATATATATATATATATATTCATTCTTGGGCCCGTATTCTTCGGATACATGAAATCCCACCCCATAAGGAAAATGTTAATAGAAAAGGTATTTTCATGAGGTCAAGGTTAAGGGCCTGTTCACATAGAATCCGTCAGCGTCAGCGGTACTCGTATTGAAATATATTTAACCAATTACAAACCTTCAAACGATTAGCCACGAAATTGTTAAGGTTTGTGATTGGTTTAAAATATGCCAATACGAGTAACGCTCACGCTTACGGACTCTATCTGAATAGGCCCCGAGGGTAAGGTCGCCCAAGAACTGAAATAAACGAACTGATCATGAAAGGCGGGAAAACTCTAATCCCTCCTATTACGATCAAGTCAGGCCTCAAGGCAGCCTAGTGGTCACGTGTTGGGTTTAGAACTGAGCGTGCTCAGTTCGAATCTCGACGACATTAAATACCTTCGTGTCTAGGCCGGATATGGGCACGTCAAATCCGTAGAGCGTACACTCTTTTTACAAGTCAGAGAGGGTGGGAGAAGGTACGAACCCCCCCAGATGTCACATCTTGGGGGGGTGCTCGGTAAAAATTGAGGTAGCTAGGAGTAGTGTTCGTTCACCTATACTGTGCCCCCACTGAAAGAAACCAACGATTCTTGCGGATTATGTGTAAATATCTTTATTGACAAAAGCCCCAAATTGGCAAACAGCAAAAACATTATGATCAAGTCAGTCATATATAATTTACAACTTGATCTGTTCGGCGTGCTGACTTTCTACATTTCCTCAATTGAGGAATTGTAGGGAGGTCAGGAATTGAGAAATTGGCAGGACTGATAGCGAAAATGATTAGTATAGTATGAAAGAATCTTCATATTCAGGTCCTTAATTAGAGGTAAAGCAAATTTCCTTACTCGATAAACAGTCCATTCTTCTATAATTACACAACTTTTATAAAAAAACTCTTCATGCAGACACTCAGCTTCACATCAATTTGAATTACGTACTGGATTATAAAAAAAGTGTTTATTTTATCGCTACTAATTCAGAGTTCGAACTGCCTAATTTCAATTGCAAATATAATTATTGCTTTTTATTATTAAAATTATCTATTTTCGATGAATAATGTTAGATTACTCAGCAAGTAATTTTCTAATTCTTTTACATTATTTTTTTCTGGAAACGAATTTTTTTTTATTAACAGGAAAAGAGATTTCTTTTATATGATTTAATCATAAAAAAATAAAAGGAATATTAAATTTTAGAAAGCAGCTGATTAATTTAATTTGTCTTCCAGAAAAAAAATTTAATCGGAGAAATGTTATTTAAAAATCTGTCACGCACTTTGCATTTCCGTAGCTTCTAATTAATTATTTTAATGAATATTGAAATACTAGTGAAAGAAAGTTTATTTTTGACACTAATGAGTGAAAAAAATAATAAAACCAAAAAAGATTTAAAAACTGAGAGAAAATTTTTTTTAGAGTTATTGACAAAAATCTGGAGAAAATATGTACAGGTTTATTAACATTAGAAATTTCTTTTTATAAAGGTTTGAAAGGCTGACAATGTCTAAAGCTGTAATGGTCTCTTTTATTTATTAACTCGCAATCTACGAGGAGGTCAGCAAGCTACAAATTTAGATATGATTGTTTTACTGAATTCTCTGATCAGTGTTCAGATAGCATGAGTTAATATAGACGCATTAATGAATAATTTAATGATAATTTATGTGCGAAAAGGTGTGCATGCGTGGTTATGTATACAAATATCTGTTAATGTATTTATGCAAGCATATGTTTGGTTGTACGTTTATATACCGGGTGACTGTAATTAAAACACCCCTACTTCGTCCTCTCTATATATTGAACTTCTCAGTGTATAAGCTTCAAATATTGTACACATACAATTCAAGACATGGGGATGCGAATTACGCGAAAAACAATGTTTAGCTCCAGATACACCGATAGATGGCGCTGTACAAGTGGACATGACTAAAAAGACACAAAACCCCTGTCTTTTAAGATAGACTATTTAGATGTGAGTAGAACATAAACATTGACGACGGACCAGTTGTTAGTAATTAACAACGTTTTTATTAATCAAATGATTTTAAACAAAGTAAATGGGGAAATTTCCCGCTCGTGGAATGACATCCACACAAAGCAACGTTTTGGCTACTACTGAAGTATTTTTGTCTACGTCATATCAGACGCCGTCTAGCGCATGCGCTCAGACATGCCACCCGGCCTTGCAATGTGACAACATTCAAGAAATATAAAGTTAAAAGAAACAATTACATTATAAAGGAATAATTCAAATACAAATAATACACAATTTCAAATATAAAAACACTTATGCGTAACATCTTGAGAAATTATACTATAAACATGACACCATAAAATGGTAATTTTTTCCTTAAAAATAAATCAAATTTCATATCAAACTTATTCATCAATGGGAAGAATACAAATATTTCTTACACTTCTCTTTAACATTTTTCCATTAGACAATCGTAAATTTACAACTCTGACCTTTGTATCTGTAACATGAAAAAGTTCGGTAATCCTACCAGTCAACCATTTCGTGCTCGGAAGGTTGTCATCCTTAATTAATGCGAGAGCACCAATTTTTACATTATTTTTTTGAAACTTCCATTTGCTTCGCTGTTGTAGATTGTTCAAATAGTCTCGTTTCCACAACTTCCAAATATGTTGGCTTAGTTTAGTTACCCGCTGCCATTTCATAAGTCTATTTTCAGGAATATTTATCAATTGAGGTTCAACAATGGAGGTGATGGGTCTGCCTATCAAAAAGTGACCAGGGGTCAATGTTTCAAAATCATCGAATTCCGATGACATGGGAGTAAGGGGTCGTGAGTTCAGCACTCCTTCAATTTCTGAAATGACAGTTAAAAATTCTTCTAAATTAAGATTAGAATTACCGACTATACGTTTTAAGTGGAACTTGAACGATTTGACCCCCGCTTCCCAGAGTCCACTGAAATTCGGAGATTTTGGAGGGATATGGTTCCATTCTATACCTTCGTTACTGAGATAATTAGCCAATGTTTCATCTGGGTGATTTACCAGTTGGTGTAGTTTTTTGAGCTCTGCGTTCGCTCCAACAAAGTTTTTTGCGTTATCACTAAATATTTTAGAACTTCTACCTCTTCGACTAAAAAATCTTTTCAAACTGGCAATGAAAGCCTTAGTAGTCAAGTCCGAAACAAAGTCTAGGTGTGTTGCCCTGGTGCACATACAAACGAATATAGAAACATAGATTTTGTTGAGCACACCTTTCCTTTGATTCTTAAATTTTACAAAAAAGGGGCCGCAAAAATCTATGCCTGTCACATTAAAAGGAAAGTTGGGTACAACACGTTCCTCTGGCAAATCACCCATAATTTGACTTGCTTCTCGAGGTTTGTTTTTAAAGCAAGTGATGCAATTATGTACAGTTTTACGACAAACATCTCTACCATTTGGTATCCAGAATTTTTGGCGAACATGATACAATAGGGACTGTGGACCTATGTGCAAGTTTTTCAAATGAAAATATTTTACAACAGTTTGAGTAAATCGATGCTTGCTAGGAAGTACCATAGGGAATTTTTCATTAAATCTTAGCTTAGATTTAGACAACCTACCTCCTACTCTTAATATTTTATCAGCATCTAAAAAACAATTTAATGAAGCCAATTTGCTATTACCCTTAACAGACTTGCCACTTTTCAACCTTTTGATCTCTTCTGAATACTTACCTTCCTGTACATACTTAATAATAATGTTTTCAGCTTTAGTCAGCTCCATATGAGTGAGACGACCGGTTTCCTTTTTCCCTGGATTTTTTACATTATGAATGAACCTGTAAACATGACTTAGAATACGAATTATTTTCACATAGTTATTACTAAGATCAAGTATACTATTTAAAACACTTTTTTCATCAGATAAATTGATTAAAGTAATGCTTTTAGAATTAGTGTCACTTTTCATTTCAGAAAGATAGTTTGTTTCTGGAACATCAGGAACAACGTTTGTAAGGGCAGTTCACTGGATGTAAGAAATGGGGGGCCTTTTAACCACATTAAATTGTCCACAAGAGACTGAGCGCTGATACCTCTAGACACTAAATCCGCAGGGTTTTCTCTACATGGACAGTGATGCCAGGCATTGGTATCGGTCAGGGTTTTTATTTCATTAACTCTATTTGCTACGAATTGTTTCCAGCGTTCGGTGGGACCTTTTATCCAATATAGCACTATTGTCGAGTCTGTCCAAAAATACACTGTTGACTGAGTTTTTTGGTCGATAGTTTCCTTGACTGTCTTGGTTAATCGTGCAGCTAACAAGGCACCTAGAAGTTCTAATCTAGGTATTGAAATCTTCTTTAGAGGGGCAACCCTGCTTTTAGATGTTACAAGATTGACCTCAATACCATTCTTTGTTAAAACTCGTAAATAAACAGCGGCGCCATATGCCACTTTTCTGGCATCAGAGAAACTGTGGATTTCAACTACATCACCAAACTCACTCTTCGAGTTCAGCACAAATCGAGGAATTTTTAATTCTGCTAGACATGGAAGTTCGCTACACCACTGTAACCATTCTTTTTGAACATCAGGAGGTAGATCTTTATCCCAGGGAATTCTCTGTAGCCACAACTGCCGGAAAAGACATTTTACACGTATGGTGAAAGGTGTCAATAGTCCCAAAGGGTCGAAGATTTTCCCAGCAGCTTGGAGAAGAAAACGTTTCGTATTTTTATCGTTGGACAAGAACTGATTTAAACCTTTAACTTGTATGGTGAAACAATCATCAGGGGTGTTCCATGCCATTCCTAAAACCTTTGTTGAATTTGAACCTAAGCTAATGGATTCGTGTTGATGTTGGATATCAAACCCATCTTCCTTCCACTGTTTCATGAGATTTTCGTCGTTTGTAAACCACTTTCTAAGAAACATCCCAGCTTTCTGCAAGATTTCCTTGGCTTTGTGGGAGACTTCTAGTGCAAGATCAAGGTTGTCGATGCTAGTGATAAAATCATCAACATACAGGCAGCGATCAAGGAGTTGTGTGGTCACAGGAAATTCACCTTTGAACTTTTCGATGTGTTTTCTTATGGTTGCAGATAACAGGAACTGACTGGCGTTTACCCCAAAAAGAACTCGTTTAAATCGGTACACTTCGATGTTTTCATTCATGCCATTAGACCACAAAAAACGTACTGCATCTCTGTCCTTTTCTGAAAGGGAAATCTGTAGAAATGCCTTTTTAATGTCAGAAGTTAAGGCAATTTTGTTTAGTTTAAAGTTTATTAGAATATCAAAGAGGTTTGGATTCAAATTTGGCCCTGTCCATAAGCAATCATTTAAGGAAAGGTGACCAATGTCATGCGAGCTGGCATCAAAAACTACACGAGTTTTAGTAGTAAGTCGGTCTTGTTTCTGAACCGCCTGATGTGGCAAGTAATAAAGTGGTTTTTCCACCACGTCCTGATTTTTAGTTTCTTCCACCCTTTCAATGATTTCATTCTTTAAATAGTCATCAATAATTTCTTTGTACTGTGCATGCAACTCTGGGTTGCGATAAAATTTTCTTTGTAGCGAGTGTAATCTTTGTTTTGACACTTTAAAGTTATCCCCTAATTCGTTAAAATCTTTTTTCCATGGCAGTTCTACTTCGTAACGACCATTGTGAAACGTAGTAGTTTCATTAAATATTTTAATGGCCTGATCTTGTTCCGTTAATTTTGGGTCATCATGTATTATACCAATAGATTCCAATTCCCAAAATGACTTTAGAGTGTTATCTATCGTATCACATTTTTGAATTAAATAACAATGCATTTTATTTTGAGTTTGGATTTCCTTCAGAGACCCAGTAGCTATCCAGCCAAACACTGAATCTTTCATAAACAACTTATCAGCAACTTTAAAGGAATCATTTTTAATAATCTTGAAAAACAGTCCAGCTCCAATAAGAGCATGTATTTTTCCTGGTCTAAAATATGTAGCGTCTGCAAGTTCTATAAAGTCAGGTAATTTTACATCTGAAATATCCAAATAATGCGAAGGAGTTAAATCAGTTATTTTTGGAATAATAAAAAACTCAACACTTTCCTGGAAGCTATCATCTGCATTCGAAATTGTAGTATCAACTTTTGACTTTATTGTATGAACAGATCCATTTAAACCAGACACTGGCGCATTTACACATTTCTTTTTAATCCCCAAAATATCAGCACACTCATTCGTTAAACAATTTATATTCGAACCATTATCTAAAATACACCTAACTCTTTTCTTGTTTCCGGTAGAATCTTCAATTTAAATATACGCTGTGCTTAACAAAATCGATTTGTTTTCTTTTTCTGAAATACTCAGAGTTTGAAACGCTAAGTTTTGCTCTTTTGGTTCTGTGTTTGTTTCCGCAGGACGGTTGAAACCATCGGAAATAGCACCTGCTGCTTTTGCTCTTTTTTCAGGATCAGTGATTTGTTCATGATGTAACACCGTATGGTGTCTTCTACCACAGATTACACAAGAATATTTAGACTTGCAGAAATTAGAAGTGTGGTTTTTATTCAGACAGTTATGCATAATTTTTCATCCTTTACCGTTTCAAATCTTCTATGTGTATCCATTCCCTGGAATACACTACATTTGTTCAAATAATGTGGATGTTTACATAAAACACATTCTTTAGGTTTATATTTTTCATTAGCGTTAATCATTAAAGATTTTGTTTTGTTACAGGGGGAAGAAACTTTGTTTGTATTCTTTGCAAGGGGCATGCGATTTATACCTTCTAGTACTAAGCTTCTTTTTTCCAAGAAAGACATTAATGTATCAAATTTGGGAACTTCCTTGGAATTTAGATGTGATTCAAATGATCTTCGTGTTTCCCGATCAAGTTTTTGAAGTATAACACTGACTAAAAATATTTCCGATAAATCATTTTTCTCGTATTTCAAAACACTCAATGCTCTGATGTTTTTATTTATACAATCAATTAAAGCTCTTAGTTCTTTAGTCGATTCATGTTGTAGTTTCTCGTAATTGAGAATCGCAAGAACATGTGTTTCAAGTAGTAAACGTAAATTTTCAAACCTTTCGGTTAAAGCATTAAACAACGAATCGAAAGAATCATCACATGACTCTATTTGTTTAGCATCGCCCTTTAGTGAGGCGCGTAGATAATACAATTTTTGTGTTTCATTTAATACTTCATTATTAGTAATTAGATCATTAAATTGACTTTTAAATGTTGACCAGTCCTCTATTTTCCCATTAAAAATAGGGAGAGGTATTTCTGGTAGCTTAACTTTCGTTTTTGCCGTCTGTGCGTTACTTTGGGTTTCGCTGTTTCGGTTTACATTATCAACAATACTAACAGCATTTTTAATTGAATCAAGGAGGGTTTTGAAACTCACCTCCAATATCTCCAGGCGGTCTTCTGATTCACTTAAATCCTCTTCAGCTTCATTTATGTCACAATCAGCGTCATCTAATAGCAGAGAACAATATTGTTCTCTTAAATCTTCCAGTCTTGATTGCAGACTTTCTATTTTACGCATTTTCACACTTAGTTCGCTCGGAGTAGTATTAACTTCCTCAGTTTGTGTTTTGCAGAACTGTTCCAATTTCGTAATATTGCCTTTCAAGGCACCCTTTAATCTATTTAATTTCTCCATAGGTCGTTGGTCTACTGCGGATCTGGCGAAACACTTGTCCTTTAAGATAGACTATTTAGATGTGAGTAGACCATAAACATTGACGACGGACCAGTTGTTAGTAATTAACAACGTTTTTATTAATCAAATGATTTTAAACAAAGTAAATGGGGAAATTTCCCGCTCGTGGAATGACATCCACACAAAGCAACGTTTTGGCTACTACTGAAGTATTTTTGTCTACGTCATATTAGACGCCGTCTAGCGCATGCGCTCAGACAACCCCATTTTAAACACATTTCATTTGAAGGTATCTGTCACGGGTAAAAGTGACATTGTAGAGAGTAGAAAAGGATAATGAATGAGCCTGTGAGAAGGTCGGAAGATGAAGCAAGCTGGGAAAATAATAATCCATAGAAGAGGGTAGAAAGGAGAATATTGAGGGATCCTATAGAAGCAAAAAAAGATCGTTACGGTATGAAAAGAAATATCACGAAGAGACGCCAGATGAGTAAGGCGGAACGAAGCAAGTATGGCATGAAAAGAGATGACAGATGGGAAACGGTTAAGAAGAAGAATAGGTCTGTAAAAAGGGAGGAGAGGGATAGAGAGGAGTGAGAGGTGTAAGAAAAATGACTTAGCCGAAATAATAGGAGATCGGAAGCGAGAGAAGAGCGGCAAAGATCAAATACGACCCCCCGGAAAAGGTGCGGTAATGAGATGGGAAGAAACGCTCCAGCAAGGCGGGATGGAAACTTCCAGAAAAAATAAGGGCCCAATCAAAAAATGTAGGAGGAGTTAGCGGCAGAGGAGACAAACATAAAAGAAGCGGGATAAAGATTACATGCAGAGAGAGAGAGATTTTGTTTGCCTAGCTAAGATGACCGAATATGCGTAGAGACAGCCATTCCCCGACGAACGAAGGAGAGAGGCCCGACGGATTGACCCAGCGACCGTGTACGTGAACCTGAATTGGGAGCCCTGCTACGCGAAGAGTGACTTGATCCGACAGATGACAAAGCGAGTCCCGAGAACTGGTCGCTAGCCGAGTGAATACCCGCTCCCAGGGGACTTAACGAAGGACGTCCGCCAGAAGCTAACTGATATACCCCCACCTATGCTGTTACTGTGCGAAGTTCATCATGATTCCTGACGTGTGCCCAGGTCTACGAATGCAGCGTCAATAAAGGTACGTGTGGGCAGTTGTTCATTGATCTTGTAAAACTGTGTATGACTATCTAGAACTCATCCATTAAATAGTCTAATAATACCTCAGAGATGACTAAGTGAATTATATATAGTTGATGAAGTTCACTTGTAGTTATTATAAAAATTAGCAGACTTAAAATAAGGTTGTTAGGACAATAATTGTATCATGTATTGTAATGTATTTATGTGTGTTAGTAATTTCAATATATCTATCCATTTGTAATTTCAATCAGGTAATTAGATTATTTTGTTTAAAAAAACACAACGCAATTAAAGAAGATGATATTAATCAGGTAGTATGGTAAATGATTTATATATGTTGGGAATATACCCCAAATTTAGCTACCTCGATAGTAATCATTTAATGAATAAGATAAACAATTTAGTTATTGCGGAACATTCTCCAAAACATTAAATACCCATAATAGTATCACATTCATGTGATATGGACCTTATTGACGGAGGGAATGCTGCTCAACATAGTTCCCTTCTTGAAGATGTAAAAACTGCAGTCTGTGGACAGCTTGTTCAAGTGCGGATCGTAACTGGCCGACTGAAATGCTTCTCAGACGCAGAGTGGTACCTTCTTTCATGTCTGTCACGGTTACCAGATGTCCTCGATAAACAAGATTTTTTTTTGTGTCCTCATAACCAAAAATCCCCCGGTTATGATTTGGAGAACAAGACGGCCAGGATTTCGGAAACGGAGGACTGATTATTCTGTCATTAGAGAAACATTGCCGAAGAAACTGCTGTACGCAGAGTCCAATGTGTGGAGGCGTTCTATCTTGCCTAAAAGTAACTGAGTCAAGACATTACCACTGTTGCAAATGGGGTACAACAAACGTTTCTAGCATCCTTTTGTACCTGTTGGCCGTCACGGTGCATGTCTCAGGATATTGCGAGTAGCCTCTTCGAAAAAGAAAGGTCCAAGAATTAATGTTGCCGTGAATCCCTACCAGACTGTAACTTTCCGTGAGGGGATTTTCCGTGTACCGAATGCGACAGTTATGGATGTTCACTGTTCCACTGAGGTGGAAATGGGCTTCACCGTTCCCCAGAATCAGCCAAAAATTTCATTTCGCATAAGTTTTTTTAAAAAATAATAATTATTATTTTTGTCTTTTTCATATTTTCTGTTGTACAGCGCCCCCTTTTGGAGTTTCTGGAACTATTTTGTTTTCACGTAATCCGTTTCCCCATGTCTTGAATAGTAAGTGTACAAAATTTGAAGCTTATACGCTGAGTAGTTCAATATATAGAGAGGTCGGAGTAGAAGTGTTTTAATTATGGTCACCCGGTACATGTGCACTAATTCTGACGATGAAAGTTTTGTTCCCCTAATATTGTTTTTTTGAATTTGCCCTGATGGTAATTTTTCTGGCTAAATAGGGAGCATATAAGCAGAAATACGTTGCGAGCTTCACTTCTCATTCTTGTCGAAATGATAACACACTCTTGTGACCAAAATGTATTTTTTTTCCTTATATTGTTTCCAATCTTTTGTTCTGATGCCGACACAAGGACATTAATAATAACACCATTCGCATCTTAAAGAAATGCATTGCTATTTATTCTTGATATATATTCCACTCACGGTGCGATGACATTGTGACGTCAGAGAAAATGGCCTAAAGCAGATATTTATTCATTGCTGCAATGTGGCAATAACTTGGAAGTTAACATCACGTCATGCCAGGACAAAAGTCTCACTTACTTTGCTTTGTAATGTTACGTTTTGTTGTGATGCTGTTTGCATTCCGTTTTCCAGTTTTTTTTGTATGCTCTTGTCTTTTGAAGAACCGCCAGGGAAATCATGTTTATGCATTTATCTTTTAATGCGTTCGCTGCCAGTAAAATTGATATATCCATCCTCAGAGGCCGTCGTTTCCATGGTGTCCACCGCAACATCACTATCTCCTTCCGATTCGCTCGTAGAATCCCAACAGTAATCTTCATCGTCTGCGCTGTCATAATCAGATAGATCACTCTTTTCTAATAATTTTAATATTTCGGCTTCAGTCAGTTTTTTATTTACTTTCCTTTTCTTGGGCTGTGAAGGTTCTGCCATACTTGTACTGTCCACCATTTTTAAAAACGCACAGAAAAAAATTGAAACACAAAATTTGAAAACCACGCACGTAAAATATAAAAACAATGCTTCACTAACATGCCTCAAAAATATCTTCGTTCAACCTCCAAGGCCCAACTAAATATAAAGCATATAACTTATGTTAGTCGACCGTCGTCCCAGAGTGTCGCCGGCATACGAGGTAGCGCCATGCTGAAGCGCTAGCGCATCAGTGGCAGCGAACGTGCTAAGCTATCGTGATACAAGCATGCCATAATATGATCACGGTGATAATTTCCTTTGTTTAAAAAGCTTAATAGTTGAGGTTTTTAGACAGCTTAATCTTTAATCAATGTTCTTTTTTTTTGAAGAAGCACAATTCCTAGTTTAATTCACAAAAAAAAATGGCAGTTTCAAATCATCTCATTAATTACCCATTTGGTACTTACGTATTAACGCCACAGCAGCTACAGATTTGGCGGTTTTTAAGTGCCGCTAATCTACACCTAAAATTTTTGCGACAAATCATAAAATAGAACACTTTATTTAAAATCAAAACACTTATATATATATATATATATATATATATATATATTGGCGCATTAGCGCAACTTCAGCTGCGGTGGCGTTATTACGTAAGTACCTACCATTTTCTTGGTTTTAGCTATATTTGCCCATTAAATTCTTTCAAACTTTGAATGACCTTTATTGGCCGTGTAGAAAATACTTCTTCCCAACTCTGTCGAAAACGAACATCTACGTCGTCATATAACTTGACGTATCACTTTTTGCAATGAAGAAGATGAAAAATTATTGCTTATGGATCAACTTGCATAAATTCCAATCGTCTTTACTTCAAAACAACTTTCTTTTCATAAATTTGTCCAGATGTTGAATTTTCTGCAGCGTGATGAAATAATTTTGAGTAATTTGTCCTTCAACACATCTGCTCTTAACTTAATTTCAATTACTCAAAAAAGAAATTATTATTTGTAATGGTAAGATTTCGGGGTACTTTTCCGTTATCTGGGCGCATTTGGCGTTTGTCCTAATAAGTGTCGTCATTGGCGAGAATTAAAAGTTGCCAGCCCAACAACCCTAGGAAAATGACTTAATGGGTAATAGACAGGCTACATTTTGAAGGCGTATTGTACCACACGAAACGTTGGACGAAGAGGGCTTATCAGCGGGTTTAAATCTGAGAGAACATGAAGTCCAGAGACCCAGCTAAATAACCCCAAAATTCACATGAATAAACATTGAAAACTAATTAACCACAAACTATATTTGCTTTCTTCAAAATCGCACAAAAGATTGAGCAATACTGATGAAGTACCGTATGGCAATATAACGCTGGCGATATAACTGGCGGAACAGCACGCCACCATTTACAATCGTACCTAGCTGAAGTTCTGTGGCGATAGTCCTTTTGATGACATCTTGAAAGATATTAAAGATTTTTGGTCTCCTAACTAAAGATTTACTAAATTAATAAAATATTCATTATTACTTATATATTTTTTTTATTCATGCACACGTATCACAGGAGTTACAGTTAATAAAACAAAACAACAGAAAATGCGACTTGTGAACCCAAATTTGGCGATATATCACTTGCGCCCGACTATCGGAAAAGTACCGATTTGGGTTTTAGGTAAAAATTTTATTTCCTAGAGGTATACAAAAACTTTTACTTCATACTCATGAACTCAAAGGTTTAATCTTACTGCTGCTTGTATTTGAATTAGTTAATGCCCAAGATGAATTCATTTACTCTGACTTTAAACTAAATTTTTTAAGGACGTATAATTTGTATTTTTTCTGAAATACGGATTAAAATTTTATGAGATAAATAACTTGCGGTTTTTATGCAGCGACTAAAATTTGGATATATGATAGACAAATATCTGCCAAAAAAGAATAATATAACTTTGAAATATAAAGTTCCTGAATTCCTTTTAAAATAGCCCTCACTGCTATTTAAAGAAGAGAAACCTATATACGAACATACACTTTCATCTCCTTCCTACATCTCTATTTTCGAATAAATTCATACTTTAAAAATTTTTAGAATTACTTAAATTCAACGGCCAACATAAATTTTCACGTTCCTTTAAATTTGTTTTCAGGAATAGCGCTCTCATTTTAGTTTAATGAAAATATGATAAAAAAACACCACCTCATTCTTTGATGTTATTTACATATCTTAATAGAGCAGAAGTTAATATATGGAAAAAAATCCGAAATTATGCATAATTTTTCCGATAAGAGGAGAGAATTGCATTTCCCAGGAGCAACACAAATTGGATTTCTGCCTCTGACTGATAGAGAAATATTTCAGGAGAGGTCTTGAATTTGCATATCATTTTCTCAACTTAATATGACGAGAGGAGAAGTGTGCATTTCTAGTTAAAATTATCTTGAGACACTCAATTTGTCTGTCTGAAAGCACATTCGCATGAGAAGTGTGTTCAGATTCTTTATTTGGTATAAGCTTCAGCGAGTTTTAAATCATTTTAGAGAGTTATTTTAAAATTTAATAAGTTATTTTCATCGAAATTGGTTTTGTTTGTTCTGTGCAATGCAACTCAATTTGTTTTTACGTATTAGGATATTGAATGCTAATTTCTCTTTTTGAGTTTATTGTGGCTTCTTTATTGTTTTCAATAAATGTTCATTTAGGGAAGTTGAGCGGCCTTTACATCAAAAGAGACAGAAAAGGGTAAGGTGAAGAAATCATTTTAATATCGAAAAACAACTCAAATTGTTTAAGTATTTTTTCTATTAAATTAACATAAATGCTGACCAATTTCACATGTTGATATCAGAATTATTAAAATTAATATACAACAGAAAAAAATGCAGCAAGGTGCAAACTTTTTTTCTGACTAGTACAGTGAAACTTCTCTAGCTGGCTACCCCTCTAAATGGCCATCTCTTGTTCAGAATCGATTAAAGACTCCATAGAGTCAATATTATGGAAGAAACCCTTTTTCGACTGCCTCTTCTCAAAACAGCCACCTTTTTTCGGAATCAGTACCGGCCGTCATAGAGAAATTTTACTGTATACCCTACACATACATATGTATACTCTCTCTCTCTCTCTCTCTCTCTCTCTCTATATATATATATATATATATATATATATATATATATATATATATATATATGTATATAACTTAACGAATACAGAATGTCTTGTTTAAGTGCTAAACAACTGCATTTCCTGACACTCGAATGCTTGAACATGCAACGAAAGTTCTACATGTATTTCATGTTCAGGCCATTGTATACATATTCTAAATGATTAGGGTTGTATGCATATTCTAAATGTATTATAAGGAATGTTATTGTATACGTGTCTGAACATGGGGATTTTCAACATGAATTCGGGCTCGTCTTGACAACCAAAAAGTTTGGTTTAAACAGAGCTTGCTTGAATCTTTGTACTGATCAGGGTGAAGCCGTTATCACAGTGACAGAGTAGTAGTTTGACACGAATACCAGCTTCCCGTCATTTTCACAGTCATTCTAGCGTAGTTTTACTGTTACTGTGATTACCATGTTTAAATAAATTTTCTATGTTGTCTATATTATTTGCGACAAGCAGATAAAAGTGTATTGTAAAAAATGCCTCCTTGAGTCAACTATAAATTTTAACGAGCTAAAAGGCTGTTATATGATCAAATGGTATGCTGTTCAAATTTTAAATTAAAAGTGAAAGGGACACTTAAGACATCGTGTTTAATAAATAGTTTTTTTTCAGTTTTTGCCTCTATTATATTTTTCAGAACTACTGTATATGATGTAAAAACTTATTTTGGGTATTAAATTTATTATAAGAGAATAGCAGTAGCCTAGTGTAAAATTATCAAGATTTTAAAAGACTATAATGAAGATCAACAAAACTGTTTTGTTTTGCTCATGAAAGAGTTGAATTCTTTCTTAAAAATAAAACCGTGTGTATGTAAATTATATATACACAGTTGTACAAATATGATTTATAAATATATGATGTTACAAATTATGTATTGTTCTTACATATGATATCAACATTAAGAATATTCTTTTAAAACTGTATTTTTATCATTTATTTTAACACTCCTATTTTTCTATCTATGTTCTTAAAGACTACTGTTTCAAAAAAATTATGAATAAATATTTTAAATATGTTATTTAAATGATATGTAGTTTTTCAAGGGAATTTCACATGTTAAATAATTGTATCCTGTTTTTTGGAGCCTGTATAAATTCAGCTCTCCCGAAGCTGTATTCTAAAATTAAGTAAATTACGAGGGTTGTAAATAAAGTAGTGGCAACGTCACCAAAAAGTCGTAGAACATCGGACATGCTCAAACAGGGTATCGGAGGAGTGAGGTGGAGCTGTAGTCGAAGTGTAGAGTACATAAAATCGTAGATCCAGTAGAGGGGATAGTTGCTGCGTGACGTTGAAATGGACAGTGTCATCTCTACCGCTCTAAATCAAGTTTACAAAAAGTGATCAGCGGCGAGGATTAAAATCAAGAGGTTGCCCGTGGCTACAGCACTATCTGCACCCGGGAGTTGTTGGAACACCCTCCGCACTCCCCTGACACGACCTCTTTGCTAATTTGAAAGAGCCCCGTCGAGGCATCAGATTTTCCTGACGTGCCGTCTGTGATCCGAGCATTAGGGCGCTCCGTCGCTGACATCAACACACAACACATTACCAACGGTATCCTACGGCTTCCTGACATCTGGCAAAAAGTACAAGACTTTGCAGGTGATTATATTGATGGAATGTAATGTAATTTTGCTTGTACGTACGTTAAAAAAAGTTTTCCGGGTATGTTGCCATTACTTTATTTATAACCCTCGTATATTAATTTATTATATAGTATTTAAAAAAAAAACTAAACTAAACTCAAGACGTAACAGTCCGCTGTGCACCAAGGCCGACGGTGCCCATCTCCTCTTTCTTGTCCGTGACTTGGGGTGCCATCAGTGGCGCACCCAGGGGAGGGCAAGGGGCCCTGCCCCCCAAAGAAATAGAAATTGCATTATGAATATTGATTTTGCATCGTAAATATTTTTATCCATTCATCTCGCCCCCCCCCCCCCAAGAAAAATTTCTGGGTGCGCCACTGTCTGCCATACAGCATATGTCTCAGTCAGGTGGTCAACCTGACGAGGGACCCCTAGAGTTTAGTTCCTAAGCATGCTTGGTCGTCATTTTTTCGATCCACTCAAGGGATGAAAAGCTGAGTCGACCTTGACCAGGCTCAGGAATTATTTTATTTTATTAAGTACATATTTCGCCCCTAAATTTTGAATGTATATTGTCAGAACGTAATGGAATATATATTACTGATGTATTCTTTTTACACGTCGATGAATTTTGTACAAAGACATATTGCTTTCCACACTGTTTTGCTCAAACATAAATTTTGTTATTTAGCAAAAAATAAGTTTGCCATCGGGTTGCTATTTTCTATTACATTCCATTTAGTTTTAACGTCTATCCTATTTCACGGGCTGTTAATTTTATGTTATATTTATCTCAACAATGCAGTAGCAAAGATATATTCTTTATTAAAAAAAATATATGTACAGTCAGTATCAATATCTGTATATTTAAGTTACTAAGCCGATTATTTGGCCAGTCCTTGAGAGAAAACTACTGCATCCATTTACTTCATTTTGGTCTTAAACAAAAGATTTTAATCTATAGATGTGCCAAATTTGGTTTTTGTAACCGTAATTTCTATTAATGAGAGAAAATTTACAGTTAAAAATTGCCCCCTGTGCATGCTCAGTGATATCTTTAAATCTGGCTGTAGATACTCACTTAGTACGAGATCGCATAAATATTTTAATTTGTTTCCGCGTATGCCCAGTGACATGCTTTAATCTGGCTTTAGATACTTACTAAGAACGAGGCCACATAAACACGTTAATTTGTTTATTCCGGGGAATCCCTCTAGCTCTCTCTCTGCCACTTTTACTTTTAATTACACTGCTGGCCACCCAAATTGCAACACCAAGAAAGACAAGAGATATCACAACAAAATTTATTTTGTAGATAACATGTTGACCAAGTATCAAATGATTAAATTTATAGATTTCTGTGAAGTGTGGTTCCTGCCAAAATTAGTAGCCAGAGTAGCCGCCATTGTTGGAGATCACCGCTGCCATACGCCTCGGCATTGATTCAAAGAGACTTTGGATGAGTTCTTGGGGTACAGCAGACCAAGCAGCTTCCACACGTTGCCAAAGTTGATCTGCTGTGGCAGCTGGGGATGGAATCTGTGTCAATCGTAGAGCAAACATGGACCACATGTTTTCTATCTGCGAAAGATCCGGAGAGCGAGGCGGCCAGGGAAGCAATTCAATCTGGCGATTGACGAAGAACCGTTGGACAATGCGTGCCACGTGTGGTCGCGCATTATCCTGTTGAAATATGGCTGTGGGCAAGCCCTGAAGGTAAGGAATGACAACTGGCTCCAACACCTCGGAGATGTAGCGCTGGCTGTTTAAAGTACCGGCAATGCGTACTAGAGGTGTGCGAGAGTGATATCCAATACCGCCCCATACCATAATACCCGGTGCAGGACCAGTGTGGCGGTGCATAACGCAGCTGTTCAGCATCCTCTCTTCACGGTGTCTCCAGACTCGAATGCGACCATCGTGGTGTTGCAGACAGAAGCGTGACTCGTCAGTAAAGACAATTTCATTCCATTCTGCCATCCACATCCTTCTGTCATCGCACCATTGGCGGCGGAGACGTCTGTGGTTCTGCGTCAAGGGTAGACAAAGCAATGGACGTCTTGCGGAGAGACCACTCTGCTGTAAACGGCGTCGAATGGTACGCGCAGACACTGGATGATGCGTTACAGACTGCGTGTGCTGTGCTATGGTTCGTGATGTGACTGAGCGATCCGTTACTGCCATGCGCACAATTTGCCTGTCATCACGTGAAGTGGTGCGCTGAGGTGGATGCGATCGACCACGCCGGTCCGTCGTACCCTCCTGCATCCAACGATCACATATCCGCATTACAGTTTTTTGGTTTCGTCCAACACGACTTCCGATTTCCCTGAGAGATAATACACAATCTCGGTAGTTCACTATCCTTCCTCTGTCGAACTCGGATACTGGATCAAAGATGATCGCTGTTTTCGACGAGGCATAATTGATCGTTTTTTTTGAAAAAAACCACAAGAAAAACTCAATTGCCGAACTTGAAATCGTCGAAATCTCCAAGCCTTAAATAGCGGTTTGAAGTGGCGGCACAGGCGCGCGTGATGTGCGTCTGCGCTGAAATTCTAATCATTTGCATATCTCACCTCCGCTAATGCATGTTGTAAATTTCATGTGATTTACATGTTTCCTTCAGGGTGTTGCATTTACAGTGGCCAGCAGTGTATGTTTATGAGATGAACAATCAAACCTGTGGTCGCAGTGGCCCTGTTGGAGCAGCGAGCTAGTAATCCGAGAGTCACTGGTTCGATGCTCGTCGATGACAAAATTCACTGCCGTGTACACTAATGGCCGCTGGTGCTCGTAAAATATGTCGTGGCTGCAATTCCTCCAAGTTCTCAAGATTACCTCTGGAGGTGCTTGGTCAAGTGTCCTGGTCTCGTCACTTGACTCGGTTCAAAATTTCGGGTCTGGTCCTTTGGCCAAGTGGAACTCCGACCCAAAGAGTGCCAGTCAAAACAGGAGTCGCATCTTTATCGACCATAGCCTTCGGGACTTGATCTGATGTTGTTGTCGGTCAAGTGGCATAAGCAACAACAACAACAATCAAACCTCGCGGAAATTGTTTATTTCACGCTGTTTTACACTGTATTTATAATACGGAAGACAGAGTACATTTATCTACTTTAAAGCCGTCATCTTTTGACGGGTACCAACTAGTGATTATTATAAAAACTTAAGAATAGATCGACATGATGGGACCTCAAATGAAGCTGACAAAGACCTAATTTATGTTGCTGATGAATCAATTTGCAAGGGTAAACAAACTGATGGTAATAACTGTAACAGTAACAGAACAGTTATTATTCACTTTTGTGAAAAATATTTAATAAAAAAAATGTAAAATTTCTTTAATGAAAAAATAGGCCGAAGACTGAATTTGATATTATTACTTTTTTTTTCACTTGCCAAATCGATTGACTCCCTAAGTCACATAAAAATTTTGATAATAACAATTACTCCAAGGATATTTTATTTTATACATTTTGTATGTCGTTAGATAAAAGCTACATCTGCAATAATACATTCTACAATGCTTATTTGAATTTATAACTTAAAAGAAACTTTAAAAAAACAATGTATATTATAAACACTTTTCTTTGCTTTTTGTTTCATGGAGTGAATCTATTCGGCATGTGAGAGGCTCGTAAGAACTTTTTCTATTATTTGAAAATGGTGCACTGAAATCCAAATCGAAACTAGTTTACAAAAAAACAATAACTGAGTACATATACAGGGTCTCCGGGCTAAAGGTATTCAAAAGTCATGACTTATTTTTACGGAACTACCCATTAAAATTAAAAAAAATATTTAAATAGAAAGTACTTCTCACCAAGTTTTAATATCAATCATAGACGTTGATCATAGTATCATAGATTTCGATGTGTGCACCTTTTGTAGCACATCAAATATCTAAATGGTAATCCAGTTCTCGTCAAGTGTTTCGCAGCATATCAGGAGTTATTACACGAATTGCTTGAATGATACGCTTCTTCAACTCATCCACAGTTTCAATTGTTTGTTTATACACAACGGATTTAATGAATCCCCAAGCAAAAAAGTTCAATAACGCCTGATATTCCACGAAACACTTGGAGAGAACTGGATTACCATTTAGACGTTAGTCTTGCTACAAAAGGTGCACACATCGAAATCTGTGATACTATGATATAAATGCATGATTGATATCAAAACTTGGTGAGACGTTCTTTCTATTTAAATAATTTTTTAAAAATTCTAATGGGTAGTTTCGTAAAAATAAGTCGTGAGTTTTGAATACCTTTAGCCCGGACACCCTGTGCATATAATTATAATGATGTTAATCAACAGTCTAACATCACAGCCTATTTCAAAGTTCCTTTAGTAGGTAAGTACGAGAAAGAATATATTCATGCAACAACACATATTTGAAAAAGGGTTAAGTACTCATAAATTGCCACAAATCTTAATACCAAATGTATTTCTGTAGCTATAGCATTTGATAACCATAGAAAAAGACGATTTGAAACTCATTAGATACAAGTTTAGTATAAATTTTTTATAATACAACAATAGGTTGCTATGGGTAAAAAATAGCACAAATATTTGTACTACAAGAGTTTCTGTTTCAAAACCATTTGAAACATACTGCAGACTTTAAAAACTAATCGATGAAAATAAAAAAATAATGTAATATAGCAGTGTTTCAATAAACTATTATAACAAAGAAATACTAATAATGTTTTCTATAAATTTTCTCTCCGAGTAACATTTGGTCGTGGAAAGAGATAACAACAGTACAAGTGAGTTAATAAACCAAATAGCGTTTGAAAAGTATTAAAATGACTACAAATAAATTAAAAAAACTCCATTTAATAGAAGAAAAGATACGCAACTTTATTAGATACACGACCCTCATAGCAAGTTCTTAAATCTAATAAAATTTTGATTACGATATGAAATAACACAAGCAGCAGGCGTTTTATGGGTGTGGTCATGTTATGGCTACGAAAAGCGACGAAACGAGTAGAATCAGAATTTTTTGGATATACTCTGTCACTATATGTGTTGTTGTGGTTTCTCTGGAAGCTCCAAAACAGGTTCATATAGGCTTCGGGCTGAAGTGTGCCGCTCCGGTTTATATAGCACCATAAGGCCCTTTTCACACGAGACACATAGTTGATTAAACTGATTTCCGGGAGGCTGTCAAGGAGTGTAGGCACCATAGCAAATGTATGGGAAACACCCGAACCCTTTCACACGCTGTGAGCTCGCGGCCCAGACGGTTTGTCTGCTGGCACATGTGCCGCTAACGTTCTAATCCCGATAGGTTGACTCAACACAAAAGACATTACTGAAGGTACGCTCTTCACACCAGCCGCCTAGTTTGCATCAACTCAGTTCTGTATGGAAAGCGTTGCAATTGCAAGTTTGAATGTGGAACAATCATAGGCGTAGCATGCTTCTAACTTCTTTTTTTTTTGGGGGGGGGGGCACGAATTGAATTCAGTTAGAGTCACCCTCAGCGCATTTACTGCCGGACGGTCGTTAAAATATCAAATATTATGATTATTTTTTAAATTGAATAACAATGGAATTGATGTTTGAGTAGTATTCAAAAGTTATACAATGAGAAAAATAAATATAATATAAATAAAATAAGGAAAAAATATACCAAAGAAATTTTGTTATGGATCATATCATTGTTAAAAACTATATTAAGGCTAAAGATATGATAGGAATCATCAGTTTCACATTTTGAAAAAGCGGGAAAAAACCAACTTTCTTAAAAGTTTTCTGCAATTTTCCGATTTTAACTGAAATTCTATTAACGTTTTAATTTATTTCAAGTTAAGTTTGGGGGGGGGGGGGCACGTGCCCCCCGACGTTATGCCTATGGGAACAATTCATCGAATAAATTCGTATTATAAGTCCCGCGATATGGGACATGAGGTGTGATGAATATAGCGATATAATTAAAAGGGATGAAGCTTGGAGGGAATTGGCACTCAAATTTTATCCTGAATTCAACAGCATGGATCCTGACCAACAAGGTGCAATCGGTAAGAACATTCCATTCAAATTATTAGAATTATTTAATTAATTATTTGGACGATTTTCGCAGTTTGGTGCCCTAGTTGTTTCCATAGAAACATTAGAAGGTTTCAATTTTTATTACTATCAAACTATGTATATTAAGCAAATATTGATATAAATAAATACAGATGCCTGCTCAATAAAGTAGTCGGTACCATTCAAATTTAAAAGTTCATTTGTTATTTTGTTAATGGTGGTTAAAAACTCCAAAATTAAAACAAATTTTTTAATTTTTTTATAAATTTTTTTAAAATTTCTTTAGAAGCCGCATTATCATTAAAAAATGAACCGAAATATTTATTTCGTCATTTCAACGAAATATATTCTTTATCATTGGTTGTTTATTTGATGTTTCTATGGTGACATACGTCACTCTCTTTACATTACTTATCAAACAGCATTACATCGATTAGTACAGGTTATGACTGTTACACTTAAAAGCATATGTGGGAGCACCAAACTTGTCGAATTTACCCATTATTTAATTAAATTTATCTAGATTTGCAAATGTGAACATCATCTTATGCCTACAGTTTGAATAGTTTTCATACGAGGGAGGTTTTTGCATTAGCCCTTTCAGGTGTGCAATTTTATTGTTATAATTTAAAAAAAAAAGTAAGAATGAGGTATAATGGTCCTACAAATAAAAGAAATGTGATTAAAAAAATTAGCAGCCCCCCCTCCCCCTTAAGTAGAGCAAATATAAAAATAATACATTTTGTATTTTTGTGAGTAAAAACCTGAATGCCATGTTATGATGCTTTCTTAATTCTATATTCCCATACAGCATTATAAATCAAATACCAATATTGTGTTATAAAATTGGTGTAAAAGAAAGGTATTGGTAGAAGATAGGTATAATATTTAAGTTTAAAGTTTTTGAAATTTAAAAATTTAAGGGGGGAAATCACCTTAAAACCTTAAAAAAACTAAATTTTTTATTATGATTCAATTTTGAAGAATGGAATAAAAGGAATCTTATGAAAAAAATGAAGTCGATGATACAATTACAACCGATTTTATGGCCAAATGTATAAAGCAAATAGTAAAGTAATTTATAGAAAATTTAAACCTCAAATGGCTTTTTCTAAAAACTGTTATTTTGAAACTTGTGCGCACTATTTCTTCAAAACTAATCGTCCCAAATTGCTAAAATTTTGTATACATGTTTACCTTGTATGTTTATATAATTTCTACCTAAATTTAGTTAAGTACGTATCACTAATTTTTTTACTGCAATTTTTTTTTATTTTGATATTTTTTGTACATTATAATACGTTTGCCTGAAAAAATATTTTTATGGGAAATATTGTAATTATTTTAGATGTAGATTAAAGTATAACCTATGGATACAATATATACACATTTAATGTAGTAAACTGTCTTCTTCCACCTCATTTTTCAATCGCTTTTTGCCTGCGTGACGTCTAGCTGCTGACGAAGCGTTGCCACAACCCCAGAAGAGAAGGTTTCGCCTTGAATTCGGCGCGCGAGGTGCCTCGTGTGAAAAGAACCTCACACGGCAGTCAACTACATGAAAATAAACAAGGCAAATCAGTTGAATCAACGAATGTGCCTCGTGTGAAAGAGGCCTAAGGCCCTTTTCACACGAGGCACATAGTTTATTAAATTGATTTCCGGGTGGCTGTCAAAGAGTGTAGCCACCATAGCAAATGTATGGGAATCGCCCGAACCCTTTCACACGCTGTGAACTCGACGCCCAGACGGTTTGCCGTCTGGCACATGTGCCGCTAACGTTCTCATCCTGCTTTGTAGACTGCTTTGTAGCTACCCAAAACGTCACCTATAAAAAGTATTTCCAATTTCATGAGAAGTTTGCCATCTATAATAACTCCTCTTTTTAGTCAGTGACATGTCTACGTTATCTTTATCCACTGCTTCCAAAATATATTTGCATGGAATTGATCTAGTTTATTTTAGGTCTGCCCTCCATTCTTTTGATTATTTAATATTATTACTGTAATTTGTAATTTCTTTCGTTAGTCCGATCCCTTTAGCTTATATTTCTCCGCCTTTTCTTCAAAATTTGATTTGGTAACGGGTCTGTCCCGTAGGTGGGCTGATTAAGACACCTCATCACCACTTTTCCTCTTGGAGCATCTCTCCACCTCCCACGCTGTTTCTTTTAGAGTTTTCGGTTGTTTTCCCTATTAACCCTTCAGTAATAACCTGAAAGTTATCAGACGCCAGTTGTATCCCCGAGTCTGCCAGTATCAGGAAGTTAAATTTTTTTCAAAAATACATAAATGCTAATTAACCATTGAAAATGGTTCTAAGACATCAAATAAAGCATACTAAGTCTGAAATTAAAGAAATCAATTTTATTTTATTTTTTTACATACTAAGAACTGATTACATAATAAAATTGATAGAAAACCGACACAAAAAATAAATTTGATTAGAATCTAAAAAATCTAAACATTGCAACTGCAATTTTGACATATCATTGTTGCAGGTTTTAAGCAGATACAGGCTGAACATCATCGTGACATTGTAAATTGAAAACTCTTTTCGAGGTAGACGGGTCCATGGTGAAAAATTCTAATGCGAGTGATGACCTTGGATCTGTGAGGCCCAGACTGCTTTTTGAGATTTGTTTATCACTTCAGTTTTGGAGCTAAACTAAGGTAGGATCAAGGAATGCCATCTAGAGGATTTAATAGGAAGGTACTCTAGTGGTGAACTGGTTAACTAGTTTCTATACATCAGATAATAGAAAAACTGTTGTTTCCTTGGCCTCACAGACCCACGGATACCACTGAAGGGTCAATATCAAAGAGTTTTGATGATCCTCACATTTGCGTATTGTTCATACTGGCAATCACACCTAATACTCCTCGGCCTGACGATGATTGATTTCTTGACTGGTTGAGAGCCCTACGGTCATTTTTTGCTGCACGATTGATAAGTAGACCGGGATATACTGCTTAAAGACGATTCCGAACGGCTACAAACATCCATGCCAATAGTGAGACTAAAACCCTCAGACTTTGGTACCGACTGCCAGCGTCCTAGCAATTCTGCCATCGCCTGACGAAGAATCATTAATTACTTCGAAACACATAGCTATTCCGTTGTTTATATTGTGGATTTTAGGAATTACTTGTTCCTTGTTTGCGTTTTCCACAAGTATCCGACAAGTCAGTGTTCCCATTTCTTTGTCCAATATTTGTGCATTTTTCAAGACTATTGGGGTTGTGGAAATTTTTCTTTGAATTAGGTCTTATCTAGGGTTTACTGGATATCTCTTTTAAAGAGGACATATCCTCTTTTTTTTTAACCTTGATCTTTTTTTAAATTCTGACTCTTTTGTCCCCTGTTTTCTTTACTCTTTACTTTTTAAAAATCTTTTCTTTTATACTGCAACGTCCTCTTTCTGTCAGTAAAAATATTTAAATAAATTATTATCTGTGGCAAATAAATTTTCAAGAGATTGACCCAAGTTAAACTTTGCTTTCAGGGTGGTGGTTAGGCTTTTGACATTGGCGGGTGTCAATAACACTAGGTGCTTTTAATGGAAATCGACCTTTATCGACACAAAAGTTTACGCCAGAACAAATTACTATTAGAAGTTATTAGCTCAAAAAATTAGGAAACTAATAGACTTATGACTGAGGAAACCTACTGCGATTTTTCAAAAAATGTCTAATTTATTACTGCAGTCGTCGCTCGTTATAACAACTACCCGTGTCCCATAGAATAAACTCGCTGTAACAAGTGGTCCTTACAGAAAAAATGATGAAAAAAAATAATAAAAATGATGAATAAACTCTCATCACTTGCGTGAAAATTAAAATTTTTAAATGAATTTAGTATTACTACATGATTACAAAGTGGATTCTGTTATGGGTTTGTGGTGGCCCTGTGGTACAGCACGCTAGCTTTCTGTTCTGCTGCTGCTTGGATCGAATCCCGGCGTTGCGCCACTAAAAATACCTCAATTTGTATTGTCCCTTCATAGGGGGTAATGCTGGTCCGTCTACATGGTGTCTATATGGTGCCCCCTTGATAAAATGGCCAATAAAATGCGGTGCATTATAGGCGAATGTCTACACGACAAGTGCCACCGCTAAAAAAACAAACTAAAAAAAAAAAACATTCTACTGTTCACTTTGTTGTCCAATAAGCATTGGCAATCAAAATTAATTTAAGTTTATACAATTTAATAGAACAATAATTTCTTAAAATAGAAATTTAAGTATAAATGAATGAAACTACAAAAAATTGTTTCTTTCTTACACTTTTTACGTAGAAAAATAATCAGAAATCGTTGTTTGTCTTTATGAATTTGAGATGCTCTTGAAACATTATTTTCCATCTCAGTGAAAGATCGGAAATCGCCGGAGTGTATTGGAGACGCTGTGTTGGGATTAAACGATCTACAACAGTGGTTCTTAACCTTTTCAATAGTCAACACCCCCTTGAATCTGTAAATAAGCTCTCGCCCCCCCTTGAAAAATGTGTTTTAATTTTTTATTTAGGAAAAGACATTTATTGCAAGATTATTTATTGCATAAAAAATTAATAAATTTACAATACATACTATATTATCTATATATATATATATATATGAGGCGGTGAAAGGCAAAGTGGTGTAAGTCAGTAAGTCAAGTGGTGTAAGTTAAGAGAGTTTAGCTGCAAAAACTACAAAAAATTCCACCATAAATTGAACAAATTAAAATTCATAATAATTATTACAATATTGCAAATTATTACAATATTGCAAATAACTATTTACAATTCCATTATAAATTGAACATGGAGATTACATATATGCCCCGAAATGAAAAAAGTTGAAAATGTGACTTACACCACTTTGCCTTTCAACGCCTCATATATAAAACAGTTCGTAACTGACTGACTCACTGACTGACTGACATACAACGCACAGACCAAACCGCTGGATCTAAAGGGCTGAAATTTTGTATGGCGGTTCTTCTTATAGTGTAGCGGTTCACTAAGAAAGATTTTTGAAAAATACTTCTTAGATTTTTTAGAATTAAATTTTTAAACTGTTTTAGTAACTTTTTTTAAGTTTGCATTTAAAATAATAATTTGAGGGTTATAAAATTTATATCACGAGAAAGATCATAAAAATTCAATTAAATTGAGATCTTTTTCGAATCTTTACCTCGATTTTCTGATTTTTGGTGAATTTTTAAAGATTAATTTTTAGAATTTAATTTATTAAATGCTTATCACGTGACTTCTTTTTCTGGTACTTTAAATAAATTTATCGTCACGTGCATAACAACTAAATAGACAAAATAATTTTTTTTCTTGCTAATGTGGCAGACGATTGGCCATTATCCAAAAAATATTAAAATACATTAAAAGATATTATGTTCTTCAAACTGTACTGTATTATCTGCACTATATTCTTTAGTATGTCCTATTACCATTAATTTGAATAATTTTCTTCTAGATTATTTTGTCTATAAAAATATCCACACGTAAGCTATCAGATGCGTTTAAGCGATTTCTGGCTTTTGTTTTGTTGGGCAAAAGTGATTGAAATCTCATTTCACAAAGGTAAGTGGTGGCAAATGGTAAAAGTGTGTCTAAAGCTAAGTCCACACTTTTGCGCTTTCGAATTCGATTTCGCTTTCGACTTGCGGTTTGTCTTTCCTTTCAACTTACTTTTAATCCATGCTTCCCGGCATGCCTCTAGACGCATTCGATTTGTTAAGTGTGTCTAAAGCTAAGTCCACACTTTTGCGCTTTCGAGTTCGATTTCGCTTTCGACTTGCGGTTTGTCTTTCCTTTCAACTTACTTTTAATCCATGCTTCCCGGCATGCCTCTAGACGCATTCGATTTGTTAAGTGTGTCTAAAGCTAAGTCCACACTTTTGCGCTTTCTAGTTCGATTTCGCTTTTGACTTGCGGTTTGTCTTTCCTTTCAACTTACTTTTAATCCATGCTTCCCGGCATGCCTCTAGACGCATTCGATTTGTTGTCCACATTTGTTCGACAGTTCATGCCTCACGAGATGGAAGAGTCGGACGGTTACTGTTGCGTCGTTTCTTGTGATTTCGCGGAGTTTATAAGGTGATCACTATTTTTACGTAAACCAACAAGAAATGTGCAACAAGAATAAACTGCAATTTTGGTACCGTGCTCTGTATATAAATATGTATAATCCCTCTACTTGCATATTTATCATTCATATACACTGAAGTGCCACTGAATTAGGGATAGCAAAGCCTATGCAAATTGTGTAGCGCTGCGCATCATGTATGTGCAAGCGAGGGCGCTGTGGTAACTGCATATATAGCGCGTACTGTGGTTGTTCTGAATTAGTTGTTGGAATTGCCAGTATGGGTAAACTGCCTGATTTAGACGCCTTCGATCGCGGACAAATCGTAGGTGCGCGATGCATAGGCCATTCAATTTCCGAAATCGTCAGAAAGCTAGGATTTACAAGGTTGACAGTGTCAAGAGTATACCAAGAATACATGGATGGTGGAAAAAAAAACTAGCGATCGGGCAAACTGCAAAGGACAATTAGACTTGACAATGCGTGGTGAGAGACGGTTCAGGCGTATTGTACGTAGCCAGCGAAGCCAAACATTAGCTCAAATTACCACCGAGTTTAATGACGGTGCCAGTCGTACAGTCAGTAAACGGACTG
The DNA here is from genome assembly GCA_907164885.2 of Dolomedes plantarius. NCBI lineage: Eukaryota > Metazoa > Arthropoda > Arachnida > Araneae > Dolomedidae > Dolomedes > Dolomedes plantarius. The sequence continues at coordinate 164,893,580 of OU015491.1, read as the reverse complement.
TGCAACGCTCGCTTCACCGTATGGGTTTCGGGAGCCGTCGACCTACGAGAGTACCATTGCTCTATACTCGCCATCGGGCTGCACGTCTTGCCTGGGCAAGAGAGCACATAGACTGGAGTGTAGAGGACTGGAAACGAGTAGCATGGAGTGATGAGTCTCGATTCCGACTACTTAACGCCGACGGAAGGCTGAGAATATGGCGTCTGGCTCATGAAACCATGGATCCTGCATGCCTGGCTGGAACTGTACAAGGGCATGGTGGCTCAATCATGGTCTGGGGTGTTTTTCGTGGCATAGTTTGGGATCTTTGGTGCGTGTAGCAACTTCCCTCAATGCAATTCGGTACGTAGAGTTTCTGGGTGATCACCTCCACCCGTTTATGCTGTTCTGTTATCCGCACGGTAATGGAGTTTTCCAGCAAGAGAACTGTACCTCTCACAAGTCCCGGTTGGCTACTGGCTGGTTGGATGAGCATTCCTCTGTTTTCTCTGTCATGAATTGGCCACCTAGAAGCCCAGACTTAAATCCTATTGAGCATCTTTGGGATGTTTTGGAACAAGGCGTGAAAGGCCATCACACAGCACCAAAGAACCTTACTGAATTATGGACAGCTTTAGCCAATATTTGGCAAGCCATTCCCGTGGAACGTTTCCAGAAACTTGTTGAATCTATGCCTCGTCGTGTGGCAGCCGTTATCAAGGCCAGAGGAGGCCCAACTCGTTACTAGGTAGGTATCCCTAATTCAGTGGCACTTCAGTGTGTATATATATATATATATATATATATATATATCTGTGTGTGTGTGTGTGCACGTGCAGGGGAAAATGATCAAAATGAGAAGACTAAAAAATAAATATAAATTTAAACAATATTCTTTATGTAATACCTCATTAATCGATTAGAGATGGTTTTTCTTATACACATAGGTTCTACATCAATGTAATTTGATAGAGAAATTAATAACTGGTGATACGGAATATAGAAAAGACCTGTTTTTTTATATGCCAAGTTATTAGAAATAGAACTACAATTTATAGTTTTGTTTATGAAGTGATAAAACCAAACAAATACTAAGAATAGAAAACGGTAGAATATTGCTCGTTATTAAAATTTTATCTCTTAAATATATAGTGCAAAATTACACTGGTATATTAATTTATTTCTGAAGAAAAGGAACTTTTATATTACTTTTGAAGTATACAGAATATTCAAGAAAAATCGTCAGCTAATCATACTATATATATATATATAGAGAGAGAGAGAGAGAGAGAGAGAGTAAGTAAGAGTAAGTAATCTCTTAAATATAAAGTAAAGAATTAAACCGAGACATTTACTTCTTTTCTGAGCAAAGCGGGCCATGAAGAATTACTTTTGAATTTTCATATATAATATAAAAAAAATTTCTACATATGTAAGAAGTTAAGAAGTATATTTTGTTATTAATGAAAATCGTTCATTTTTCTTTAACATGGGGTTAAATGAAAAACACGACGAGAAAACCATGACGGACTAAAAAATGCCTACATTTAAAATGTGTCGATGATATTTAGCTTGAAATGAAAATGATACATGCAGAATCATACGCATTTGGATGCAAGCAATGCATGACATGGAGGGAAAAATTACGTCACGCAAAACGCGAATTCAGGTTGTAACCAGCTTTTATAATACTAAAACATCTATTTTTTTTCAAAGTGGGTTTTTAGTTCCTATGATAAGCTATGGGGAATTTTTTATTCAGTATTTTTATAATAACAAATTAGCTGATGCATATTTTTGAAATCTTCTCTCTGTAATTTAAAAAGAAAATTTCAATGATATAGTACAAGTTTTCAATTTTGTTTTCAATTTGCTTTGTTTAAAATTACATTTAGTTTTTATTTTAAAACAATACACATTAATTATTATTAAATAATTATTTTAAATGTATTAAATGCATTAATAATTTTATTTGTGTATGCGGAGTGGTTGACATCCCACAATGCCGATAAATTTCTGTAATCATCAATAAAATTTAACATTTCTTCCGAAGACTGCGACATTCTGAACACTGGCTTGAAAACTGCCTTGCAAAATAGAAAAGCGCATGACATTCCGCAAGAAAATCCACTTGGGTTGGATACGCTTGCGATATCGCATGCGCTATCCTGGAATTTGCAGGTGGTGACGCATCGCTCTGAGCATGCCTCACATTTCTCTCTCCGTGCGACATGTCGAAAGCGAAAGCGAACGCAAAAGTGCAAAAGTGTGGTCATAGCTTAATGCTGCTTTTGCCATGTCTGGATAAAGTTCCAAGTACACCAGAACTGTTCCAAATCCAGATTTTCAGATTCCATTTCAGTATGTGCATTAGCTCGTATTGCGATAAGATCGTCTTTTAATAAAACGCTACCGTCATTGAATTTAGGTCAAACAAAGATGGATTGAGTATCCATCTATTAATTTTGCTTATATTTCCCGTTGAAAAGTATCCATCAAATAATTCACTCAAATGACAATTTTCCTTAAAAGTTTAGAAACTTCTCTCTCACTCCCAGGGGTGTCCGCAACCCCGGTTAAGAACCACTGATCTACAGGGTCGCTATATGAAATGTAAAAAACATATCATTACAGGGGATTCCATTTGGGACTATTTTCACGGGCTGTTGTACAGGAATGGTCACTATAACGTGCGGTCGTTATAACAAGAGTCGACTGTATTATTATTATGAATTAAAAATTATCGTTTTGTTTTATTTGAAAAAGTGGATTATATTGAAATAAGAAAGCTCTTTTTTTGGCAAATAGTATTTTTTATTTACATAATAAATATAAATTATTGCTAATGGTTGTAAATAAATATAATCACATAATTCCATACACTACCCTCTTCTTTTTGTTCTATCCTTATTTGAAAAAAGTTCTCGTATTTATATACTTCTGACAACCCTAGTCTTATCGTGAGCACTGCTGAAGACGGTTAACATCAACAAACATTCGAGAATATTATACCCTTACTCGGTACTGTTTATATACTTACACATTGATAAGTTAAAAACACTGATAAAGTAAACTATTTTCTTAAGGAACTTTTTAAAAAGTAAATTAATAAAGTTTTGTTATTTGAAATTGTTAATAATACATTGAAAGGATCATTAAACCATTAATTCAAGTAATCGCACCAACATTATTTTTTCAAAGCAATTAACTGAAAGCTAATGCTTTTAAAGATATGAACAGCAAAATATTTAATGTTCAATAAACACGCAGTTTTACCAGTCATAATGTTTATTATCTTGACTTAAATACACATTGGGGAATAAGTTGAGTTTCCTTGAGAAAAAGCGCCAGGTTTTAATTGCTTTGCCTATACTTTAGAGTTTCCCAAAGTCGTACATCGAATTGCTCTACAAGACTTTAGGATATTCTTCTAAATATTACGAGTAAGGGAAAAGTACTTATTAAATATATTTTTTTAATCATTGAAAATTTAATTTCAGAGGAATATTTGTTTTCCTTTAAGAAATATCAAAATTTATTATTTTCAAGAGACAGTCAACGAAAACTTTGTTTGCAAAACTAATTACTTGAACTTTTTTTGCCTAAATATTAAACTTTTCAATGATTTAATAAATCGAAAATTTTATTGGAAACAACTTACGCTGATTATTTTTTCAATTCTTTACTTTTCAGTGTTTTAGTTTGAAATAACTACCATTTCTTTTAATTAAATTATACCTCATCATAAAACCAACATTTTTTAGTATGATATAAACATGATTCTCAAAAGTTTAGGTTCAATAACTGACGCTTTCAATGAAAAAAGATCCGATTTATAATACACAGCACATACACAGGAGTACTAAAGAAATTAATCGAGCATACAAGTCATAATGTAGTAAAAATGAAATAAATTATATTTTATAAAGGTTGATTGATGTTGTTGCACTTCTGTCACCATTTTGCTACTTACGAGGTAAAGAAACCATGGTGTACAGTTCAAAGCCGATTTCCGAGTGGCTCGGACTCGAACCCGCGAATTTCACTCTTCTTCTTCTTCAAAAAAAGTTACATTTCTTTTTTTTCCTGGTGGAGTGCTTAACTACTTATTGTATTTTTATCCACTGCTTTCCACTATAGAATTAGATTTTCTTCATTTAAGGTTTTTACTTGAATAGCTTAATTAGGTGTATTCTGTTCCTAGTATTTTACGTTAGGAATATACATGTGGTAGATAACATCATATGCATCCAAAAATCTGTTATATAACACTTATATTACAAAATAAATGAGAAAAATTCATGCTAAAGATCAAAATTTAGCAATTTTCCTATTTATTAATTTCTTTTGTGGGAGCCTTTTTTTTCTCTAATTGTAATTCAACAGTAATCAGCTACCATGGTAGGTAACATCCACTTTCCTTCATACCTCTTCTCAATTGTTAGAATGTCTTAATGAAATCTTTCACCATGATCATGGGATACATCACTGCAACTTTCTGAGAGTAATCCAGGTGCGAGTCCAAGAAGTGACTTTCAGAGTCATATTGCATCCTAAATCATGATATGCATTAAATATATCTTTTACCAATTCCTTGTAGTTTCAAGAACTCTCCATCTTCCCAAGATGTATGTAGTTGTATTCCTGAAAAATTAACATGATCTATTTTTCTTTGGTCAGTTAGAACTGCTTCACAATCTTTTTCTTGCTGTAGATTTCTAATTTGAGGTTCAACAAAAACACCATAATTTATCTTTTTTTAAAATTTCTAATGCAGAAACCTGTAGACAAAGTCCTTAGGTATACATAAAAAACGGGGAAAAGACAAAGCTGAAACGGACAACAAAATATATAAAATACACAAACAGGAAAAGCATCTAAGAAAACATTCTCATGCGATCACGAGCATCCCAATAGCGTCTGTACAGAGAACGCCCAGTTAAGGAAGAGCAGGCCATGATGTGCTTACCATCCATGTTGTCGAAATTGCAAAGAGGGCATATAGGGCTAGAAAAAATTCCCATTCTATTTAAATATACAGCCAAGCAGTCGCGTTCGATTGCAATCCTGAAAGCAGCCATTGCAATTTCACGTGGGCATCGGGAAGGTCATTCAAGGTCTTGCTCCAGACTTTATTTTTATTGCGGTTCTGGAGGATAGAGATAAAAGAAACCTTTATTTTATTTTTTATAATCTTGCATGCAGTTTTATATGGAATTTTATTGGGAGCAGAGAAGGTTTTTGAGGTTCCTCTCTTTGCTAATAAATCTGCTGCCTCATTTCCTGGTAGGCCGCAATGGAATGATATCCATTGCAGTACAAAACTTTTTTTGAGAATTAGTGATAGAGTTGATTATTGTCGTATTCTCTTGCACTTTTAAGCATGTAACAGGATGGTTTTTATTCGCTATAGCCTGAATGCCTGAATTTGAGAGAATTACATCACGGGACAAAACTGGGAATCTGTGTTTCAAAAATACAAGGGTTGTCCGAATGGCCTCGACTTCTCCATAGAGGGCTGTGTTCTGAAAACATAATGGTAGAAGATGAGAAAATAAGGAGCTGCATATACCAGAACCGGCTCAATCTTTTCTATCTTCTTTTATCTTTAAACGTGAAAGAACGAGGAAATTTATTTATTAAATACCTAAATCCTCTTCCATTTTTATCTATGACAATTTAAAAGAAGTGTTGTTATTTCTAATAATTGCGATGCATGATGAAATAAAAAAGGAAAAATGTACAGTAAAATAAAATCTTTGATTAAATCTTCGTGACATTTCTTGGGGAATGGAAATAACATTGCAGTTACCTCACTGACTTTGAGATTGACCTTTAACATTTTCAATATTTATAGCGCATGTAACACATGGTAATTATTCTTAGAAAATATGTGAAAACTTAATATCAGTGCAATTTAATTGCAGTGATATTAAAAATAATAAAAATCATATTAATATTTTGATTAAAGCCCGCAAACAAAACACTATCTATCTCACTTTCTCTAGTTGTTATATCCTCCTCTTGAAATGTGACTTACGAATGAGTAAACCTAAACACATACAGACGCAAAATGAAATAATACGTAGATAATTAGGAATGTTATTTATAATTTTTGAGCTACAAATACAGAATAATACAAGCTTGGTTGCCAAGGGAGTTATTTGAGTTATTTGTGGGCTATAATCTGCGGGCGTGCTTTTACAAGCGTTCACGTAAGTCTCACAAGCACGCATTCCATATCCTTAGGCTATGTTGTTGAATAAATAAAAATTCGCGATTTGTCATTTTGAAGTCAACCTGGAGGACGATTTCATGATCTGTACATGAAGTGTTAGGTCGGGACAGAAGGAAGATAATCAAACCGAAGTTTGAATTTTGGGATTTTATTTAAATAAAAGTGTTACGTTTTTAAGATGGTTATAAAGAAAAATTTGTAATGCTAAAATATGATATTTTTAATACTGCTGACTATATCTATAGATATATTCTTTTTTATTTCTGTGACCTCGGCAAAATTTCTGAATCTTTCTAAATTAGTAAGGTTTTTTTTATTTGTTACTAAGACGTGCATTGAAAAGATTCGTATGGATCTCATTTAAGAAAGTTTCCTTTTCCAAGTTTAAAAAATCAATGGAGTTTGAACCTGGATAACTCTGGAATTCCTCGTAATTTATAACACCAGATAAAACATTTCTTAAGTCGAAAATTTTCGCAATCTATTTCATAAAGAAAGCTAAAAAATATTTTTAAAAATCATTTATAGTGCCACGAACCAATTTAATTTAGGGATATTTCGAATTACGAGCATGTCTATGCAGATCCATCCGCACTGGTATGGCAATAATTAATCGAGAATGATCTTAATAATAGTTTTGAGAATGTAACTACTAAGCAAAAATATTATTAATAAACTTTCAAATACTAGAAAGACATAAATATATCTCTTATCTGAACTAATATTTCTGTCTTTAAAGCTGTAAAACAAACATTTCTCATATCTTTAATTCTTACGAATGCATTGTTTGACATACTTGAAACTCCATAACTAGCAATAATTTCCATCCAAGTGTCCTTTAAGGAAGCGCCAAGGATGGAACTTGACTCCTTATTGAGGTCCTCCAGTCGAATTCATCCTCTTTATCAACATGTGCTAGAAAATTCTGCTTATTTTATTGACTTTCCTTGTATTAAGAGTGCTAGAGGAAATGCTTACTTTTAATATATGGTTATTTCATAATTTCATTTCAGAACGGAAGTATAATTTACATACCTTAATTTATGGGAGACAACCTAACACATTAATTATAATTATATGACTGCAATTTGGAGCTTTTGTTTAAAGAAGCTTTCCTTTAAAAATTTTCTCAAGAAGAATTTTAATGCATTGCACCGTGAAATTTGACTTTTTTATATTATGTTAAATTGATGACAGCGAAAGTATGTTAACATGCTATCATTATAACCTTCTAGACATTCCTTAAATTCCTGATAAACTTTTTAAAAGCTTCATGTATACTTAAATTTTAGAAACTACGTTAAGGAGAGTTTACCTGCGAGAAGAAGATGATGTATCTTTCTATGATAAAACGATTTTTACAGTTTATAGAGAAGTTAAATCTTGGACAAATAAATTCCTTACTGGGTATTAACATTTTTAGCGTACGATTACGTTCCTCCATAATGGTCCTTCGGAAAGCAAAGTTTCAGACGCTAAAACCATCCGTCCATCCGTCCTCGCGAGTTATAATTTTGGAAGCATGCCAAACCCAGTCTGCTTCCCTTCAACAACCAGTAAACAGTTAAACAGAAAAGTACCAAAATGCGTTAAAATTTTGACATATATATATATATGTATATATATGCATACGTACATATATATAGATACACATATACATAACACATACATACATATACACATACAAAAGACGTAAACAATGATAAGTAATAATACGTTAATAATCCGCGGTAGTTTCGTTAGAAAAGACTACCTGAATTTTTTTTAGTAGTAAAGGGAGGGCCTCCTGATAATACACAAATAAATTAACAAACAAACAAACTTATTAAGTTTGTTTGTAGCTTATCAAGAAGGCTTCTTTTTTTTGCTTACGTTTCTACAAGTTTTCATTAAGTTTTAGCTTTTTAATGGTACTACATACTCATTTATAAAGTGCCACAGTACAACACAACAAGTTTTATATTATGATACTACAGAGCTCCCAACTGGAATAGTAAACGAGACACATTTCAACGTAAAATTAGGTGATATGTCCAGCAAGCTAGAATATCAGGATTTCGTTCAGAATAGTCACCGGATATCCAGTCTAGGTGCATTCGTCAGAATCATTATTGCACGCAAGGGAAATTTTTTTTAACCAATCGCAGAACTCAATTTTAATAAATAGACATGTCCGATCTGTAAAACTTTTTTTTTTTTTTTTTTTGCTAGAAACAGACACTGATGGATGTAATAAGAACATCCATCAGTGACAGCCGTCCATAAAATAATTTATAAAATGCTTGTTCTTTATTAGCTAGATATCATTATTCGATGACTTATATATCTATATCCCACGGTCTTATCCTATTAATTTCATAAGATTTCAACAAGTTCTTTGTGGTATTATAAATTCAGTTCTGAGTAGTATGTATATGTGCATATACGTAGGTGTGTAGGTGTGTCTGCTTCTGTAGGTAGAAATTTCACAACTCTGCTGTGTTTTGTAATTTATATATATACTAGTTGGTACCCGTCGAAACATAACGGCTGGATAGTAAATAAATATACTAATACACAAATTATACTCAACACATAATTGCCAAATATTGAAAATCATATTATTTAGAGGGATTCCTCGGAATAAACAAATTAACCTTGTTTATGCGACTTCATGCTTAGAATTATCTAAAGCTAGATTAAAAGATGTCACTGAGCATGCGCAGAAAAATTTAATGCATTTATGTAGCCTTGTATTTGGTGAGTATCTAAACCTATATCTAAACATGTCACTGAGCATGCGCAAAGAAACTTTTAATTCAAAATTATGGTTAATTAATAGAAATTGCGGTTACAAAAACCAAATTTGACACATCTATAGATAAAACTCTTTCGTTTAAGATCCAAATGAAGCAAATTTATGCAGTAGTTTTCTCTCACGGACTGCCCGAAGAATCGGCTTAGCAACTTAAATATATACAAGACTATAGCGATTGAAGTTTTACATAAACGTACTTAAATACTTCAATCTTGGGGGGAAATGTAAATAAATATAAAAATGTACCTCCAACACAGCAGATAAAAAAAAGTATGCTTATGCGTCGTCGTGATCAGCATTTCAAATACGATGTTCAACAATACCTGTACAAATTTACGTCGTCAATAGACACCAGCAGCCAGCAATTTTTCAATTAACAACGCCAAGCTCGGCAATTTGGTGAAAAAAGGCCCTCAAATTTACACAGAAGCAAGATACTGCCAAAAGGGTTTCCGTAATGTGAAAATTGTGCCAGGACGCCAAAACCAGGTTGCTGTACTTCAGGCATCCCCACTCCCTCAAATTTCCAAGTTGGAACGCATGCGCACTCGGGGCGCAGTCAGGCAATCTGAAATCCTCGCTTCCTTAAAATAATCGCTCCTGATCTAGAGAGACTCCTCGGTATTGAAACATGTCACTGAGCATGCGCAGAAACAGTGAGTTTCTAAAGCCAGATTGAAACATGCCACTGAGCATGCGCAGAAATCAAATTTTAATTGTAAATTATAGCTCATTAATAAAAATTGCAGTTACAAAAACCAAATTTGACAAATCTACAGATTACAATCTTTCGTTGAAGACCAAAAAGAAGTAAATTGATGCAGTAGTTTTCTCTCACGGACTGCCCAAAAAGTCGGCTTGGCAACTTAAATATATAGATATATATATATATATATATATATACAGTGCTAGATTTCTAGAAATAGAGGTGCCGGAACGGTAACTTTCCGGGGTGTGTGGGGGAGTATTCCAAATTATTGATAACTAGCCGGGCTTCGCCCAGCTACGCTCAAGCCATCAAAGGAAGACGATGAATGAATCAAGTGAATGAATGACTCAATCGTTGTTTACAACCCAAGGGGAGAATTTGCGGTTCTTCGCGTTTGAAGAACCGATAGAAAATTTGTGTTAAGTTCTTTAAAATTCAATTAAAAATCGAAATTTCAATATAGAGACTTGAAATTCAGTTTATATGAATGAGAAAGCTTTCATCTTCCAGATGATGTAAATAGTTTCTTTGTAAGATAAAAACTCGAAGAGCATCGACCGTATATCCTCAAAAGGCGTAAATTTCTCGAAAAAGTGGGCTTAATATTTTGATGAAAATATTAGTCTGTTTTAAATTATTATTAAACAAATGAAGTGTTGTTTGAAGGAGAAATGTCTCTAGCCTTAGATTGTAAAAAGATCAAAATTCTACGATCATTTTTTGCCGAGATATCGTAATCTGAAGTTAAAAAAACATAAAAATCCCACAAAACATAAAATAAAACTTTTTCTAGAATAAAATTTAAAATTCGGGCTTCGAGGTGCACTTTCCCATTGTCTGCACTACCCGTGTGCCGAATTTCATGGCTGTAAGTTTCATAGGACGCACACACGCACACATTGAGGCGGTACACCCGGAGAGTGTGACCGACAGACAGACCCGGACCTTGCTTTATTAATATAGATAGAAGAGAGGTACCTAAGGAGAGGTACAGGAACGCCGTTTCGGCGCGTTCCGCCTCAAATCTAGCCCTGTATATATATATGTCCTGGGGTGCGACATTCTAAAGAGTTTGGGAAGCAGACGAATCAATTAAGTAGGACAAACGGAATGAGAAGCGAAAGAATGAGTTGGTGCCATGCGTTACAAAAAGCCCGGAAGAAGGGGAAAGAGATTGAAAGGGGAGCAGTCAAAAGACAGGGTACCAAAAGGAACAATAAAAAAAGGATGATTGTTGACGAAGATAAAACGGCCCCACACATACAAGATTTTCTAAGAAGCAGAAATTCTAAGAAGAATGGGAGAGTCGAAGGCCAAATTATTTAATGAGAAATGCCCCTCAATCGGAGTGGTCAGTAAAGAAGACTTTGGGGTGAGAATCAACGAATAAAAATAAGAGTAAAAAATGATGTAACATGGTCAACCAATGGAATTAAGGTGGGAGGAACGGCGAAATTAAATAATAACACAAAAGAAGATGAGAAAAAAGAAGAGAGAGATTTCGTTTTAACAGAGAGTATCTGTTAGATTGCGCCTAGACTCAGCGCACCGCTATAAGATACCATCCAACGTAAGAGAGAATTTTTTGAGGGAGTATCTGCTAGATTGCGCCCTGACTCAGGGCACGTGATCGTCGAATTATTCGAATGCTGTTATGATATAGCAATCACTGCAAAGGGAGGAACTAGATGAACGTCGGAGCCGAAAGAGGTTGCCTGAGCCCTGCAAGTCAACGATGAGAATTGATTAAATAGAAGTCCCCGTCGGAAAGGAGCCTATCCTGTCATGGAGTCCCGATAGTCGCCAGATGTCTTCCCGCGCCGTCCAGCGAAATTTAACGAATGCGTTCACCGGAGACGACTGAATCCCGAGGAACAACGGAAGTCCACAAATCGATGCGAGATAACCTGCCTGCGACTGATTCCAGTGCTGTCTGCAAAACGGAGGCAACGTTTTATTACCAACTGCCAGAAGTCCCCTGAGTAATATAATCCAAGCTAGAATTAGGGACTAACAGTAAATTGCGTACTGATGAGATTAATATCAAATTAAATAAATTAAATAATATGATTGATGAAAGAGTAATAATGTGCTAAAGGTTTAATAATTGAATGGGTCAATCTGTATGATTAATGTTAAGAAATTTATGAGTACTTTATTGACATAATGAATGGTTTTACTATTGTCATGATTATCAATAATGAAATTTAGTATATATATATATATATATATATATATATATATATATATATATATAAATATATATAATATGTATTTAGAGTTAATAAATCAGTGTGTTATTTATAATAAAGAGTAATGGTATCATTTCTAAAAGGAACTACCACTATACGAGATCACCGAAGTAAACACTATAACAGTGTATATATATATATATATATATATATATATATATATATATATACACTGCTGGCCACTGTAAATGCAACACCCTGAAGGAAACATGTAAATAACATGAAATTTACAACATGCATTAGCGGAGGTGAGATATGCAAATGATTAGAATTTCAGCGCAGACGCACATCACGCGCGCCTGTGGCGCCACTTCAAAGCGCTATTTAAGGCTTGGAGATTTCGACGATTTTAAGTTCGGCAATTGTGTTTTTCTTGTGGTTTTTTCAAAAAAACGATCAATTATGCCTCGTCGAAAACAGCGATCATCTTTTGATCAAGTATCCGAGTTCGACAGAGGAAGGATAGTGGCCTACCGAGATTGTGGATTATCTTTCAGAGAAATCGGTAGTCGTGTTGGACGAAACCAAACAACTGTAATGCGGATATGTGATCGTTGGATGCAGGAGGGTACGACGGACCAGCGTGTTCGATTGCATCCACCTCAGCGCACCACTTCACGAGATGACAGGCAAATTGTGCGCATGGCAGTGACGGATCGCTCAGAACCATAGCACAGCACATGCAGTCAGTAACGCACTCATCCAAAGTCTCTTTGAATCAATGCCGAGGCGTGTGGCAGCGGTGATCTCCAACAATGGCGGCTACTCTGGCTACTGATTTTGGCAGGAACCACACTTCACAGAAGTCTATAAATTTAATCATTTGATACTTGGTCAACATGTTATCTACAAAATAAATTTTGTTGTGATATCTCTTGTCTTTCTTGGTGTTGCAATTTGGGTGGCCAGCAGTGTATATATATATATATATATATATATATATATATATATATATATATATATATATATATATATATATATATATATATATATATATATGAGATGTCCGGATGGACATCTCATGAAATAAGAGCATACATCGTGGCCGAAAAATAATATAATCACCTTCAGGAACAAACTAATTTATTAAACAGTAAAGCAACACATCTTACTCGCTTCGAGTCAGGCCAGCGTCTCCCGCAAAAAAGCGCCAAAATAGAATTAGGTCTGAGAGGTTGACAGAATTGGCGGAGGAAGTTAGTATATGGGAAGGCGAAGCGTTTACGTCAAGACAAGAAGGACGGGTTACCATGGCAGAGATGAAGTACAGAATGGGCGATTATAGGTAGTTAGTAATATTATCACACACATACACACACACACACACACACACACACACACACACACACACACATATATATATATATATATATATATATATTTATGTGTCTGTGTGTGTGTATACAATCTGTTAAGTAATAAATATGAAATCCTTATATCAGATATGATTATAAATAAATTAATTGAAAAATATAGCATTAGAAAAAAATATTTTAATGTGGCATAACGTATTTTTCAGACCATAAGACTCACCCTTTCCCATAAAAATATCGATTTAAAATTGGGAAGCGTCTTATGGTCTGAAAAATACGGTAATTTATAAAACGTCAATTATTTAAAAGTAATAACATTTAAAATTGCGTCTAAATTCAGCAAAACTGAAATTAAAAAATAATTTCTAAAAACGGAATGATGACACAAACAATGGGAACATTTTGCACTGCAGAGGCAATAACTTTCTATTCCAACGAAATTCTTATAACGTAAGATATATTGAAGACTTTTCAATAATCTATTTCACTAAACGAATCTTTTGAACATATTTTTTTGAGGAATAAGTATATATATATAAAAATACAAACAATATTAAAGGCGAATAAAACATAAAATTCCTGGGTATACGTGACTGCCTGTGTGATGTGCGATATATGGCTTGTATAAATTCTGTTTGGATTTCTATTTTCATACACAGTATCCTATTTTTCTTGACTTCCCGTCCAGAAAGAATACTTTGAATTTCCGCGCAATATATCATCTGATTGTGGAAGTAAAGTGATTCCGTATTATGCTTCTCCATCTACAGAGCCTGGCGCAATCAATATATGCCATGGGACAGATAGTGTCAAAATGATTTCTTCTTTCCCATGGGTTTTGAAAAATTGCATTACTGAATTGAATACGAAAAATTTTGAAATTTCTTTGGGGGGCTCTATGATGTTTAGATCATTGATTCTCAGGGCTATTTAGCTGCAAAGAAAGATATATTTATGCATCGATTGCATGAATACAGAGAAAAATGAACACACATGGATATAAAGATCTTTCTCGTTACCACATTTTTCTCGTTACATTTTACACATATATTATGTACACAGACACACACACACACACACACACACCCACACACACACACCCACATATATATATATATATATATATATATATATATATATATATATATATATATATATATATATATATATATATATATATATATACATACATACATATACGTATGCATATATATATATGTATGTATATATGTATGTATATATGTATGTATATATGTATGTATATATACATACATACATACATATATATATATATATATATAATATATATATATATATATATATATATATATATATATATATATATATATATATATATATATATGTATATATATGTATATATGTATGTATATATGTATATATGTATTAGTTCATAATAATAGTATATACTTACAGTCCAAAGGTGTACCACAAGGTGGTAATGCTTCAAGTATGCTAGTTAATTTATACTTATATTATTTTGAAATTAATAATATAGAAAATAGCAATTACAATATATTTAGATATATAGATGATATAATAGTAATTAATAAAAGTAATAACCCTATAGACTTAAATTTTTACCCTCCTAATTTGGAACTAGTTAAAAGTAGCCATGATAATATTAATGTAAACTTTCTAGATATTAATATTAAATTAAGTACTAACAATAAATTTACTTATGACTTATACGACAAAAGATCTGACTATAATTTTAATATTGTTCAATTTCAAAATTATCTAACCTGTTTACTTAAATCTGTTTTTAATAACATTATTGTAAATCAGTTAGTTCGTATAAATAGGCTATGTTCTAAAGACAATAGGATTAAGCATATTATAGACTTGAAAGCTGTGCTAACTCGTAATAATTACCCAGTAAGTCTATCCAAAAACATAATTGGTTGTTTTTGTTTTAATGAATAGTTTGTTCTGATATAAATATTGTTATTTATTTAACATAACAATAGGTTAAAATAAAAATAATAACTACTAAAAACAAAAATAAAAATCATAAGAAAAATAAAAAAATAATTAACTCATAGTAGTAACAATAATAAAAACTAAATAAATAAAGGAATAATAGTCTTAAAATATGGTAACCTAAGTAAGTCTGTAACTGAGTATCCACTACCTCAATGGTTGCAAGTTATATGACGGCAGTCATCTTGCGGTTACAAGTTCTTAACTTCCACTCTGAGTAGCGCCAGGCTTGGTGTTCTTTGGTTAAGTACTTTTATTCAAACTTAATTCATTTATTATTCAATTCTTCTGTTAATAATGGATTGTACGGTGTCTGAGTGTGTTTATTTAATAGATCATACTCATCAGAAACAATCCATTGGTTTTTAGACAGTATTGACACCGCTGATGAAGAAATGCTGTCAAAAACCTTATTCATATTTTTCTTTACATGTTGGATGTTCCTGGCTTCAAGTAGCTTTAGAGCTATTACTGGTTTTCTCTTTCATCTTATTCTTATTTATGTATATATGTATATATATATATATATATATATATATATATATATGTATATAATATATATATATATATATATATATATATATATGTATGTATATATGTGTATATATGTGTATATATGTGTATATGTGTATATATGTGTATATATGTATATATGTTTATATGTATATATGTATATATATATATATATCTAATATATAAAAATGAATGTTTGTATTTCTGTAATTGTATAGAAATCCACAGTTTAGGAGCAACGATCGTGGAATTTTACATACAGGCGTCTTTAAAAACAGCCGAGGGTCTGAAGAACTTCAAAAATCGAAATTAATTACCGTTGATTTTTAATTAATAAAAAACCAAAAATTTTGAAACTAAATGTAAGATGTTACACTTTGTGGAATCACCCCTCTGAATATGGCGTCCACGTTAGGGTTAGCGAGCGAAAAGATAAAAATAAATAAAATCAAGAAGTTTCAAGTTATATATTAAACCAGAATAATAAATGAAAATAATAATCTTTCAAGTCAGATTTTATACTCTAAAATAAATCGGATCCAACGGCATATTGACACTATCACATGCGATGGAAAATTCGAATCAACCACGCTAAGTGTCACAAGATCATTTTTAATCGCTACTGCAACCCCCCTAGCTTACGTCTTTGTGTCTATTGAAGAGTTAAAGACTAAGCTTCTATCCTGCTAACTTATTTCTAACTTAAAACTCCTCTTACTCCATAAATACACGTATATTCACCAACCCATAGCAACTTTCCAGTAATTTTAGTACAAATATTCTCCTATTTACACAATATACCAGCATGTTATTGTGGCGCATTCGGTAAGAGCGTTCATTTACTACACTACACGACGCGGGTTCGAATACGGATCGTGCAGATTTTGCTAAACCTGTATTTTCAGCTTTTTTATGGAGGCTTTTTTGTTTCAGCTTTTATTTTATTATTTTTTAAATTATTATTATTATTATTTTTATTTATTATTTTTTAAAATTATTTTTATTTTATTTTATTATTTTTTAAATTATTATTATTATTATTTTTATTTATTATTTTTTAAAATTATTTTTATTTTATTTTATTATTTTTAAAAATTATTATTTTTATTTTATTTTATTTTTCATATTATTAATGTGTATAACATTTCGTATACTTTTTTTTCTATGTTATTTATACTGTGTTTATTTTTTTAATGGATTTTGGTAGGTTTATTATAAATTTATGTATTTTATGTTTTACTTTTCAGGAATTTTTGCTCCAATGATAAAGGCTAAATCTTTTCTATGTTATTTATACTGTATTTAGTTTTTAAATTGATTTTGGTTAACAAACATTCGACAATTTGACATTTTTACTTTTCAGCTTTACTTTCCTAAAGACAATTTGACATTTTTCCTTTTCAGCTTTTAGTGGTTTATTATAAATGTATATATTTTATGCTTTACTTTTCAGGGTTTTTTTGCTCCAATGATGAAACGCTAAATGTAGCTGAATTCTGAAGAAATTATTGTAAATTTATGGTTTTTTATGTTGGGTTTTCTTTTTATTCATGTGTATAACATTTCACATGCTTTTTATTCCATGATATTTATACTGTGTTTAGTTTTTAAATTGATTTTGGTTAACAAACATTCTTAAAATCCCGGGCAACGCCGGATAAATTATCACCTGTGTAGGTTGATAATTTATAAATTTTAAAACTGTTACCACATGTATATTTACAGATCCACAAGAACTTTCCAATATTTTTAATTAATAAATAACCAACAACTCTCGATTCACAAGCGTACAGTAGATGGCGCCACTATTTTAATTTTTTTGTGTCTATTTCGTTGTTATGTGACGATAAATTTATTTAAAGTATCAGATAAAGAAATCACATGATCAGCGTTTAATAAATTAAATTGTAAAAATTAATCTTTAAAAATTCACCAAAAATTAGAAAATGGAGGTAAAGATGCGAAAAGAATTTCATTTTAAAGGAATTTTTATGATCTTTTTCGTGATATAAATTTTACAACCCTCAAATTATTATTTTAAATGCAAACTTGAAAAAAGTTACAAAAACAGATTAAAAATTTAATTTAAAAAAATCTAAGAAGAATTTTTCAAAAATCTTTCTTAGTGCACCTCTACATTATAAGAAGAATCGCCATGCAAAATTTCAGTCCTTTAGGTTCAACGGTTTGGTCTGTACTTTGTATGTCAGTCAGTCAATCAGTCAGTTAGTCAGTTACGGAACTGTTTTATATATATACTAGCTGAAAACCCGTACTTCGCTACGGAGTACATTCAAATTAAATACAACGGTCAATGTATGCAATTCATGCCAAATATATATATATTATATGATAAATACGACGATCAATGTATACAATTGATGTAAAATATATATATATATATATTTATAAGAAAATCGTAAAGGATAATTTTATCGATAAAATAATGTAGAAGAAAATATTCAAATTAAATCTAATATAAAGAATACTAAAGAATATAGTACAGTTTGTAGAACATTTCTTTTACTGTATTTTAATATTTTTTTGGATAATGTCCAATCGTCTGCCGCATTAGCAAGGAAAAAAAATATTTTTTGTTTATTTAGTTGTTATGCACGTGACGATAAATTTATTTAAAGTACCAGAAAAAGAAATCACATGATCGGTATTTAATAAATTAAATTCTAAAATTTAATCTTTAAAAATTCACCAAAAATCAGGAAATGGAGGTAAAAATTCGAAAAAAATTTCATTTTGAAGGAATTTTTATGATCTTTCTCGTGATATAAATTTTATAACCCTCAATGTATTATTTTAAATGCAAACGTAAAAAAGTATAAAAAACAGCTTAAAAATTTAATTTAAAAAAATCTAAGAAGAATTTTTGAAAAATCTTTCTTAGTGCACCCCTACAGTATTAGAAGAATCGCCATGCAACATTTCAGCCCTTTAGGTCCAGCGGTTTGGTCTGTGCATTGTATGTCAGTCAGTCAGTGAATGAATGAATGAGTCAGTTACGGAACTGTTTTATATATATAGACTAGCTGAAAACCCGCACTTCGCTACGGAGTACATTCAAATTAAATACAACGGTCAATGTATGCAATTAATGCCAAAATATATATATATATATATATATATATTTATAATAAATACGACGATCAATATATACAATTGACGTAGGAAAAAAATATATATTTATAAAAAAAATCGTAAGGGATATTTTTATAGACAAAATAATGTCCAATCGTCTGCCGCATTAGCAAGAAAAAAATATTTTTTTATCTATTTAGTTTTTATGCACGTGACGATAAATTTATTTAAAGTACCAGAAAAAGAAGTCACGTGATCGGCATTTAATAAATTAAATTCTAAAAATTAATCTTTAAAAATTCACCAAAAATCAGGAAATGGAGGTAAAAATTCGAAAAAAATTTCATTTTGAAGGAATTTTTATGATCTTTCTCGTGATATAAATTTTATAACCCTCAATGTATTATTTTAAATGCAAACGTAAAAAAAGTTTAAAAAACAGCTTAAAAATTTAATTTAAAAAAATCTAAGAAGAATTTTTGAAAAATCTTTCTTAGTGCACCCCTACACTATTAGAAGAATCGCCTTGCAAAATTTCAGCCCTTTAGGTCCAGCGGTTTGGTCTGTGCGTTGTATGTCAGTCAGTCAGTGAATGAATGAATGAATGAGTCAGTTACGGATCTGTTTTATATATATAGATAGATTTTTATTACTATCTCTATATCGTAACGTTAACTTCATGCGCACACATTATTTTTAACTGGCATTCAATTGGCTGTTAAAACTTTAAATTTACATCCTATTTAAAAGAAGTAGGGTGTAAATTGTAGGGTGGAAAGTTGGTAAAATTAAAATTTTGTGCAATGTATTTTAATTTCTCGATTAAAAGTAGTTTTTTTCTAAAAATCAATTTATTTCGCTTGAAAAGCTAAATATTTTATGCACGCGGTTTATATTATTATTACTATCTTTATATCGTAACGTTAACTTCATGCGCGAGCATTATTTTCTTATGCTTTTTTTATTATTATAATAGCTTTATTATTATAATAGCTTTATAATAGCTTTTTTATTATTATAATAGCTTTTTTTATTATTATGCTTTTTTTATAATTATAATAGCTTTATTTTCATATGGTTTTAAGCAACTATCGTTTTTATTCATATTATGTTGGTTTTTTATTAATTAAAAATTAAGGGTAATTAATTTCGATTCCGGAAGTTCTTATCTTTATTTTCGTATGCTTTTTCATTTTCGAATTATTCAAATCTTGGTTAAAAAACTTTTGCGTAATTTATATATTTGTGTGTGTTTAATTATTGAAATTAATAAATTTATATTTCTGGAGAGGATGTTTCAGATTTTAGTGGTACTATGATGAAAGGCTGAATATACCAAAATTCTGAGGAGTTTATTATGGAGAGAAAAGGAATTTAATATGTAGAGGATGTTTATAGGAGTTAAATGTGGAGAGGAGTTGAATGGTTTGCAGCCCTCAATCAAACACTTCATTTTTTTAAGAGGCAACGCTGCAGTCATATCATTGTTCTATTGGAAATTTCTGCTGAACCTGTAATTGCAGCTTTTTTTTACCCCAATGATGAAAGGCTAATTCTAGCTGAATTCTGAGGAGTTTATTATAAATTTATAGATTTATAGATTTCACAAGATTTTTTTTCTATGTTATTTATACTGTGCTTAGTTTTAAATTAATTTTGGTTAACAAACATTAGAGAATTTGACATTTTTACTTTTCAGATTTTAGTATTAAAATGATGAAAGGCTGAAATTCTGAGACGTGTATAACATTTCACATATATTTTTTATGTTATTTATACTGTGTTAATTTTTAAATTGATTTTGGTTAACAACAAACATTCTTAAAATCCCGGGCATCGTCGGGTACTTCAGCTAGTATATATATATATATATATATGAATATGTATATATATATATATATATATATATATATATATATATATATATATATATATATATATACAGAGAGAGAGAGTGGATGGAACCTTGATATAATCGAATTTCTTCATAAATGGAATTCCTTGATTGAGGCCAGACATCCGTGGATACATGGGGCGTGCAGTTCTCTCCGCAAAGTATTGGGGTGAACAGTAACTGCTGCTGCCTGTTGAAACTCACTGTTGATCAGGAGTGGTTTCTTATGGTTTTTACGAACCTCACTCTTCAGGACAGGCCGAATCTGTTCGGTCAGTTTACGGGAATGACTAACGTGTTCAGTTCATGTCCCAAGTTCCGTAGTCTTCCACTTCACGACATTACGAACAGTTGACCGTGGCTGTCATAATTCTACCGCAATTGCGCGAATAGACTTGCTACTAATGTGACAACCAACTATAACACCTCTTTCAAAGATACTAAGTTCCTATAGTTTCGACATATTGTCACAATTTCACACAGAACTAACGACGTTATCACTTCAAGTATGGTATCTAACCTTAACAAGTGCATGCCTCACGCCCAAGCACTGGATTTGCATAAAATCAGATATGCAGTCGGATTTTATGGAAATCCGCTGGCGTCAGGTCTATTTTTGTAGGATAGTGTCTATACATATCCGTACATATGTGCACATAATATATTCCGAAATATCAGGAGAAAAAATAATTATTCGTGCTTTAGATTGTGCATGCCAGTCTTTTAAAAATACGAGGAATTAACTTGCAAAAGTGTTGTGAAAGCATTCAGTAAATAGGGTTCATATTTAAGAATAAAGTATTTATTTATAAGAGTATCTGTAAAATTATTATATCTAATGAAATGAAATATTTCAAGACTAAATCTGATATTTTGTTGGAAGGTATTAAATCACCAGGTTCTTTTATTATTAAATAGAAGATTAAAGAAAATAACTACTTTTATATAGATCTAACACAATTTGAACGCGTCAGAAATATTCCGTTTCATGAGAGAGAAAGAGAAGTATTTTGTTTTCCCTTATTGAAAAAATCGTCTGTTATTCTGTAATAAAATAAAATAAGTGGCTTTACCACATGAAAAATGCATGAACGAGTTGCCGCGTAATAAGCAGGTACGGGATATAATATTCTGTAACACGTGTGGATGTGCTTAACATATTTATTTAAAAAGAATTCATTTTTTAGTTTCCAGCAATCGAGGGATAGAATTAGAGAACGCTGTTTAAAATTTTCGATTCGAAGGAATTATTTTTTTATAATTTGGGATTCAAAATACTTGAATCCTGCGTGTTTCGCTCTTTACTTATTTTTTTTATTCACTCATAAATTCGCTCGTAACGTTTATGGTTCTTTGAATAAAGATGTGTCAAAACATTTTACAAAATAAAAAATAATGTGGTTGATTGTCGACGACAGATGAAAGTTGCTTTGTTTTTGCTCAATGCTGAACATCAAAAGAGAAAAATTACTTTGGAATTCAGACTAATTTTGAATAAAAAAGTGACTTCAGTAAAAGAATTACTCTTAAAAAGCTGAAAAATGTCAAAATGTCATGCCAAGCCCATTATAATTAATGACAGTTTATCCTCCTTTAACACGTGTTAAATAAAATCAGTTTACGTGCTCGATTTACATGCAAATAGCACTATTTTCAGGTATGTTTATGAATTATTTGTTTTTGTTTCATCTATAATGTATTATTTTTATATATTTTATAGCTGCACTAGCTAAATACCCGTGCTTCGCTACGGGGTACATTTTAGGATAATTATAATGAAAAAGTAGTGAAATTGCTTTTTAGAGGATTTTCTTATAAACAATATATTTTGTTTCTTCATTGGGCGGAACTAATATTACCAGACTCGTCTGCGAACTTACGCGTGAGCAAGCTACTTAAAACTGACCGTGCGAGAAACAATTTTATTGTAAATGTACGCCGGCATATTTTAAAGTTTGGCCTTGGGACTTATTTATCGTCATGGTGAAGCATATTTTGAGAGGAAATTACAGTTTTATATATAGATTTGATTTAATATCCATAAAACATACTAATTTGAACTAAATTTAAAAAAATTTCCATCTCAATTAGTCTAGTAGTTAAATTTTATCTTTTACTGTATTTTAATATTTTCTTTGTCAATTAATTTCGTTGTTATGCGCGTGACGCAAAATTAATTTAAAGTATCAGAAAAACAAAAGAAATCTCGTGATCAGCATTTAATAAATTAAATTCAAAACTTTCCAAACGATTACTGTTTTGGAAGCTAATGTTCTGCTAATTTCCAGTAAAAGCTAAAATCATTTGAAAACCACACACCAGTGTTCCAGTCACACCAACACTATAAACCCCTAAAAGAATACAAGAATAAAACGCATTTAAAATATAAATCTATTAATTTAAATAATTAAACACACACAAATGTATAAATTTGACAAACGTTTACTTAAATTCTTTAATCTGTCTACATCTCCAGTATAGAAATATTTTCGGGGCATTTACAGAACATGGTATATTTCCCTTTTGAAAACACGCATTAAATGAGCATCATCTCAATGAGAAATTTCTGAAATGAGCATGGCAATGAAGATCGTGTGTTTACAAACAACAGCAGTAACCGAAATGCGTTAAAATATAAATTTTAAGAGTATTATGGTAGTGAGTTGTGTATATAAATAAAAACTTTCCAAGCGATTACCGTTTTGGATGTTAATGTTCTGCTAATTTCCAGTAAAAGCTAAAATCATTTGAAAACCCCACACCAGTGTTCCACTCACGCAACACTATAAAACTGAATTACAGTACTCTACGTATATATGGGCATTGAAAATTGTGGTTAGTAGAGGGCAATATGGGACAATCCACGCATTGTCTATAGACACTTGCTATCTTTGGCTATTATTTGTTCCGTAATATCTGTCTCATATGCCGTATGTTTCTAAACGCCACTCCCGAATGAAGAAATCGTGTAGAGGAGGCTTCTGCAACATGTGGACATAGACAGTTGCTATGTGACAACTGACTGAAGTGGTGTCATCTTTAGCTATTATTTTATCCGTAATATCTGCCTCATATGCCGTATGTTTCTAAACGCCATTCCCATATGAACCACAGCCTAATTCCTTTAAAATGGAACAAAATGAGTAACTCCAGTTAACCATGGAATCCCCTACTGCTACAGGGGCATCAAAATGTGAGAATACAGAGTTTAAATTAGCCAAAACTGCAATTATGGTGTACATATGACACCTAACTTCTCCAAAAATCTTTGCCTTTGTGATGAGACTCATATGTGATTTCTGTTTTTGATGAAACACTCTTGCTAACAAATCATGACGATCCTGTGGTTTTTGTCCAACTATTCTTTGCTGTTGTTGTCTGATTTCTTCCAGTCTCGCTTCTCTTTCCGGGGTAAAGATTCGGAAGATCATTCGGGAAAAGCTGAAAAGTAAACAATACCAAATCAATTTAAAAACTAAATACAGTATAAATAACGTAGAAAAAATAACAGTATAAATAACACAGTATGAATAAAAAAGTACAGGCTGCGGGCAGATATGCTCAGGCCAATAATACAAAAAAATTTTTAAATCGTAGTAAGCAATGAAAAATATTTTACACACTTCAATAATAGCAAAACAAAACATGATGGTAAAATAGAAAGGAAAGTTAAAACAGAAGTAAGAAGTTAAATTCTAAAATAAAAATGAGGTATAAATCAGCTATCGATTCTAATTTATGAATCATTTATCAGGACATGAAAAAATTACTGCATGTAAAAAAATTAAACTTACCTCCATTAATTTCAACACTTTTTGATCTGTGGCTTGTCCAATCATGTGAAATATAATTCTTGACAATAATTCTTGTTAACCTAAACTGTTATTTGTGTTTTTTTTAATTTAAAAAAGTTATGTTCTCAAAATATGACAATTAAGAAAAAGATATCACCGAGAAAAAATAAATCATGCTACTTAAGAAAGTCATACCACAAATTTCTATAAAATTAATGTGCAACTATATTTGACGTACAAAATAATGCATATGTAATACATTGCTAACATGTTTTAACATCAAAAATTTCCACAATCAAAATCTAAAATTAGTTTGAAATATTAGCTTTAGGATTTTGTGCAGAATGATAGGTGTTTTAGCTAAATTTCATTAAAAAATTACTTCAAATTGATCAATTTAAAAAAGGTATGCTATTTACAGGTAAGTTTTTGTTTCTTTTTTGATTTTTAAGTGCTATTTTAGCATAAAAGACCAAAAAAACCTTTACAAAATTATTTTTTCTCAAAGCTAAACACAAACATAATTAACAGTCGTTTAAAACACCCCTGATAAACATTGTTAAGTTTCGAAGTATTAGAATGATAATAAAAAAATTCCAGAGTTTCAGACAGAAGCATAGAGAGAAAGAATATGCAAAAAAGTAACTAAATTAAACAAAAATTAATAAAATACAGAAAAAATGAACACCAGCAAAAGTAAATAAAACGTTTCCTTCTGCACATGCGCAGTTCTTATGAATGATTGATTCCAATGCCTAGAGTACCGCGTTCGAAGAATCGCGTATAAAATTTGTGTTGAAGCATCGTTCTTTAAAATTCAATTAAAAATCGAAATTTTAAGATAGAGACCTGAAAGGAGGTTTATATGAATGAGAAAGCTTTCATCTTCCAGATGATGTAAATATTTTCTTTGTAAGATAAAAACTCGAAGACCATCGACCGTAGAACCTCAAAAGCGCGTAAATTTCTCGAAAAAGTGGGTTTAATATTTTGATAAAAATATTAGTCTGTTTTAAATTATTTTTAAACAAATGAGGTCTTGTTTGAAGGAGAAATGTCTGTAATCTTAGATTGTAAAAAGATCAAAATTCTACGATCATTTTTTGCCGAGATATCGTAATCTGAAGTTAAAAATACATAAAATATCGCACAAAACATAAAATAAAAAATTTTAAATTCGGGCTTCGAGGTGCACTTTCCCATGTCTGCACTACCCGTGTGCCAAATTTCACGGCTGTAATTTTCACAGATTCGCCTGGGGGCTGCCCACACACACACACACACACACACACTCACGCGCAAACATTCTCTTTTATTAATAAGATGTAATGCTTATTACTGTAATGTTAAAGATGGGAATACGCCTCAAACTTTAATTGTTTACATAAAATACCTTTTTAGATGCCACAACAAAAATTGTTCGTTTTACCTTCAATGAAACTTCCGAAATGAGTTTTGTACTGTAAGAAAGGAAAAGCTGGAGGTATTCCTAATTACAGATGGCGTTGCCCGGGATTTTAAGAATGTTTGTTAACCAAAATAAATTTAAAAATTAATACAGTATAAATAACATAGAAAAAATTGACATTTTCTATGTTATTTATACTGTGACATAACCCATGACACGGGCTTCGCCCTTCTAGCCGGTCGGTTTTGGGACCCGCTCCCGTCAGCAATCATTGTCAGATAATGGAAACACTAAAAAACGACGAATCAGGGTATCTAAATTTTGTGGCTACGTATTCCACGTCCTGCTAACAGTCGCCGCAGCCAGAAGAAAAATTCTCCTCCCCCCGGCTAGAAATTTCATTCGGTCCAATCCTCCACGAATGGGCGAAAAATTCTTTCTTCGAGACTTCCCCCCCCCCCGCCTATGGGTGAAAAAATGGTTCTTCATCCAGACCGCATTTGAAACACCGTTAAGGAAATTTGTGTTGACATATCGTTCTTTAAAATTCAATTAAAAATCGAAATTTTAAGATAGAGACTTGAAATGAGGTTTATATGAATGAGAAAGCTTTCATCTTCCAGATGATGTAAATATTTTGTTTGTAAGATAAAAACACGAAGAGCATTGACCGTAGATGCTCAAAAGAGTGTAAATTTCTCGGAAAAGTGGGTTTAATATTTTGATGGAAATATTAGTCTGTTTTAAATTATTTTTAAACAAATGAGGTCTTGTTTGAAGGAGAAATGTCTGTAGTCTTAGATTGTAAAAAGATCGAAATTCTACGATAATTTTTTGCCGAGATATCGTATTATGGAGTTAAAAAAACATAAAATATCGCACAAAACATAAAATAAAAAATTTTCTAGAATAAAATTAAAATTTCGGGCTTCGAGGTGCACCTTTCCATAGTCTGCACTACCCGTGTGACAAATTTCACGGCTGTAAGTTTCACAGATTCTCCTGGGGGCCGCATACACACACACACACACGCACGCAAACACTCTCTTTTATTAATAAGATTTATAAAAAATTCTGGGCCCGAGATAGCCAGTGGTAGCGTGTCGGCTTTCTGTACTGATGGTGCTCGGATCGAATCCCGACAAGCACCATTAAATACCTCCGTGCCTAGACTGGATATGGGCCCGTTGACCGATAAGTCCCTCTATGAGGTCAGAAAGGGTGGGAGAGGATATGATCCCCCAAAAGATCCCCCCCCCCAGGGGGGAAGGGGAGCTCGGTCTAAATTGAAGTGGCACCTGGCTAAATCGGCCTCCGCCGCTTGTGCCATTATAAAGCGGAGCGAAGCCCCTCAGCCCGTTAACCTAAATGGACCTGGTCTGGAATAAATTCTGTCCAGGGGGCATTGGGAACAACAACAAAAATTTCTTTGCAGATAATGTCCCGCGAGTTTAAAATCCTGAAACGTTATAAAATAAAATCTTCTATAACACGTTCGATAATATAGTACTTCAATAATAATTGTTAAACGTATGTAGATAACTTCATGGAGTGTAACATATTTAGCCATGCTTTTAGCCAACACACGATTATTAAATATCTGCAGTGTGGGAATATTTTTACACATGTCGATTTAAACAAAAGAAAAACTTTGTATGTCGGTCGGTCGGGGAACAATTCCGGGTAGACTGTTTCCGGTATGGAATCCGTTATGAAATTCGGCCATGTTTGAAAATGTCGAAATCGATGTATTTTTTGCACGAAAGTACATAAATGCTACATATTTGGAAAGAGCTTTAAAAACTGATAATTTTTTTCTGCGTACACTTATTCTGTTATTTTAAAAGTATTAGAGATATTTCAATTCTAAATGCATACTTCACCGATACAAAATGTAACCGCCGTGTTTTACAAGTTAAAATCTATGTATTTTTTTAAAGAAAGTACATAAATTTTACATATTTAGAAAGAGCTTTAAAAGTTGATAATTTTTCTGTGTACACTTATTCTGTTACTTTAATAGTTTTAGAGATACTTCAATTCTAAATGCATACTTCACCGAACAAAACGTAACCGCCATGTTTTACGATGTAAACATAACGTGATTCATTCACAGTGCGATTCTCATTAAAAAATGAATCACTGAAAATAAGTGTTTCATCGTGTGTCTAATTTTTAATTATTTTTTCTATTTTTCATACTTTTAATTCAAACTTTTTAATCATAAAATGATCATTTGTAAATGTACTGATTTTTTGGGGATTTTTTGGCAATTAAAAGGGAAAAAAATTTAAATTCAAGTGAACTGTGATTCGAGTGTCAAGTGATTCGTTAGCTGCCCCGCTAGTTTACAAATATATTGCAGTGAAATGATAAAGGATATCCGAATCTCAGAAAAAGAAATTATGCGGGAATATACATGACAAGAAAAGGTGTGTGTGTTTGTGCGTTTATATACATACAGTACCCAACAATAATTGACCGGACAGCAAGATGTGATGATATAAGAGAAAGTAAGGGTACATGCTTTAATACGGGAAGGGTTCCCCACGTGCTGCAGTTACACTAGCAACCCTTCTGGGCATATTTTCAACAAGGTTTTCATACATAGCAATGGGTTTTTGTGTCTATTCCTGCTGTAAGAATGTCTCCAGCTCAGCTGTAGATTTAGGACGTGGTTTCCTGGACCGTAAGCGTCGCTCTAACTCGTCCCACATATATTCAGTGGGGTTTAGGTCGGGACTCTGAGCAGGCCAGGGAAGACGTGTTACATCCATATCTTCATACCACTGCTTGACAGAGGCTGCAACATGACATGGAGTGTTTTCGTCCTGGATGTAACATTCGTCCATTCCATGAAATTGGCAGGTACATTCATGTACATGACATCGGTGGCACTTTTTCAACTAGGAGAGATAAACGATAGACCAAAACATTCATTGTACACATTGAAGAATATATTTTACACGAATGACCTCATTTATATTTGTTCTTATGGAACGGCAAATGATTGCAAAATATCCAGTCGTTTTTCCAAATTCTCCAAATGAATATAGATCATAAGAGAATTATTAACATATTGCTGACTAGCAATTTTATTTAAGCATACGTAAGTCACCGGCAAAGACTGAAATTTTGGAATTAAGTATGGCATTTTTATTACCTGAAAATCTGTTTTCTCTATATGGATGTCTGTGATTCACAGTTTAAATGATAAACTGTTTGGATTTCCCACGAATCAATTGAGGTCATAGTAAAGGTAATTTTCGATTAAAGCAATGTTCAGTTGCTCCACAATTTCTCCAATATGTCTTTCCTTTATCCTAAATTGTTTTTAACATTTACGTGTAAAAACACTAGTTTGCTTGGTACTGGTCAACAATAAGTTAAAGTCAGCGCTAAGCACAAAATAGCGCTGTATATGAAATCTGTTGTTGTTGTTTATGTCATTTGACAGACAGCAACATCAGATCCGAAGACTGGGCGATGAAGGTGCTGCTCCTATTTTGACTGGCACCTCAAAGGTCGGAGTCCCACTTGGCCAAAGGAACAGTCCCGTAATTTTGAACCGAGTCAAGTGACGAGACCAGAACACTTGACCCCGCACCTCCAGAGGTAATTTTGAGAACTTGGATGACACTGCAGCAACGGCAGATTTTACGTGCACAAGCCGCCATTAGTGTACACGGCAGTGGATTTGTCAGCGACGAGCAACGAACCAGTGACTTTCAGATCACTAACCCTCTGCCCTTGCCAAAAAGGCCAATGAGCCCTGCATATGAAATCTTACATTTATAAATAAAAAATAAGATTTGTGTGGCCTAATTCTAATTCACTATTATCTAATGCACCCGACTGTGACTTATTTTTAGACATATAACGTGGTAGTATGAAACCGAGTTGCGCTACGGTTTTGCTGTTTATCCAAATTTGTAAATGCTGCTTATTCAAATTCACTCCTTCAAGGGGGCACAGGACCTTGAGGCTCGACGAAATGACTATAAATATGATCTATTTCTAATCACAAAAACTCAAATAATATTAGAAAAAGAAATTTTCTTTCTTTATACATATAAAGTACATATCTTTAAATATGTGATATATAAAAATGGAAATTATAAATCTATAAATCATTTTCAAATTATCAGATTATAATTTTATATGATTGGTTGCTAATTTGAGTCTGCGGGCAGCATTGAACTATCAATAGGAAACTTATAAAACTACACACATATGTATATTTAATGGTACTCTACAATTTTAAATCAGAAAAATGTGCAATTCTGGAAGACATTTTTTTATGGGGGAAAATTATGCAAATAATTGTGATAATTTTTGAAGTTTTTCAATTTTATGCTCAATTTTTATTTTAAATAATATTTATTGCAATTGTTTTGGTTGTGCATTACAGGTAAATATAATTGTATTCTGACCATTCATTATTTTCTGTAAGCATATATCTCAATTTTATGATGCGTGCAGAAATTTATGATTTATTACCACCAGTTAATCATATACAATTATAAACGGCTAATTTGAAATTTATTTATAGGTTTATAATTTCCATTTTTATATAGGACACATTTAAAGATATATACATTATATGTATAAAGAAAGAAAATTTCTTTTTCTAATATTATTTGAGTTCTTGTGGTTAGAATTAGTCCATATTTACAGTCATTTCATTGAGCTCCAAGGTCCTGTGGCCCCTTAAATTAATGGTTACGTCATTTGACAAATCTAACCTAGCGGCCTGCGGAAAAGCACACGACCATGATATAAACAAGCAACTGTAGTTCACAGCAGCTCAGTCCCTTCCCGTCTTTCTCAAGCCTTACGGCAGTTTACCTGGCTGCATTTTTAGCCAGTCAGCATAAGTTTATTATTGTTATAATTTCTTTAACGAGCAGTTAAAAATGTAACTTTTTAAAAAAAAATCTTGTTATCAAATAAACAAGATGGAGGTCAGATTGCAGTTTGTATTTTCTGGAACACTAAAATACGTACGCAAATAGGACCCAGAGACGCCACAAGTGCAAAAAATTAACGAATCTTCCTCAAACTTAATAGGGTTTTCCATAAGCTTAAAGATACGAGTGTTGTATTTTGTGAGACAAAGATTTTCTTTAAACCTATTAGGAATTTTTTAAAGTGTCAGATTAAAGAATGAACTATGCCTGAGGTGTATAGATTGGTTGGTTAGTTGATGGGCTGGTGAACAATTCCAGCCTGTTCACACTCAATCCGGAGGATAGGCGCAGCGTCGAGGGGGGGGGGGCATGGGTCGGAACGTGCCCCTCTCCCCTAACTTAACTTGAAATAAATTAAAACTTTAATAGAAGTTCAGTTAACATTGGAAAAATGTAGAAAACTTTTAAGAAAGTTGGTTTTTTCCCGCCTTTTTCAAACTGTGAAACTGAAGATTCCGATTATGTCCTTAACATTAACATAGTTTTTAGCAATATGATGCATAACAAAAACTCGATGTTATATATTTTTTAAAATTTATATTATATTTTTTCTCATTGCTGAATACCGCTATACTGTTGAATATTGTTTTCTTAACTTTTGAATAAAGCTCAAACATCAATTCCATTGTTATTCAATTAAAAAAAATCCTAATATTACATATTTTAAAGACCGCCAGGCAGTTAATGCCTGGAGGAGGGCGAACTGAATTCAATTCGTGTCCCTCCCTCCCCCAAAAGTTAGAAGCACGCTGTGCCTATGATTCGGAGCGAGACGTAGCGTCAGCATTAAAAACTGTAAGGGAATGGTGGACTTTCAAATTACCAAAAACTGAACAAAAATTGGAAATTTCTTTTAGTGTATTAATATTTTAAAAATATGTAAATATTGGAATAAATTGCATTTAAAATATGTAGTGAAAAGTAAAATGAAATCTTGGTGGCTTTAGAAAAGTAAATATTAAAGGTAGGTGGAAAAAGCATCTTTTAAATGGCTTTTTCTCAAAATGAGTAATTTCTAGATTTGCAAGTCTTTGAAATGATCCTTGCGTCATAATTTTTGACGCAATTTTTATAATAAAGATTCCTCTAATACATTAAAAATAAAGTTATGTATCCATTTCAGGTTTCGACACCATTCAGATTATCAAAGTTTAACTTAAGTGTAGAAAAGTACAAAAATTTCATGAAAATTCAGAGTACAAGCATAAAAATATTTCCTAAAAATTAAGTATTCAACGAAAGCACAAATTAATACATAACTCTGTTCAAAATGCATTTATAAAAAATACAGATGCAAAATTAAGGGGAGAAGTTAAAAATGGGATCGCAAGTGCGAACGCCTAAATCTAGGTTTCTTTTCACTTGCATTCAATGTATTCCCGTTAAATGAGTATAAAAATGGCTAGTGCCGCCATCTGTTATCAGTTTAAAGAACTAAAAACATTTTGATACCTTTAATTGAAAACATTTTCAAGAATTTTTAGGTTAAAAATCGGGAAAAAAATCCGCACCATGCAAACGGTGGAGGTTGTTGCCCCTGAAAGGGTTAACCAATCACAAAGCTCAATTCATTGACGTCAAAACTATCACAAGGCATGTCAATAATATCGGAGAGACAACGCAGTTATCATAACGCAACGCTCCAGACGAAATGGGAGCTGGCATTTGTACTGACCTTTTCTGACACGAAGGCTGAACGGATATTGGGATAAATGAGAGTGGAAATGTTGATTTCTGGAAAAGAAAGCACAATTTATAGCTAATACGTAGTCAATATCAATATCCTTGAAACATTCTGCTATCGAAAAGATCGAGAGCTGAATTCGTTGATTATCTTGATTGACAGTGGGTCGCATATTTTAGGTTTGTCGAAGAAATGGCGGCGTTACGAATAGAATTTTGAATACGAATATTGGAGCGATCTACGGGTATATGGAAACTGAATAAAAGAAATATGAGAGCGAATAATGTAAGGGGGTACTTATCCCTACTTCCAAAAATCTCCAATCCATACAGCGAGAGAGGCACACATTAAATAAAAACATAGCCATAAACGTACAAAATGCAATGTACCATATGCAGGCGACTTATTCTCTTTTACATCCAAGAATTGACAGCTTCTTTTTTACTGTTGCCATACAGGAGAATGTTACTTTACGGTTATCTTATTTTCTCTGCTGCCACTCGTCAGAATATAACGTCATGGCAATTACCAGCAGCGTTTTATATAAAATACTCCACAGTTAATAAAAAAACACTTCTAGCCCCCTCTACCGGGCTTTTCGGAACAAGGTTCACCACGCTTTTGTTCTGTCTGGAGTTAAAAACCCTATTTTCAGAAATTCCTCCAGAGATAACATTTCAGCCGTTTAAAAAATGCCTTTGTGGTTGCTTCTCTATATCCATATACCCCAAACGTTCTTTTATGTTATGTAGAAATTAAATTATTTTTGTTCTTTCATTAAATTTAACCTTCTCTGATAAAAACTGCTCAAAAGCTGGCGTTCTGTTACTCTAACGAGTTTAAACTCGACGTGATCGATCGTGCTTTTAAAAGTGTAAACTAAAAAGATTTTTAAAAACTTTTGATAATCTTTAGAAGCCAATTAATGTGACTACGAGCATATCCAAAAATAAAGTTATATTTGACATAAATAATTATATTCCTTTGAAGACTAAAAAGTTCATTTTCTGAACTTTAATTTTATAATCTGATAATAAATACTTTATCTCCTGAAGTCCCCGAAAGTTTTCCGCTTACATAAAGTTTTATTTACAGATGTGAAATTCTAAATGAGGATAAACTGTTATGAATAATGTAAGGAAAAGCTTTCCTTAAACAAAGCTGTTGTAAACTCACTTCCTTCACCCCAGTGCTTGATTTTTACATGTAGTTTGTAGCAGTGAAAGTTAAATTATTAATGTTGGGGTGGTTAGATATATTAATACTTATACTATTAATGATGATTATGATTTTAAATTCATTGCTTAATGATTGTGGTTAGTACATTGATTGATTGTGATTCCCAAATAATGGAAATAACTCTGGTTTATACTGACAAATTAATTTATTGATTATTAAAACACATAAATAATACGCTACAAGTTACTAAATATTTTCTCCGGCATTTACACATTATTCACAACTTCTTTACTACTAAATTAATTCTTTACGACACATATATTTAACTCATTCAATTATTATGACAATATTTCGTACTTCATCTACACATATTACTCTCAACTTCCTTCCTACTAAATTAATTCACCACAACACCTATATTTAATTCATTCAATTGTCATTACAATCCTTCGTACTTCATCTACACATATCACTCTCAACTTCATTACTACGACACATATATTTAATTCATTCAATTATTATGACAATCTTTCGTACTGCATCTACACATATTACTCTTAACTTCATTACTACTAAATTAATTCATATATATAAGCATAACATCATATTAAATTGTTTGTACGAATTATCGGTCAATTCCTTAATATCTTATATTCAAACACTATACTCATCGCGCTCTATATTAATTATTATGGCTACACACTGAGAAGCAATGATAGCAGTATAAAAAGGAAACGCAAAGTCGGTACCTCGCAAGAATGACTGTTGAATCACCATGGGCAGCTGGCACTCGTAATGATGAACTTCGTCGTATTTATCATTGCACGGAACTAGGGCACTTTCTTGTCTGGAATAAGGCTCCGTCATTTATGGGAGACACTCTACGCTCATCGTCGGTTCTCTAACTCCATCACTCCTTGCAGACCCTCGGCACGGGATACTGGGCGCTCGACAACTTCTATCTCCAAACTTCTAACTCACCCTCCTCATAGGTATATCTGCCTTGACACCACTTCTATATCTAAAAAACTTCTGACTAACTCTGACTTGTTAGGTTATCTCTGCCTTCACTATTTCTCATTTCATATTATTTTCTTATTAATGTTGACTCCGCCTCTTATAATTTCTATTGGTCATATTATTACCATGCCATCGCCATTCGTCCGTGGCTGCCTCTTCTCAATCCCCTTTTTTACCAATGCGCATCGAGGGCGGGATTTATAAAATTCTCCCTCAAATTTAACTTTCCTATGCTTCGGCTTCAAGCAGGGTGGGCTGTTTTATAGCCATCATAAATTTTCTTTTCTTCTCTTCGTGCAACTCACTCTCTTCAACTTTTATCTTCTATTTCTTGCTACAGAAACAAACTCTAAATTTCGTTTCGGTATATTGCTGGCTTTCTTCCCTTCTCTTTTATTGCCCGTCATTTTCCATGTTTCTTTCTTGCATTTAACAATTATTTTACTTTGTCCTGTAATTTTCAATGCTCCTGCCCCTAGCCGTGACACTACTGTCATGTCCCTATGACATAGTTAATTCTATGTGGCTCACAAAGCGTAGGAAATGTAAACACGCATTGAATTTAGATATGTTGACATATGTGTGTTTGTAAAATATATCCATATAATATTCTGATTGGAAGAGTAAGAAATATATATATTCTTATATTAGTATACTTTGCGATTTCGTGAAAGAATCTGAAATATATGTAAAACTTGTGCAAATAATTTACTTTATGTTGATCTGAAAATCTCTGAAAACCAAAAGCTCTGCCTATGAAAAGATTGCAAAAAAAGAAATTATAAAATAATCAGTTGTTTATCAAAACGCTGAGATAGTTAAGAGACATACTGTCGATTCATCATCACTGTAGACTAAATGAGCATACTAGCATTTATACCTATTAACCCGATTACATTTTTTTCCAAAATAAAAGAAAGACTTCTTGGTAATGATCCAGGGATCTAGGGACAGAGACCGATATGGACTTCCTTAGCTCCTTGGAGTACTTGGAAGCTGGCGAACTGGTAATGATCTTTCCAACTCATCATTTAGCGAACATCTAATGATCAAATGAACAAAGAGACTATTGGTCGTTGCTTAGCTATCTATAAAGAATTGACTTTATAAGTATTATAGGAAGCCTTGTAAAATTGCTTCATTGTTCCTTCAGCCATTTGGTTACCTCTCTTTATGTGGTGTAATAATTGTACAAAAATGGCTCCATACTGATTCATAAAGGGTGATGGCGATTCTCCAGAACATTTATATATCTTGCGGTGATAGAAATACGAATAAATATGTTTTGACTCTACGCTATATAAATGCCCTTAAACTATTGAACTGTCTGTAACTGTCGTTATTTACAAAAACTATATAATGGATAGGTAAATTTTAAATCTTTTCATCGCAAATGCATTCGCCATGGGTAAAATTAATCTGCTAAACTCTGAGTAACTTTTATCAATGTTATTATGTCAATTACTAGCTAAGTTCTGTTGCTCTGAGTTTCCAAACTGTATCATCATTTTCCTGCCTTGAGGAAACAATTTAGTACAATTTTGATATCGATTGTTACACGCTAATTTTTGGTACGACGTATCGAATGTTATTTCTTCATATGCCAATAAACATGACTTATTAAATTCTAATCGGAATTGCTCCATGTCCTTCGTGATTCCTTATAATTGAACTGATAGTGTTATTCCTCGATCTAAATAAAGTTAATGATTCACTTATAGCTACTAATTCTACTTATGCTTTTATATCTTTTTATTTAATTTCAAAAGTTTTGTTGTATAGGAATAATTGTTTTATACAGAAATGCCGCTAAGCAATTGTCATCATTGAAACTACTATTTCTTAGCACCTATTATCTAACCCTCACTACCTAACAAAGTAATGCAATGGATTTTCCACTACATATACCAATAAGCATATATTTAAACTTCAGCGAGATGTGACATACTATTATTGGTTTACATATTACTGATATACCCATGTACATCGAATAATTTACCTTTCCAATGCTACTAATGCTTAACTAATTTAATACCCGTATAAATTATATAATATTG
The DNA here is from genome assembly GCA_907164885.2 of Dolomedes plantarius. Taxonomy (NCBI): domain Eukaryota; kingdom Metazoa; phylum Arthropoda; class Arachnida; order Araneae; family Dolomedidae; genus Dolomedes; species Dolomedes plantarius. Next base: position 164,856,679 of record OU015491.1, on the reverse strand, counting down.
ATCAACCTAAATTACGGTCTAACGAGCAGTCATTAGGCCATTATATAATGGGCGGAATCTTAAATTAATTAGAGTAGATATGCACTGAGTAGATTTATTAAGTTTTATATGAATACTCAGCTACTACAGGCTTAGCTTTAATTTACAATTATATTTATGAAATTTCTATATTGATTCAACTGAAATTTGAGATTTACAGCTAAATAGAAATTTTACGCTTTCATGTATGGGTTATAATATATTATATAATGTAACATGACAACTGAAAATTGAACTCGCAATGAATTGCTGGGAAATTTTCTCAATAGTTTGATAATAATTAATTTGCAGCGCCCCATCTTTTTACTTAAATTTTAATTTACGAGTCAACTATTTCGGGTAATGTTTAAATGTAAAAGAATGGTTAACCACATAGATCGATTGATATAGACCATTTGGTTGTCGTCTTTGATGCTTGATTATTTAAGGCGTTTTCAAACAATATTTTTACTTTAGATTGGAACTAAAGGACAATTGATCAGAACTGATACTTCAGTCGTCTGATGCTACTTTAAGAAAGTTAGAGAAGGCCACATGGTGTAGTGGTAAGTGTCGTGAGCTTCCACGCTCTGGGCTTGGGTTTAAATCCTGAATAAATATTGTCTTTACCAATACTTATTCCATTACCAATACTTATTTAATCAATAACCGCTCAATAATTTAATTGAAACCAAATATTTAATTTAACAAAAATGAAGTAAATGGAATCATTTTAATGTGATGGCTGTGCTTTCAACTGCATACCCATCTTCGAAATTTGTGGTTAGGTGTTCGATAAAATTAGTCTCATATCATCTTCGATACTCAGTCGATTTCATAACCTCGTTTGGAAAAGAGCTGCAAAACCACTCTCACATAGGTACGTTGTGGCAAATGGCACCAAATTCCGAAAAGCAAGTTTGGATATTTGTGGGTGGGATTGATACATAGCACACCAGAACTAAATGAGCGATTTTTCTCTAAACAAATCACGTGCCGATGAGTACTTCCGAAGATCCTAAAAACTAATCTTGTATTTCATCGGGAATACTAATAACGTCTTGAGAAGAAGAAAATGGGTTTCATGTAAGTGCAGCTTTTTTTTGAATTTCTGGAAATGCAGTTGAAACTCTTTTTCCAGAGATTGAAGGTGACCTGTAATATTTGACTTTAGATGCTCATCGAATTCTTCAAATTCCTCAACAACGCTGGACAATTTTTCAAACATGATAATGTTTCCTTGTTTTTCTTTTCGACGCCTTTTCTGCAATTTCGAGACAAAAGCCTTCAGACTCTCGTAGAGTTCGATAATGTGCATGTCCTGTCCTTGAAGTTTCAAGTCAAAATTATTCAATTATTCAAAAATATCTGTTAAATAAGCAAGTCTTTGCTTCAATAGTTCATCACTGAAGTGAGACAAAAGATCGTACATTTCTTGAGTTTTTAAGAACAACTTGATTTCGTATTTCCTCTTATAAACACAGTTCAGAACGTTTCTCTTTGATAACCAGCGTATAAGAAGTGTAAAACAGCGGAATTTTATGATCTGCATTCATATCTTTGCAATATTCTCTAAAAAGATGGGTGTTAAGGGCTCCATATTTGACATAATTATGAATTTTGATTGCTGAATCAAGTACATTTTTCAGAGGGGTTGGTAAAGTGTTGGCAAGCGCATATTTGTGAATGACACAGTGCCCTTTGCTTCAGGAGTAAGTTCTTTTTACTTTTTCCTTAAAGTCCGACTTTGACCCCAACACAGCAGGAGCTCCATCAGTACAAACGCCACATTTATTTTTTCAAGTGTGGTCCTTCGGATTCAAAGCAAGTTTTTATTTTCGCCATAACATCTTCACTTGTTGTTGTAGGTTCGAGTGGGCTACAAAACAGGAACTCTGATGTGTTCTGAATGAATATATCTAACGAAAACAAGCAACTGAGAACAAGAACTTACGTCCGTTCATTCATCAACTTGGGAAAAAGAGAAAAAAAGAATAAATTTTCATTTTTCGAAATAAATTATATTTATGATTTCTTAGGATTTACGTTTGTGTTATGTCCACTTGGCACATTTATCGACCTCACAAAAAGGGGTAACCACTTTAAAGGAGCCGATGATTTAAGCGAGGTCAAGAACTCCTGATATTAGACGCAAGTTTTGTTTGACGGTTAGGCCAGTTGAGGGTCAAGAACGATTACTTGAGGAACTTTGTGACAAAGAATCTCAATATTATGGACAGATATATTCTGATGACATTTTAGCAGTTTAATGACGAATGAGGGTAAATATTCTGTTGCGTACTAAAAGTTAGCCACTATTAAATAGCTTAAGTTTTTATCCACAGGCAAGTGTGTCATTACGTCATGGATATGGCTAAAAGCTTTAAATTTAAATACAACAGAGTAGTTATCACGTGGAAAAATTGTATTAATTATGGCTTGAATTTAATATATTTTTACAATTTTTTTAGACAAAATGGAGTTTTCTAATTTTTTCTTCTTTAGCTGAGTATAATGCAGTCTAAGAATAAGTAAAGTTCACAGATGAATTAAATATTTTACAATAATATCAATAAAATTGATAATTTTCTACAATCATGACTTATTAGTTAATAACTGCTGTAACCTTTGACTTATTGGAATACAGAAAAAATGTATTACACTGCTGGCCATTGTAAATGCAACACCCTGAAGGAAACATGCAAATAACATGAAATTTACAACATGCATTAGCGGAGGTGAAATATGCAAATGATTAGAATTTCAGCGCAGACGCACATCACGCGCGCCTGTGGCGCCACTTCAAAGCGCTATTTAAGGCTTAGAGATTTCGACGATTTCAAGTTCGGCAATTGTGTTTGTCTTGTGGTTTTTTTCAAAAAAACGATCAATTATGACTCGTCGAAAACAGCGATCATCTTTTGATCAAGTATCCGAGTTCGACAGAGGAAGGATAGTGGCCTACCGAGATTGTGGATTATCTTTCAGGGAAATCGGTAGTCGTGTTGGACGAAACCAAACAACTGTAATGCGGATATGTGATCGTTGGATGCAGGAGGGTACGACGGACCGGCGTGTTCGATCGCATCCACCTCAGCGCACCACTTCACGTGATGACAGGCAAATTGTGCGCATGGCAGTGACGGATCGCTCAGTCACATCACGAACCATAGCACAGCACATGCAGTCTGTAACGCATCATCCAGTGTCTGCGCGTACCATTCGACGCCGTTTACAGCAGAGTGGTCTGTCCGCAAGACGTCCATTGCTTTGTCTACCCTTGACGCAGAACCACAGACGTCTCCGCCGCCAATGGTGCGATGACAGAAGGAAGTGGACGGCAGAATGGAATGAAATTGTCTTTACTGACGAGTCACGCTTCTGTCTGCAACAACACGATGGTCGCATTCGAGTCTGGAGACACCGTGAAGAGAGGATGTTGAACAGCTGCGTTATGCACCGCCACACTGGTCCTGCACCGGGTATTATGGTATGGGGCGGTATTGGATATCACTCTCGCACACCTCTAGTACGCATTGCCGGTACTTTAAACAGCCAGCGCTACATCTCCGAGGTGTTGCAGCCACTTGTCCTTCCTTACCTTCAGGGCTTGCCCACAGCCATATTTCAACAGGATAATGCGCGACCACACGTGGCACGCATTGTCCAACGGTTCTTCGTCAATCGCCAGATTGAATTGCTTCCCTGGCCGCCTCGCTCTCCGGATCTTTCGCCGATAGTAAACATGTGGTCCATGGTTGCTCTACGATTGACCCAGGTTCCATCCCCAGCTGCCACAGCAGATCAACTTTGGCAACGTGTGGAAGCTGCTTGGTCTGCTGTACCCCAAGAACTCATCCAAAGTCCCTTTGAATCAATGCCGAGGCGTGTGGCAGCGGTGATCTCCAACAATGGCGGCTACTCTGGCTTCTGATTTTGGCAGGAACCACACTTCACAGAAGTCTATAAATTTAATCATTTGATACTTGGTCAACATGTTATCTACAAAATAAATTTTGTTGTGATATCTCTTGTCTTTCTTGGTGTTGCAATTTGGGTGGCCAGCAGTGTAATTACGGTCTAAACTATTAAATATACTATAGTGTACTCAGGGTCCATATATGAAAAGTGTGAGAAAACCTTTGCTTCATTGCGTACACATTTTCTTCTTCCCCTTGCTTTGGAGAAAATTAAGGGTGACCAGGACACAAAACTCTTCAAATTTTCGAGAAATGTTTTATTGCATTAAAACATTCTGTGTTATCTTCCGCTTAAAATGACATTTAAATTATGTTTCTTTCTTAATTAGAATAGGATATATTAATTATTTTTGTTTGCAACATTCTCATAGCAGGCAATCTTTGTTTAAACCTGTAAATGCGTTTTTCTGCATGAAAGTTTTTTTTTTTTTACCATTTCTTGTCTTTAAATTGTTATACGTCAATAACCGTTAAAGATAATGATTCAAACTTGGAGCATATCTTTTTCATTTATTTTACTTTAATTTTCATTCTGTAAATTTGAAAAAATATTTGCCTTTGAAAATATGACTTTTTAAAAATAAGTTACATAAATTTTTTTGAAATTATTTCTCAAAATATTTTTAATTTTTTTAAAAGCTAATATTTTAAAAAACGCTGAATAAAAATTAAAACTTCTATTTTTTTGTTTAATTAAATGAAAAAAATTGAAATTCAACAAATAATATTTCGAGTTATAACAATTTTAAATTACCCCACTTTTTTCTAATTTTAAATTTAAAAATTTTTAAAAAACTTTATGAGAAGTTTTATGATGTGATTTTTGTTTACAAATTATATGGTTAACCATAAAAAAATTCAAAATTTTAACTCCATAAATAAAAAAAATAATTTAAATTTGTCCCGGATCCCCTTAAGATTAGATGAAGATTATGTATGTATATAACTTTTATAATAAATTTGTGAATTATTGACATAAAAATTAATACTTAGTATCACAATTTATTATAAAGGGAGATTCATTCGAGAGAAACCCGGAATAATCTGTAATAAACGTCGCCAGGACGAAGCAATCGGAACGAAACAACTCATAATGTACTCTTTAGTAGATGGCACATCACACCACATGGTTTTCAGTTGAGGCGTGGCTCGATTTGTAAGGTTATGTTAACTCGCAAAACACCGGTATATGGGCATGGGCAGCTGGAAATTCCTTTACCACTCACTAAACACCGCTTCATGATCAAACAGTTGGTGTGTGGCCTGCGATGTGTCGGTTGCGTATCATAGGCACCATTTTCTTTGACACCGATCTGTACCGGGACATTTTTTAACAGTTCGGGAATTAACTGGATGATCGTGAGTTAACAGAGGTTACTTCCAGTAAAATGGAGACGTGTCACACACTGGCAAGCGGTATAGCGGAAATTGTGTCGTTCATCGTCAGCAGAGTAATTTAAAAGGGACTTTGGCCACCGCGGTCGCCGGATCTGACACCATCAAACTTCTTCCATTGGGAAAAGTCTATGGGAATAAGCCTCACATTGTGGAAGATTTAAAGGAAATGTGTCTGGTAGAAAACAGAGATCACTTCTAGCATCGTATGGAATGCACTCGATTACACATTCGTCAAAGTATGTAGGGTATGTTTTTGGTTCAGATTGGTTCATCCTAGTGATAGTTATAGACTATTTGGGGCCTCTTTTGAGTTAATCACCCTGTACAATACTTAAATTATAATACAATGAAACATAAAAAATGTGCTATAATTTAAGCTGTTCAATCTCTTTATTTCTATGTTTAGGGCTTACATATAAAGGTAAATTTTATGTATCTTGTCTATAAATTTTCTTTTGCTTTGTTTATGTAAGATTAAGAATAAGTAAAAGTTGACGTATGTATTTAATTTTTTTTATCTAAAAAATGTTAATTGACTCACAGTAAAGTGTCAGTCATTTAGTATTTGAAAAAAAAATAAATCGAATATTAATTATAATCGAAACTATTTAATATTTCTTTTTCGATAAAAGACAGAAACGTATAAAAATCCTTTGAAAATAATTATTTTTGCTCAGTTTAGGAGAGATTAAGATTTTTAGGTTTTTTTTTCTTCTTCCAATCTTTCATACTTTTAGACACCTTGTCTTTTGATCTATTCTTAGAGATTGTGACTTCAGTTTTTATATTTAAATTAAAATACATTTTTTTTCTGAATTTTAGGGACCATATATATAGTAGGATTTTTCTTGGTACATGTTTTTGAAATTCGAGTTTACAAATATCCTCATTTTTTGACGACTTGAGTTTTATTTGCAAAATTTTCACTTTACATTGGACGTAAAAAAATGATTTCTCTTCATGTTCATAAACTCTATTACATTTTTCATAGAGGACATTTGTCGATATATCCAAAGAAAAAAAAGTAATAATGCATCCCCGTTGCTGATAAATGAGTTTTATATTAAAAATTTAGAAAAAAAAGTCTTTCAAAATTAAGCGCATAACGTTTCATTCCCTTCTGCAGTACTTCTCAATTTATTACGAACATTTAAAAAATAAAATAAAAATCCGGGTCATTTCAGGATCCGAATTCGAGATCGTCTCCTAGACATAAAATTGGGTCGTTCTATCCCCCTCTCTAAGGAATATTACTAACGTATATAAGAGGGAAAAATATGAATACACAAATGGGAAATTCGGTCCTCAGAATGGTTCCCCAATGAATAAATTAGCTAATACTAACGGACGATGAGTGCTTCATTTTTCTTTTACCTCCGGAAAGGACGTACCCAGAGTTAACAACGAAATGCGATAGTTTGTTAAGTAGTTAGAATATTGGCCTGTAATTCAGAGGATGGTTGGTTTTATCCCTTTCAAGGCAATAGTTCCCTTTTAATGTGAGGAGAAATATAAAACTATAAATGAGAGGTTTGTAAAAGACATTAAGAGCGTATAAATATAACTTTCCTTTAATTAGAAAACATGAAACTGCTCGCATCCTGAGCTTTAAGAGACTGGTGGACTTTGCAAAGCGATTTTTGGAAATTTTACCTCCGAGATATGAAAATTTGCATATATATTCATTAAAGTATATCAAACACCTTATACAATTTTGTAAAGATTTAAATTTATTTTTTTATATATTAAAAATTAAAATTTTTTATTATGTTTTTAAAATGCTCCTTGCTAACCAATTTTTAACTTTTCCCCTTAATTTTGCATTTATATTGCTTATAAATATTTTGAACAGAGTTATATATTACTTTTTTCTTTCGTTGAATAGTTAATTTTTAGTAAATATTTTTATGGTTGTACTCTGAATTTTCGGGAAATTTTTGCACTTTTCTATACTTGTAACAGCCAGTAACTACCTTCCATAGTTAGTTAGTTTGTTTTGTTTGACCAATAGATGGCGCTGTCGCCACCTTTGGCAAAATATCGACAGATATTTTGCCAACCCATGAAAAGGTGAACTGCAGTGATGTCAGTTCAGCAGTTGTGCAGTCTGCGGGAGTCACGGTAGCAACGGCTCTCTGTAATTTTCTTAGTCTTTTACATCTATGTTTAAATGTTTTCGTTTGTGACTATGTTAAAAAACTCGTGTTCGTGAATAAAGATTGTTTCCTGTGAACTGTGCTCTCATCCTTGGGAAACAGAGACCATTACATACTAAAGTTTAACTTTGATAATCTGAATGATATCGAAACCTGAAATGGATACATAACTTTATTTTTATGTATTAGAAGAGTATTTATTATAAATTTTATGAAATTTCGTTAAAAATTATGACGCAAGGAACATTTCAAAGACTTGCAAATCTAGAAATTACGCAATTTGAAAAAAGCCATTTAAACGATATTTTCTCCCCTACTATATACTCCCTTTCTATATACTTTTCTAAAGCCTTCCTATTTACTTTTCTAAAGCCACCCAAGTGTTCATTTTACTTTTCACTTCACATTTTAAATGAATTTTATTCCAATATTTACATATTTTTTAAACATTAATACACCCCAAAAAAATTCCAATTGTTTTTCGATTTTTGGTAATTTTAAAGTCCACCATCCATTTAACGAATATTCAAGTAGTTAAATTTTGTATAAACGCACAAAGGCAAGACAATTTGTAGAGAAATTTAATTGTTTTGAATTTATTAGTACTTAGCTTAAAGTACTAAATTTTCTCGCCATCGAATGTATTTTCTGTAACAAGTAAAATAGAAAGTCTGGCTTCAAAAGTTTAATTCCAAGCACACTTTCTATAGCTTGTAATTGAGTATATGGCTTCAATGTTACAACTGAAAATACGTTTCTTAATTTTTTAAAAGTAATTTTTTTCTTTTAGAATTTTAAGCATATCACTTTATATTAAAAATTCTCCCAAAATTTAGAAAATTTTGTAAAATGACAAATTCTAGTTTGAGTCTTAATCCTCAAACGGTATGGTGGGGGTCGGATCCGACCCAAGGGTGTGTTTTTCCCGTCCCGTACTCTCCCTTCTCATTGCAAGAGATCGAGTTGACAAGGAACCCTGCCAGACAGTCTTGCAACAGGTGTTGGAGCGTTTGCAGTTATAAGTTTGCTAAAAATATGAGTGTCTTTGTTGAAAAACGTTATTCATTATCATTAGTCATTTTTTTAGATTTTTAATTTTTTTATTTCGATTTTGAAGGACAAAAATGTCAGCATATATTATTTTTTGCATTTTTGTGCTCAGAAATCTGGTTCAGTAACTTATAAAACTAGGTACAAGACGAAATTGGATATATTAGACCTAATATATACAAAATTCTCTGTAAATACCAAAGAGATTTTATTTGTTTAGCAAAATTGCAATTTGCTGGTCATTTTTTCTACAAAAAGGTTTTTATTTCACGTAAAATATCTTAATCAATAAATGTTATTATGCAACAAAAATGCTTATTGCGTGCTTATTTCTACCAAAACATCATAAAAAAAAATTCAGGTAGTCTCTTATAACGAAAGTACTACGGGTTATTAACGTAGGATTACTTGTCATTGCTTACCTCTTTTGTATGTATATATGTATCTATATATATGTACGTATGTATATATATACATATATGTATGTCAAAATTTTGACTCTTGTATGTATGTCAAAATTGTTGAAATGTATGTAAAAATTTTACTGCTTGTCCAAGCGATATACTGGGTTTGGCGCGCTGTCAAAATTATAACTCGCGAGGACGGACGGACGGACGGTTTTAGCGCCTGAAATTTTCCTTTCCGTAGGACCGTTATGGAGGAAAGTAATCCTACGTTAAAAGAGATCGGGTTGGATCCGATCCGACCGTACCGTCTATTTCGTCTCAAACCACTCTACCGTTTGAGGGTTAAGAGGTAATATGAAACGCTAACTTTTATTGATTTATGGGAAAAAGAAGAATGACATCATTATGATTATTAGAATGTTCTGATACTGTTTGAAACAAGAGAATGATATGATGCCACAAAATAATTTTCAACTAATAACCTGTATTAAATTTCAGAATCTTAATACTACGTATATTCCAGGTTTGCTAGGCAATGCAATAGCAAAATCATAATAAGGCATTATTTTATGACATACTAGCTGAATACCCGTGCTTCGCGACGGAGTACATTCAAATTAAATACAACGGTCAACGTATGCAATTATTGCCAATATATATATATATATATATATATATATATATATATACACTCATGGACAAAAAAATTAGCGCACCAAGAAGGAGTCGTCAAAATGAAACGAAATTTTACATACGTAATGACTACTTTGATATAAGTAAATGATAAGAAAATCAAAGAAAAAGGATAATTTATTTCAGAGAAAAAGGCAAAAGAACGGAGGAGTTAATACTCCGTTGGACCCCCTCTAGCGCAAATTCACGATGCGATACGATCGGGCATTAAGTCATACAAGTTCTGTATTATGTCTTGAGACATTTCGTTCCATATTTGCTGTAATCTTGCATCTAGTTCGTTCAAACTCGTGGGATGCCCAACTAGTCGTCCCAAATGATCCCAGATATGCTCGATTGGAGACAAATCTGGGGATCGGGCAGGCCAAGGAAGGGTAGTAACAGTGCAGAGACAGAACTTGTAAAAACGTCGCTAAAGACGACCTGGTTCCATTCCGCTGCAGTCCAGTTTCCTCGTGCGCGGCAAAACTCCAAACGGACGCGTCAATTGGGTGGGCATCAAGGGCAGCACACGTAATGGGCGCCGCGATACCAACTGTCCTTCAGCCAGGCGCCTTCGTATGGTTCGAGAAGACTCAGAGGCCCCTAGTGAAGGTGCTACCTGTGCCTGGATGGCGGCCGATGAAGCAGTTGGCTGTACGCGTGAATTTCTTACGATGTGGCGGTCTTCTCGACGACTGGTCTGTCGAGGGCGTCCTGAGCCTGGTCTTCGTGTACATGACACCTCTCGGGTCCACTGGTCCCAACACCTCCTCACAACACAATCAGAGCGGCCTAATTGACGAGCTACTCGCCTAGCGGACCACCCAGCTTCCACCATCCCGACGATTCTCCCCCTCTCAAACTGCGAAAACTGCTTATATTGTCTTCGAACACGGCGTAATGGCATGTCTATCTCAGCTCTTCCTTTGTAAATGATTCAGCACACTCAAACAAGCTTTGGTTATCTGTTTTATACTCCACAGAGTACGATGTTCAACGCCCTCTAACGGCTATACGTAATGCGCAATCACGATGCATTTCTAATCATTTGCATATCTCCCCGACATGTACCTTCATTGCAAGTTTCGTTATGATCCCGCAATTATTTCTTGGTGCGCTAATTTTTTTGTCCATGAGTGTATATATATATATATATATATATATATATATATATATATATATATATATATTTATTTATTTATTCATTTATATATTTATGATAAATACAACGGACAATGTGTGGAATTAATGTCAAAAAATATATATACGAGGGTTGTAAATAAAGTAATGGCAACATATCCAGAAAACTTTTTTTAATGTACGTACAAACAAAATTGCATTACATTCCTTCAATATAATCACCAGCAAAGTCATGTACCTTTTGCCAGATGTCAGGAAGCTGTAGGATATCGTTGGCAAGGTGTTGTGTGTTGTTGTCAGCGACGGAAAGCCTTAATGCTCGGATCACAGACAGCACGTCAGGAAAATCTGATGCCTCGACGGGGTTCTTTGAAATCAGGAAAGAGGTCGTGTCAGGGGAGTACGGAGAGTGTTCCAACAAGTCCCGGATGAAGATGGTGCTGTAGCCATGGGCAACCTTGATTTTAATCTCCGATCTCTGCTCACTTTTTGTGAACATGATTTAGAGCGGTAGAGACCACACTGTTCAACGTCACACAGCAACTACCCCATTCTACTGGATCTACGGTTTTATGTACTCTACACATCGACTACAGCTCCACCTCACTCCTGCGATATCCTGTTTGAGCATGCCCGATGTTCTACGACTTTCTGGGCGACGTTGCCCCTACTTTATTTACAACCCTCATATATATATATAAAAAAATCGTAATGGATATTTTTATAGACAAAATAATGTAGAAGAAAATATTCAAATTAAATACAACGGTCAATGTATGCAATTAATCTGTATGTTTGATATCCATAAAACATACTATCTATATATTTAAGTTGCTAAGACGACTTTTTGGGCAGTGCGTGAGAGAAAACTACTGCATCAATTTACTTCATATTGGTCTTAAACGAAAGATTGTAATCTGTAGATTTGTCAAATTTTGTTTTTGTAACCGAAATTTCTATTAATTAGCAATAATTTGCAATTAAAAATTGATTTCTGAGCATGCTCAAAGGCATGTTTAAATGTCTTTAGAAAGTCACAGTTTCTGCGCATGCTCAGTGACACGTTTTAATGATAAACACGTTGTTCTGAGGAGTCTCTGTAGATCTCTCTCTGCCACTCTTATTTTTATGATAATTATGTTTGTGAAATATAAGCTTAAACCTCACGGAAATTGTTTATTTCACGCTGTTTAATTAGCGATAATTTACAATAGAAAATTGCTCTCTGCGCATGCTCAGTGACAATTTAAAATCTGGCTTTAGATACTCACTAAGAACGAGTCCACTTAAACACCTTAATTTGATTTTGCGCATTATTATGATTTGCAACATTTGGCAATGATGTGATGAGTATAAATTGTGTATTAGTATACATTTATTTACTATCTAGCAGTCCTGTTTTGACGGGTATCAACTAGTTTTAAATTAAATTCTTAAAAAACTTCCATCTCAATTAGTCTAGTGGTTAAATTTTCTTTCACCGTATTTCAATATTTTTTTTGTCAATTTATTTCATTGTTATGCACGGGACGCAAAATTAATTTAAAGTATCTCAAAAAGAAAAGAAACCACGTGATCAGAATTTAATAAATTAAATTCTAAAAATTAGTCATTAAAAGTTAACCAAAAATCAGAAAATGGTGATAAAGATTCGAGACAGATTTCATTTTAAAGAAATTTTTATGATCGTTGTCGTGATATAAATTTTATTACCCTCAGATTTTTATTTTAAATGCAAACTTAAGAAAAAGTACAAAAAACAGCTTAAAACTATAATTTTAAAAAATATAAGAAGAATTTTTCAAAAATCTTTTTTAGTGCACCCCTACACTATGTATAAGAAGAATCGCATTGCAAAATTTCAGCAGCAGTTTGGTCTGTTAGTTATTTTTCAGTCAGCCAGTCAGTCAGTCACGGAACTGTTTTATATACCGGGTAGTGATAAAGAAACTTTGCCAAAATATGGACCTCTAGCGGCCGTTCCGTTCAACCTATCGAGATGAGATTTCAGATGTAGTTATTCAGAGGTATGAGCTCAGGATTCTGAGAAAGGCAACACAGTACGATCACGGTTACGGTTATAGGTATAGAAACTCGAAATTTTCAAATGGCAATGCCCACTTTTTCCCATCCGAAAATGCTCAGCGCATGCGAAAACCCTAAAAAGCGTTGTTACGGTACGTGTATCACAAAAAAAGGGTGCGTTATGTACGCACAAAAACAGCTCTGCGAACGGCCTACAAAACGATATATCGACCTCTAGAGGCCGTTCCGTTCAACCTATCGAGATGAGATTTCAGATATCGTTATTCAGATGTATGAGCTCGGGATTCTGAAACGGGAACACAGTGACGCTCACGGTTACGGTTATAGGAATAGAAACTCGAAATTTTCAAATAGCAAGACCCACTTTTTCCTGTCGAAAACTTCTCAACGCATCCAAAAACTCTAAAATGCGTTGGAACGGTACGTGTATCACAAATAAAGGACGTGTTATGCACGCACAAAAAAACAGCTCTGCGAATGGCTAACAAAAACACAATCAAAGAGCTATTTATCGGTTTTCTGCGCTGAATATCTGGCGAACAGCGTTCTGTGATTGGTTTCTAGCCTCTGTCATATGTAAATTTCCTCTGTGCGCCCCGATCGTGTCTTTTGCCGTTCGCAGAGCTGTTTTTTGTGCGTGTATAACGCGTCCGTTTTTTGGGTTACACATACCGTTCCAACGCTTTTTAGGGTTCTCGCATGCTCTGAGCATTTTGCGATGGGAAAAAATGGGTGTTGTTATTTGAAAATTTCGAGTCTTTGTACCTATAACCATAACCATGAGTGTCACTTGGTTGCCGTTCACAGAATACCGAGCTCATACCTCTGAATAACTATATCTGAAATCTCATCTTGATCGGTTAAACGGAACAGCCACTAGAGGTCCATATATCGGCAAAGTTTTTTTATGACCACCCGGTATATACACTGCTGGCCACCCAAATTGCAACACCAAGAAAGACAAGAGATATCACAACAGAATTTATTTTGTAGATAACATGTTGACCAAGTATCAAATGATTAAATTTATAGACTTCTGTGAAGTGTGGTTCCTGCCAAAATCAGTAGCCAGAGTAGCCGCCATTGTTGGAGATCACCGCTGCCACACGCCTCAGCATTGATTCAAAGAGACTTTGGATGAGTTCTTGGGGTACAGCAGACCAAGCAGCTTCCACACGTTGCCAAAGTTGATCTGCTGTGGCAGATGGGGATTGAATCTGGGTCAATCGTAGAGCAACTATGGACCACATGTTTTCTATCGGTGAAAGATCCGGAGAGCGAGGTGACCAGGGAAGCAATTCAATCTGGCGATTGACGAAGAACCGTTGGACAATGCGTGCCACATGTGGTCGCGTATTATCCTGTTGAAATATGGCTGTGGGCAAGCCCTGAAGGTAAGGAAGGACAACTGGCTCCAACACCTCGGAGATGTAGCGCTGGCTGTTTAAAGTACCGGCAATGCGTACTAGAGGTGTGCGAGAGTGATATCCAATTCTGCCCCATACCATAATACCCCGTGCAGGACCAGTGTGGCGGTGCATAACGCAGCTGTTCAGTATCCTCTCTTCACGGTGTCTCCAGACTCGAATGCGACCATCGTGGTGGTGCAGACAGAAGCGTGACTCGTCAGTAAAGACAATTTCATTCCATTCTGCCGTCCACATCCTTCTGTCATCGCACCATTGGCGGTGGAGACGTCTGTGGTTCTTCGTCAAGGGTAGACAAAGCAATGGACGTCTGGCGGACAGACCACTCTGCTGTAAACGGCGTCGAATGGTACGCGCAGACACTGGATGATGCGTTACAGACTGCATGTGCTGTGCTATGGTTCGTGATATGACTGAGCGATCAGTCACTGCCATGCGCAAAATTTGCCTGTCATCACGTGAAGTGGTGCGTTGAGGTGGATGCGATCGAACACGCCGGTCCGTCGTACCCTCCTGCATCCATCGATCACATATCTGCATTACAGTTGTTTGATTTCGTCCAACACGACTACCGATTTCCCTGAAAGATAATCCACAATCTCGGTAGGCCACTATCCTTCCTCTGTCGAACTCGGATACTTGATCAAAAGATGATCGCTGTTTTCGACGAGGCATAATTGATCGTTTTTTTGAAAAATCCACAAGAAAAACACAATTGCCGAACTTGAAATCGTCCAAATCTCCAAGCCTTAAATAGCGCTTTGAAGTGGCACCACAGGCGCGCGTGATGTGCGTTTGCTCTGAAATTCTAATCATTTGCATATCTCACCTCCGCTAATGCATGTTGTAAATTTCATGTTATTTGCATGTTTCCTTCAGGGTGTTGCATTTACAGTGGCCAGCAGTGTAGATTATGTAAAAAATGAATGCTATATTAAGGTTTTGAGTCTAATATGGGGATGAAAGATAAAAAAAAAATACATAGTGGCGGCACATCATTCTGTTGTTTTAAGCAATGAAGTGCATTTTGACAGTGAATTGATCCAATCTTCTTTTTCTTATAAACCGATAAAAATAACATTTTAGGGTTTGTCTTGAGACTTAAGTATCTGCAGTTCATAGTTACACACTTCTTTTTGACTTGGAATCGTTCAGCCCGTCGGGAGCTAGAATCACGTAGGCGTGTGACGGCCCCCAAGATACCCATCCAAGGGGACCGCGAATGAAGATGATTTCTCCTCTGACACAATCATGTGTCGTTGTCTACAGAAGGGAAATCGCTGCTTTCGCGTTTACGTGACGCCTGCGTCGAATGGGGGTAATACAGATAAATAATCCCCGCCAAAAAACTTAAAACACTAAATTTTGAGGAAAGTTCAGATCGCGCATAACCGAATAAATTCTATATTGAATTCTCTCTAAAGAATTGAGGTTTTTCGTTGCAGTAAAATTTATGGTCTATTTCTCCGCCAAGTCGAAAGATGATAGTTTTCCTTCATAAACTTTTGCGACACATTTTTAACATTGAATGTCTCTGGTTCGATGCCCGTGGCTGCAAATCCATCGCTGTGTACACCAGGGATGTCAAACTCAAAGGCTAACTTGGGCCAAACAAACAAGGTTCAACTATAGGTGGACCATAAAAAAATCAATATTAATAGAAACTTAGGTTTATTTTAAATAATACATTATAATAAACATATATAAAAGAACAGGAAAATTTAATATTTACGTCCTGACACTTGACTTTAATTAACTTTTCTAAAAGCATTTTGTTTGTATTTTTTAAAATTATTTCAGCATTTTTCATCTGTAAAAAAGTCAGTAACCTAACTTTTGACATATTTTAGATATTATTTATGCTTAAATAACGTATTTATCTAATTACAGTATATTCAACATAAATATGCGCATTTTGTTTAATAATAGAAAAAAAAGAGTATAATTAAAAAAAACAATTTGCGAATTCTTCCTATCTTATTATAATTCTGCGCCAGTTTTTTTATTTTATATTATTGTGTGCCATTATATTGGCCGGGCTGCAAGTTTGACACTCCTGGTGGACACTAATTGCAACTGGTACACGTAAAATCTGTCGTGGCTGCAATGTCCTCCAAGTTGTCAAATTTACCTCTAGAAGTGGGGGGGGGGGTCAAGTGTTCCCGTCTCGTCACCTGACTCGGTTCTAAATTACGAGATCTGCTTTTAGGGGGTAATGCTGGCCACCTATACGTTGCCACCTTAAATGAATGGCCAGCAGTCTCGGCAGTGTGTAAATTGTATGAATTAAGTTACAAAAGCAATTGACATATGTAACAACAACATTTTAACCATTTTTTGTCCTGAGTCACAAAAAATAAAAATTGTGAAATCAACAATCATCCCTTTCCGTAAATTCTACTACGTCTTAAAAGAATCGGTTAAAATACTCTTCACAGTTTCTCTTTTCAAGTGAAACGTTGAGAGGAAACAGAGCGTGGCAATGCTTTTTGTTGATTCATTGCTCTATAAAAGCAAGTTTTTATCAGATGTTTCAAAGATAGCTTTAACATCAAATTTATTTCTGGGGAAAGAATGGATAAACTTTATAGAACATCTATAAGTCTTTGCTTCATATATTTTTAATCGTATTTTTAAACTGTGATAAGCAAATCGAAAAATGTAAAGCAAAAGAAAGGCAAAAAGTTTGTTGTATTTGACTGCATCCATATTAAAGTGATTCTTAAGAAATCAGAAGCAGGGGGGCATACCGTTCCTATTTCCTTTGTGTGGATTAAAGTAATGCCTTCTTCTTTAACACGTCAATGATTTTTGTGTCAATTGTATGGAATAGTGAAACAATATGGCCAAATAAAAATTTGTTTATGTCTCACTGCCACAAAACCTGTGGAGTATATACTGTAAATTTCTAAACAACATTTTCATAATTTTTCAATAAAATGTTAAAAATGATAACAAGAAATGTTCGAGTGAGGAATTCAAGAAGATGTTAACAAACATTTGCAAACCTATTTAAGTCTTAATTGTTTCATGATTTTTGCTCTTAGCTTTTTAATAGACATAGATAAGAAATTTTTCAACGGATGCTTCTCAAGTGGTTGAAATCCAAAGAGAGTTGGAAAATGTTTTTCTTAGAACACTCAACAATGACATTAAGAATGAGCTATTTCTATTACAGCAAAATCTGGAAGGTCTTCATTAAGTTGCTTTCAAGAAAACCAACCGTAAGATCAAACACTTCTCTAGAATGACTAAACAACTATTCGACATATCCTAGACATGAAATCTAACGAAATTTCTGACACATCATTTCGAAAGATTTTTTTCCCTAATGCAGGTGGAATTTTTAATGTAGACATTCTTCTGTACACCAGTAAAATTTTATTGCCTACTTTATTACGGATGTACCCAATAGACGAACGAATGTTATTCATTCTGAGGAGATAGAAGAAGTTTGAACACAATACATGATGGATGTTTATTGTAGTGAACCAGTGACCACTAATATAGCCATCACACAAGTTTAGGGATCAATTTAAGAGCTAATTCAATGTGAATTAATGTCGAATGTCACTAAAATTAATTTCTTATTTGCTTGCTTATAAGTTTGCATTTTTAAAAATTTAAATTAAGGAAGAACTCTTTGACCCAGAGACAAAAAGATAACATCTATATATATATAAAACACGTAGGTATGCGGCACAAAAATCAACGATATTTATACACTCCGAATGGCAACGGCTGAAACTACCAGATGTAAACATTAGCGGCCGTCTGCAATTTGCAACCTCGTGTCAACATGGATTTAACGCGCTGAAATCAGGAATGCTCGAAAGCGAGCTACACGATCAAGTGAAAATTGGGATCGGTCTCAATAAAGAAAGCGAAGAAGAAATAATTCATTAAGAGAGAGGCGTGAAAGAGAGAGCATAAATGATCACGAGGTTAGGCTTAATCGTCGCCGGCACAGCAACCGACAGCCAGTAATAGTTAATTTTCTACACTTTTTTCAGTACTTGCTGAATGTTTATTCCATTTTATAAGTGAAGAAATTTTCGCAACAATTTATTATTTTATATTATTAAATGGAGTTATTTGAATTGTGAACAATATTACACATAGAGAGTGATGTAATCCACACTATATTTTAGTACCTGAAATTTTAATCCTAAATTTTACTCCATTTTTTAAATGAAAAAAATTTTCCCCAAAAATTTCTTATTTGATGTAATGATAAAGTTTAGATATCTTAATTTTCAAAAATAGTAGATGCAGAGAGGAATGCAATTTTTAAAATCATCGGTGTTGTGTTTCTTAGTTTCATCTTTAACTCTGTTCTGAAGTAATGGAAATTCACATTTTTTAATCACGATGTTTTAGAATCAGCCTTACAGAGAATACCCCTTAACAACATAAATTTATGATGACAGGTAATGGTAACATTCTTTCATATGTTACTTTCAGTTGAGTTGTTTTGCAAAAGAAAATATAAAACTAAAAGCGACCATGCTGGTCCCGCAGCTGCTAGTTAAACATTAAATTTGCTTCAATTGATAATGTTTAAAACGTTATGGACGTTCACGAGCTATAATATTAAGTAAAAGACGAGAGAAAAACAACTGTGTTAAGTAGATTGTTTGAGAGTGCTACAGTCACATTTTTCTACACAAAGGATTATTAGAATATGTCTTACAGTTTAAAGCCTATTCCAAACGGTTACAAACATTCATGACAGCAGAGGGAATCGAATCCACAGTCTCTGCGACCGAACGTAAGCGTGCCAGCCATTCCGTGGTCAGAACAATTAAACGTCACCTCTTAATAAACAACCTAGCTGTTCACAGACTTTGAGAGAAAAACAATTCTTCTGACATTACTTCAAAATTCGTTTAGGCTCAAAATCACTAGGACCATTATGATATAAATCCTTTATAAAATAAAACTAAATATTAAATTATATAAAACGAAATTCATAAAATTATTTATCATATTCACTTCAAAATTTTATTGATTTTCAAAAACTGCGGTGATTAAATAATTCAAGAATTTTTTCTTTCATCTTTTAGTATGGTAATAAATGAGTTTCCATATACTTTGAAATATGTCATTCCGTAATTAATAAAAAAGACTCTGTAGTGTTTATGCAGTTCCGAAAGTATAACTGCTTTATATGTAGGGAGGTTATTTTCCTATATTTAAAATCATAAAGAAATTTTCTTCTGAAGAGCATTTTGAAGTGACCTTGGTCTCATAGTTCTCCATGATCATTTTCTAACGTGCTTGCAGCACCTGCTCTGCAAGGTAATATATAAGATTAAGTTCAAGAAAATCTGAAGTTTATATATATCCTAAAATTTTACCCATTTAATCTTAATTTTTTAAAACATTCTTCACCGACAGGGTGCTTCCAGAAGTTGCAATACTTAAAAATAACAACTGTTTAATCATTTCGTTTCATTATGAAATAATATAGCAGCTTAATCTAATAGAGTAAAAACTTGATTCCTATTTACAGATATATAACGATCTGCAAGACAGAATCATTTAATGAAAATGTAACACAGGGACAAGAAAAGCGACAAATACTTTTATAAAAAATAATTCTTTAATAAAAAATTTATAAAAAATAACTCGAATAAAAAATGCATTAGGAAGGATAAACCTGCACAATTACCTGTTTAATTACCTGATGAATTTTATTTTTCTCACTCAAAATTTTCGGGAATCCTTAAACAGCGGAAGATAAATATAGAAAATATTATGATAATACCAAACACAAGAATAAAAATTGAAAACTCCGATGAAAAGCTTATTAACTTAATTTTATGTGACATGAAAGCTCATAAAACTCTAAAATACTGAGTTCCGATTGTAAAAAGAAGCTGTTCAGCACAAAAAAGTAATTGTCACTCTCTTTTCAAGTGTCATTTGAAGTGTTGTATAAATTTAGTGGAAGATCCGAAGCTTCTTCGAACACTACTTAAAGAAGCTTTCAGGAAATGAAAAAAAGTTGCATTTATACTACTAGACCTTTAATTAATTTATACTAGTTATTTATCTATTTGATTAGGAAATCATTTTTATAGCTTTTATAATAATTTCAAGAGAAAAGAGTTCTCAGATAGGTCGTGAAACTGTATATATTTGACAGCAAAAATATTTTGCATGCAAACAGATATTTACAACTTTGTTGACTTAATTTTTTATTGCTAATGTATTCCTTTTAATGAAGAGATTAAGTAAACTGAACGAAAGAAAAAATAAGAGATGCAAATTGAAAAGGTAAATGGAAGAGAATTAATAGAAAACTGCTCAGTTTACTGCATACACTTTGAAGAGAATTGCAAGAAGTAAGATTATTAAGTTGAAGGAAATTAGAGTGATACTGTATTAATAACCTGTATCAAACTACTTAGAAAATTTTGCATTAAACTGTTAACAGAAATGCATTATTTCTAATATGTTTATTTAATTTTCAGAGCCATTAGTAAAGCTATGACACATTAAAGTTTGCATGAAAATACATTTAAGATTTAAATTTATCTCCTAATTGTTTTTAACTCACATGCAATAAACAGTCTGATTAAATGTAATGATTCTTAAAGGATCATATCAGGAAAAATTGATTTACACTTTTTTTAACATTAAAAGGTATTATCACGTTTTCTTTCCAAACTTGATAAAATTGACTGTCTAATTAATTTGTTTTGTAAAGATAACTTGCGTGTAATTGAATCTAAGTGTAGCATAAAATCAAAATTTACAAAAATATGGCGGAAAAAGGTTTACTTAATTTTATCACTATTAGATGGAAATGGAGAAAATTATTTTAAAAGCCATAAAAGTAACTACGGGTGTGACATTAAAAAACGTTCACCCGTAACTGTCGTTAAAGTCGCGTTAACGATAGCATAAAATAATGGTACTCAGTTCACGATATCTAAACTTTTGTTTCTTGGAAAACATCGGCTACGCGATCCCTTGGAGTCTATTCATTTTGATTCTTAAAATAATGGAAAGAATGAAAGAGAATCGTGAAAGAAGATGTGAAGGGTGAAGAAAGAAGTGCGTGTCGAAGCTGAATAAAATCAAAGATAAAGAGAGAACTTTCGGCATTTATTTATGCGTTAGTTCGAATTGCAGCCTTTTAAAAGTATTGTTAAGAAACATTGAATTTCTGGAAGACCGTCTGGTTGGAGCAGAAGCTATCCAGACTAATTGTAAAGTTTTAAAATTAAGTAATAAAAGAAACTAACGGAAGTTGTTTCCTATAAATAGGAACAATTTTTCAGTTAAATTATCTGAAAGAAATAAACTTTTGCGACTCAGTGTTAGCTTTTTGCATTGTGCGCCTTAAAACTTTAATCTTTGCACTTTAAAATACTCCATATCGATTGTAAAAACTTTGAATTTGTTTAAAATGTTAGATGTAAAGTTTGTAATCCTTTTAGCGCTATTTAATTGGATATATATAATATATATATATATATATAATCCCATCAAAGAGGATTCGTAGCCTTCACAAAAAAAAGTTTAGGGGCAAAACTAGTTAGTGAGATTACATATATGCTCTAAATTTGATTAAGGATATTTTAAAAATATTGTTAATGATATTTAAGATTTACACACATTCACTTACTTACACGCTCACACACATACAGTACATAGCTGATAAGAATGTAACCAGAAGAAATATATTAAAATAAATGGCTTTTAAGACAAATAATTATACTTGTTAGAACATTGTACGATATTTCTTTATTAAGTTTCCCTTATCAGTTTTTCATTAAGGGAACGGACTTCCAAAATGTGTACTTCAGTTGGTGCGCGCAGTTTGCAGTAAAAACTTCTTATATTTATTTAAGCATCTATAATAAGCGGTTTATCTCTTTATACTTATTTAAACGTTTTAAATCCCCAGCTCTGGAAATTTATTCCCTTTATGTCTAAAATGTTCCTCGTGGATTTCTATTTTTTGGGATTTACTAAAAATTCTTACTTTTTACATTAGTACTATATCAAATATATGCTAGAAAATACAACAGTGATACAGATGAAATTAGAGCAAAACATTTTTACGTTGTTGGATGGCTTTTGTGAAGAAAATGGTGAAGATTGTGCGAGGAAACTTTATGAATTTCTTTTATATAAATACTGTGAGTATATACTACATTAAACACTATTTTTGAATGCTAAATCGGTAGTGTAGAAAACATCAGTTTATTTCATAAAGAAATTCTCTTGGAATATGCTAAACTGAATTTTGTTTTTAATGACTCAAAAAATCGCTAACGCCAAATTTTGATCATCAGTTTTTGAGTAGATTCAACTTGTGTTCGGCGACCCCCTGTGACTGCAACGTTGGTGGCGAGGAAAATGCTGAACATGTTCTGTTTTTGTGTTTGAAATACCGCAGGGAGAGAAATATTTTTAAATTGGCGCTTAGCGACTTAAATATTAACTGGCCTCTCAATTTCTTTCTGCTCGTTTCTGGGAAGTGTGCTTTCGGCTTATTTTGTAAATTTATTGCAAATATTTGTAATTCTTCATAGTTTCTTTTTCTTTGTTTTGTTTTTTCTGTTTTTTCTGTTTTTCTGTTTTCTTAGTGTTTTATACTTACCTCTATAAGTCCCGTGTGATACTATGTGGTACACGGGAATTTTATGTGCTCGTTTCTGGGAAGTGTGCTTTCGGCTTATTTTGTAAATTTATTGTAAATATTTGTAATTCTTCTTAGTTTCTTTTTCTTTGTTTTGTTTTGTCTGTTTCTTCTGTTTTCTTAGTGTTTTATACTTACCTCTGTAAGTCCCGTGTGATACTATGTGGTACACGGGAATTTTATGTGTATTTTTTAATTAAAAAAAAATTGAACTTATTACTAATTTAAAAATAATCCATTTGAAAAAATATATTGAATAATCCCTCCTATTTTAAGAACACTTTTAAATTGCCCTTCCTATGGCACTACATTTCTATACTTTTTTACTGGTTCACCTTCATTTTTCTGTGTGTCGATTAGAAAAGAATCTATCAATATTTACGATAAGCATATAAGATAGATGTAGACACGTATCAAGATATTGATAGAAAGATGTGACTTATAATTTTTTTCTTGATTATTCAGCGGTGCTGATCCAGCCCATACAAAAAAAAATGTCGAAAGAAAATGAGTCCGAATCCGAGGAAATTTGTGCAGAAAATCTTGCGGTAAAGTTTGCCGGCTGCATGTATTAAAAAAGCTGGCAGTTAGCGACGATAAGATTGTCACAATATTTTGTAATTCAGAAATCTTCTATGGCAACCTTATATAAACGCAGATGCAAAAATATGGCTAGTTTCATAAAACAGAAAGAGTCAAAGAGGAGAGAGACATTTGATTGAAAAAAAATTGTAATATTTATAGTATAATTCAGAATAATATAACAGTTTGTTTTTGTTCTTCACGGAAAACATTTGTTTGATTTTCAACATTTTCAACTCTGTTTGACCTTCCTTTGACTTTTATTTTTAGTATTTCTTTTATTATCTCGTACGTTTTTTTTCGGGCAAAATCATACACCAGCCTTTTTTATATCGTCTTATTACGTGGTTCTCTCTTTTAGAGTTTTTTTGTTTATTTTCTTGTCTAAAGTAACCGTACTTCCATTTTTTTCTGTGGTGTTCCTAGATATTCTTCTTTGTGTTGGTTTAGTTATTTGGGCTACGTGTATGCAATTTAAAAGATAGGTACATGATCATTTTTCTTTTAAAACCAACTGTTTCTAAGATTAGACTTACGAATTTTGAAATTTATATTTCCTTTTTCCATTAATTACATCTAAATTATGTGAACCTCGTGTGTTTCAAGATTATACAGGGTGGTCATATATCCTGTATGACTGTTTAATAACACAGGTCTCCATTTTATTAAGCAGTCTGTCTTAAAACAAAATTTACATCATTCGCATAACTGATACACGCTTACGTTATTGACTTTATGAAACCAAACATTTTTACCCCTTAGGTGCCTAGATGTTAAACTTGATATTTTATTACATTAAAAAATCTACTTCGGATGATACTTAAATTTGTAAACACTATCTTCGTTCTGCTTGACATAGGTATAAAAAGTCCTGTAACTACTTTAATGCAATATGCACTGTTATCACTGATCACAAGGAATTCTAGAATAACTACCTTTTTTTGTAAAACTAAGGTGTATAAATGAATATACAGTGAAATACATCCCTACGGCAGTCAGTAATTGTTCCTAAATAATTACAAGATAAAAAGAGCTTTTTATATACCATGTTTTTAAAATTTCTGTTGAATCATATAAACTTGACAATTCTATGTATTAACAAATACTTTTTAAAAATTTTTTTGATGAATTATCCCATAAACATGAAAGAAAATGAAGTTAATTGGAAGTTAACTTGCGTTTAACTTTTCGTTCCCGTCCCAGCCGATAGATGGCTGCACCAGTCTACAAAACAAAATGAACTAAAAATTAATTCAATGCTGCTTAAAGATCGCTAAAAGTATTAAAATAATGCATTGTCATCGTGTTCTGGGCTATTCTAAAAGTTTCAAATGTCCAGCTAGTCGGGAAGTTAATTAAAAATCGATTGCAAGATTTGTATTGGACAAGCACACACACAAACAAGAAAGCGAGTCAATAAAAACATCATAAAAAGTGGCCGTTTTGAGGGGTGAATACGATAAAGGGGTTCCATCAATAACATTAGCTGTATGGAGTCTTTAATCGGTTCTGAACAAAACAGGGCAGTTTAGAGGGGTGGCCGGCTTGAGAAGTTTCTTTATATATATATATATATATATATATATATATATATATATATATATATATATATATATAAACATACATATATACATATACATATATATATTTAAATATATATATGCATATATATATATATATATATATATATATATATATATATATATATATATATTAATTTTTCAACTTGAATAAAACTGTTTGGACACTGATTAGGTTCTCTCTTCGCTTATAAAGTGATATTTTTCTACTTTGACTAAACTAACAGATTTTCACTGTGGTCATAACACAAGTTAGAACTGGCAGGACTCTCGCAATTGCATGATCCAGCTCAGCAAAATGACTAGCATTGGCCACTTTTTCTTGGACAATTCGTGAACTGGCCATTGATTTTCTGGCACATCGCGAATTGGCCGACCAGAGCCTGAAGTAGTCGTAAATTCTCGATTATCTCGGGTTTTGGCCATGAGACACACCCAATGCTAGAAGTGGCCAGCCATTTCGTGAATTGGACAGACTTTGGCCATACTTTGGCTGTAACATATGCATAACGAAATTTATACATACAAATACATACACACACATATTACCAATATTACCAAGAAATTTTAATCATTCACATTAAGTATCATTGCTAACTTTGCATAAAAAATAGTTTTCAAGAAAAGCACTAAAGAAACTGTACACAGATGAATATAATTCCTTTTCATTGCTTTTTAATGATTTCTGAAGTAATTCTTCTGAAAAATAAAAGGGAAATTTATCGTCATTACGTCTGAGCATATCCTGAAATGTCATTGCAGTTAATAAGAAAAATATTCCGAACCGTTTCTTGATTTTTTAAGAAATTCTCCTTTTGGAGAATAAATTATCTGTCCAAAACCAGTTTAAATAAATTGTACCCATATCTGAATAATTTCTGTCAATTTCATTTTTATCTATAATATCCCCATTCTAAAGTACCATTAGTTTCTGCATTAAAAAGTAAGAATATTATAAAGTAAAGACAAGGTATCTCACTTATTCTTAGGTAGCATAAAATAAAAAAAATATTAGATTTTCAAAATTAAAAAATATGGATACGTAACCAGTAATATTTCTTTATTACTATTTATGCTGGATTTTAGGTTGCTACATAAAAATATAAATAAGCTATTGAAATGTTACTTTCAGTATGTATATACGTATATATACACCCAACCATTTCGGGAACTCAGACTAATTTCAGGAACTCAGAAATTTATTTGTAGATGGACAATCCAACCAATCTAGCTATCCTACAGATGTGAAGGAGTTCTCTTTTGAAAAAAATTAGCTCAGAAACTGTGTTTTTGTGTATCTGGAAGACAGTTAATTAAAAGGCTCAACTGAAGGCTTTGTGGTAGCCAATTCAAATGTGAAAATGTCTATCGTGCTCTGTGTGATAAAGTTTTACAAATATTTCTTGATGAACCACAGCACTGTCGGAGAGGAATATTGTTGTACGGTTAGGGATAAATGTATGGATGGAATAATCAGTATATTCAGGAGATTCGAGAACTCAGCTGATATCGTTTTCCTATTGCAGAATATATACTAGGCTAACTGAGGCAGCCTGAAGCAGTCACCAGATTTCCGAGCTCCTTTCGGAACCACTACTTAAAAGAGGGTGGCTTGCGAAATCCTTGGCCACACCTGAGCTGCAACCCCTAGACCCTACGGGGAGTTCAAATGTGGGAGTGAAAGGTTTGAACTAACCTTCGGAGAGAGAGGTCGTGCAAACACCACTATGTTTGGTGTTTTCGTTTCGTTTTCACTCCGCGGTGGGCAGATCAATTTTCCGAGGTAATCGCAGGCAGTTTAACCGAGAGTTGATTATCTCGAGTTAAGACCAAAAAGTGGTCTTGGAAGTATATTTATTAAGGGGACGGTGGACCTTTATTAGAGCAAATCTTGTCATTGTAATATTGATTGTGTTATTGTAAAAAATATATACATTTCTGTAAATTAATAGTACCAAAATAGCTTTTTTCAAGTGAAAAGTCATTTATGAAGCTTCTACGAAGAAATTTATTAAGGGTAAGTGTAGTAATAAACTTTAAATCTGTTTTTCTCAAAACAGAGTTTTCAAGGTTTTTAGAATTTTTAAATTTTCCATGCTACTTTCCATGCTACTTGCACTTTTCCATGCTACCTGCCTAATTTTTGTTCAAAATTCATGAAATTGATAAGGAAGAATCCTGATACTGTTTACAAAACAACTGGGCATGCCTTTTACAATTCGACTTCATTAAGGTAATTAAATTCGATTTATAACTTATTAAATGGCAAAATTTTGAGGAAATTCAGGACGGAATTCAGAAAAAAATTTCTCAAAAATTAACTACTCAAGGGATTAAATAATGCTTGTACAGATTTGTTTGTTATACAGTTTTAAGTAATTAAAATACTAAATAGAGGAAAGATCTCAAAATTTATTTCGCAAGGAGCATTTTAAAATTTTGGTTATAAATTTTAAAATTAAAAAAATTTTTCGTGTCTATGATGAAAGATTTCGTATCTCTATGATGAAAAGTAAAAAAACAAAATATTTAACGTCCACCCGTCCCCTTAAAGTGTAAATAAGTTTTGTAATTTTCTGTAGATAGTAAAGGCTGTAGATTTTAAGTGCTCCTCGTGTGTTTAATTGATGGAGAACCTTACAAGTTCACAAATCTACCATTGCCTCCGAAAGGGTTACTATGTGAATGCAAACTTGGATCTAATGCTTCCTTAAATCTATTACTTCATACGGCTTGCTTTATTCTGATACTCCAATGTTCTTGTTAAGGATAAATAAGTGTACAAAGAGCAGCATTTTCTTTTTACATTTCTCCAGAGTACAACTGTTATGGAGCCAATCAAATTATGCACTTTATTTCACGCTTACCCCACAAACAAATGTTTATTTTACTCTAAACAATGTTAGTTCTTCTCACAGTGTGCCCGTAGAAATTATTTATTTCCATTATTTAAGGGCACATATGACATAAAATGATTCAAATTTTTGAATTTTCAATTTTGTCTTTAAAAAATAAGGCAGACTGAGACGATTCTAAAAATATATAATTTATATTGTTTTGCAATAGATGAACCCCTGAAAAAGGGCATTTACATATGTAAACAAACATTGGCAGTTTAAAGGGACACGTTCTGGCCAACGTTCTTACTTATAAAAGTTTCTCCCTGTTTTTATTGCTTCCCTGGCTTAAACGTGCCTTTTGTAATGCATATAGCAACACTACATACTGTCAATCTTTTTTCGCAAGCTGTGTGAAGAGATTTGCTGAATCTAGTGTTTAACGTAATGATGAGTTCAGATTTCGATTTTTTTACTGGACTTCATAAAGCGGTCTAGCTGTCTCCTGACACAGTTGCTCAAGATTTTACACAGATTACATTTATTTCACTGTTGATGTCTCTATAGTTTGATTAATACTCTGGAGATACGCAAATCCTAGTGTAATAATATCAGAAATATACTTTTGATGTAAGGTAACGAAGGTCATCTGACAGGACTCGATCATTTTTGAACTAACATTTTTGAACTCGATTAAACAAAAATTTTCGGAATAGATGTATTACACGCACCTCCCTTGGCGACAATTTCAAAAACCGTTGCCACAACATAATATAACTACACTAAAGAACGTTAAAAAACCCATTCAATGATGCAAAACACAAGACACACCCGAATCTGGCAACAACAAAATCCTAAAAGCAACAAAAACACAAATTGGCAACACCAAAGTAAAATCTACATCTAATACTATCCAAAATATGTCATTAATATTTCGCAACAACATGGCCGCCATACTATATCACGTAAACAAACACACACAACTAGCCGTTCAAACTGGGTTGCCACAAAATAACAAAATCTCGCCAAAATCGCATGGCTGCCACACCAAACACAAAATCGCCAAACTTCACGAAATCGCCAAAATTTAAAAAATCGCCAACTTGGCAATGAGGTGCGACTAACACATCTGTACCAAATTTTCTTTTATCTACTAAGTCTGTGTACCAAAGGGCATTATATTCAAATAGTAAATATAATTACAATATGTTTCATTTTTG
Organism: Dolomedes plantarius; assembly: GCA_907164885.2. Taxonomy (NCBI): domain Eukaryota; kingdom Metazoa; phylum Arthropoda; class Arachnida; order Araneae; family Dolomedidae; genus Dolomedes; species Dolomedes plantarius. Next base: position 164,827,504 of record OU015491.1, on the reverse strand, counting down.
TGTGTCTTTAGGATTTCAATTAAATTGGATTTACTAGTATACTGCAATAAAAAACTCGCTCTTTAAAAATTTGTAATAAATGACATTTTCGATTTAAATGTAAGATAATTAAAGAAAAGATTAATATGTATAGGATAATACTTTATTTCCCATTGTTATGCCATGATGACAATGCAATATTAAAATGACTTGAATTCTGCATTATATTTGTAACATTCAGTCTTGCATTAAAAATAATACTAGGTAATGTCGGTTATTCAGCTCTGCTGTCACTTGCTTACCTGAATGAAATCATTTTTGAGATAGCATAAAATGTCTTCGGACTCGACTTTTTAAATTATATCAAACTACATGCTACACGGGTTAGTTAAGAGTTGTATGGCCCATGGAAACATGAAAGTTATTGATATACCAACAAAATATTGTATTTTCAATAGTGGCAAAAGTAAAATTAAACGATCTTTAGATGCTGATCTTTACAACATAGAACCATGTTCGAAAGAATCTCAGATTTTTCTCTTTTCAGTTACAGGAATATGCTTTCATACCTAGTTAAATGAGATAAGTAAATTGAATGAAAATTACTCACATATTACTAAGAATTATATGAGGTATTACATCATCATTTCTTCGTTCCAATCTCTGTTAATTTCCCTTTTTAATTGCAGCTGTCGAAAAATCTATATATTTAAGTTGCTAAGCCGACTTTTTGGGCAGTCCGTGAGAGAAAACTACTGCATCAATTTACTTCATTTTGGTCTTAAACGAAAGATTGTAATCTGTAGATTTGTCAAATTTGGCTTTTGTAACCACAATTTCTATTAATTAGCGATAATTTGCAATTAAAAAATTCATTTCTGTGCATGCTCAGTGGTATGTTTAAATCTGGTTTTAGAAACTCACTGTTTCTGCGCATGCTCAGTGACATGTTTTAATTGTAAACACGTTTATTCCGAGGAGTCTCTCTAGATCTCTCTCTGACATTTTAATTTTTATGATAATCATGTTTATGAAATATAAGATTAAACCTGATGGAAATTGTTTATTTCGCGCTGTTTAATTAGCGATAATTTACAATTAAAAAAAATTGCTTTCTGCGCATGCTTAGTGACATTTTTAAATCTGCCTTTAGGTACTCACTAAGCACGAGACCGCTTAAACACATTAATTCTGCGCATTATTATGATTTTCAACATTTTGCAATGATGTGTTCAGTATAATTTGTGTATTAGTACATTTATTACTATATAGCCGTATGTTTTGACGGGTACCAAGTAGTTTCCTTTTATAGCTATATAGTGACTCACATAATCACGCTAGTCTGAAAGGGCAACAGGGTGTGTTTATTTTGGTAGATAACACTATAGATCGGTAAAACGAGTAGCTTACCGAGAAACTTAAAGACTTAAGGCCTGTTCATGTAGAATCCGTCAGCGTCAGCATTACTGGTATTGAAATATATTTAACCAATTGCAAACCTCCAAACGATTAGCAACGAAATTGTTAAGGCCTGTGATTGGTTTAAAATAAGTCAATACAAATAACGTTGACGCTGACGGATTCTATGTGAATCCTGGGCGTTACGTCGCGTCAGCATTAAAAATTTGAACGAATCACAGAGCTCAATTCATTGAACACGTGATATGCCAAACCAATAACAAGTCATATCAACAATCTGAGAGCCAGCGTAGTAACGCAATGTAACACTCCGGATGCAACGTGGAAGAGTCCCGCCAGATAGAGTTTTCCCGTGCGATGCAACCGAAAGTTTGACGCTTGCAAAAAACTGGCCTGAGGCGGAATTCTGCGGAACCTCATCAAATTAAATGTGAATAAGAGAAGGTTCCTGATTTAGTTGAGACGAGTTATTGCTATTCATTCATAGGTTAGGTACCGATAAGTAGTGACGGGGATGAGAACATCTTAAAGTTACTTTTATTCAACGGTGGGAAGCACGGTTTAATAAAACGTAACTATAAAAATATTATTTCTGTTAAGCATTTTGTGTTGTTGCAAGTTATAAGATGATATTTTTAATTCGATTGCCCCTGTTTAAAGGAAAACTCCTGTCTAGTTTAGTTTAAAAGTTTAATTTCTAATCATAGACATTTCGGAAGATATACAGCAACTAGTTAAGTGGGAAACTTAAGTTTCTTTTCCATTTCACCTTGTGAATTACTTATATTTTACTGGATACAACTATCAGAGATTTGTAATAATTTCAGATATAAATACTTGATACTTTAAGCACATTTTGATAAATATGTAGTAGAGAAATTGCATGTATATTTGTTTGAAATATCTACATCTCAAACACATACGTAAACGTAAAATTGTCTTAAATATTGGATTCAGAAGTGAAGGGAAAAGCAAGTGAACTCGTCTGATGATTTAATATCAAACTGTTTACAATCGTATCTTTTTTCCTTAATTTTACCTGCGGTGACACTGCTTTTATTCGGAATTGAAATGCAGTTAATGATAATTAAAATTCCCTCTAATAATGAAAAAAATATTTATTGAAATCATTTCTAATTTTGAGTCGTTTAATTGAAAACTTAACACATTAGATCTTTTAATCGGAATGAACAAAGATAACAAAAGCCTGAAAAATATATTACTTTTATCAGTTATAATCAATAATATTTAATAAGATTGTAGATGCGCTTTATTCTCTAATTAAATTTCATATTGGAAAATATTTTTTTTGTCCTTCAGGGAACAGTAATTAACTGTGATCCTCGTTACGTTCAGTCATGATTAATTTAAAAATCTAAAATAATTTACTAAACTCACATGTTTATTACGTGCATTGATTTTGAATATGTCTCGACGGGAAAGTGACTCAAAGCTGCCACTAGTGCTAGAAAAATTTAATTTTTTCGCTTTCATCTAAAAATATTCTGTTTTCCGAAATTTTGACAACAGCTTTTAAACAAAAGTTAAGAGTTAAAAAGTGAGACGTTTTGTGCGTCTAGGTAGTGTCTGGAGCATCTAGATTTCCCCTAATGATTACAGTTTTGTTTGTGTGCATTTATGTTGACTTTACGTTAATTTTAATGCCTTAGGTATGGTTGAATTTTCTTCATTTTGTGGGTAAACATTCACAAACGTGCAAAATAGAATAAGATTACTTGAAGATCATAAAGAAAAATAAAATAAAAAACACTGTGAATATTTTAATTTTTAGAAGGAGCTTTGCTAAATTATGCGATATCTATCTATGTATCTATACACACACACACACACACACACACACACACACACACACACACATATATATATATATATATATATATATATATATATATATATATATATATATATATATATATATATATATATATATATATATATATATATATATATATATACACACACACACACGCAAACAAACACAGGCCGAATGAGGGCCGAATGGCTAGGGCTCTGGCATTCGGTACCAGGGACCGTGGGTTCAAATCCCACTGTTGGCATGGACGTGCATAGAATTCGGAAGCGGCTTTTAGTAGTAGGTCCTGGTCTAATTATCCCTCGTTTAGCAAAAATTGACCGTAGTGCTCCAAAAAACAAACCAAAGCATATATCAACACACAGGGAAACATCTCTGTGGCCGTCAGTAATGATTCCGAAACAGAGTGGCCGTTTTGGAGGAGGGGTGGCCGGTTGTAGAAATTTCTGTGTGTCTTATTTTAAAACCCGATAAGAGCAATATAGTTTTAAGGAGTATTTCGTAATATTTATTTTAAATAGAATTCTTTTAAAAACGCTTAAAAATAACAAATATCAGTCACAGCAAGTTAATATCAATCTCCTGTACAAGCTAATATCAGTCTCCTAGAAGTTAAATATACACTGAACAAGTAAAAAAAAGTCGAGATCAATATATATCAATGCATACTCATTTGAAATTTATACCTAAACCAAGAGTTCTTACATAAATCATCTAAAACAAAAGTTAAATAGTAAGTATTAAATATAAACTGAGATAAAAATAATATTCTTTTTTCAGTACCACTCAAAATAAAATAATAATACATAATTTATTTTTTTAATTCAAGAATTGTTAGACTGGTAGACAAAAGTTCCCTAAAACGGCTTACAGTGTAAATATACACTTGGCTGAAATGTCGGAAAATAATCGAAGTGTTTAAAGTAGATTACTTTGTCGGCTAGCGATCATAAAAGGATTGAGATCTTAAATGTTTTATTTCTTCTGAGTTCCACTGTGTGATTATAGAATATCTAACGAATCAACTGCAAGTTTATAGTAAACCTGCTGAAGTTTTATTGTTTCGTTTATAAATGTATTTAGAGCTTTCTTGTGTTTAAAATTTTTATTGCTTCTTTCCTCTGCAGAATGATACGTCTAATGTTTGTTTTTTATAAATTGTATATACTTTAATCACTTCCAATGATTAATACTAAGAATGAATTGAAAAACGATGTGAATCATATTGCACGATTTGCATTTGTTATTTTTCGTACACACTCCTGTATGTATAACGGATCAGAACCCCTTGAAGAGTGCTCCGAGAATTACTTTTCAATTTATATATATATATATATATATATATATTTTTGGCTTAAAGATTTGATCTCAGTATTATTATTGAATAAAATGAAAAATTTGAACGTAGCAAAATTTGGCATTATTTCATTACATTTTTCTGTTTTTCTGGAGCTATTTTTAATCAAAGATTGAGAAAAATACTGTTGTTGTTGTTTATAATGCTCCCTGGACGGTATTTATTCCAGACCAGGTCCATATAGGCTAGCGGGCTGAGGGGTGCGACTCCGGTTTATAATGACACCACAAGGGTTGGAGTCTGATTTAGCCAGGTGCCACCCCAATTATGATCGAGCATCCCCAGGGGCGTTATCTGGGGGGATTGTACGCTCTTCCATCCTCTCTGACCTCATAGAGGGACTTTTCGGTCTAAGAATTTAATATACCCGGCCCATACCCGGCCTAGATACGGATGCATTTAACGCCTCTGGTCAGGATTCGATCCGAGCAACCCCAGCACCGAAAGCTGGCGCGCTACCTCGAGCCCAAGAAAAATACTCATGGATCTGATGTTAAAGGTCAGCATTTTGAAAAGAATTGTATGGTGTGTATTAACTTTGTTAAAACTAAAATTAGGCAAAAAGGAAAGCATGTGTGTATTCCCCTACTTATTGAGTATTATCCACTACCGTGGAATAACTGCTTAACTATTATTCACTTATTGTAAATCGTCCAAAGACCTTAAATTCCAAAGGCATAATAACTGGAGTAAAAAATTCTTGTCGTGGTATATGTATCAAATCAGATTTCAGTAAATACATAGACATAACTTTAGTTCTCATTTCAAAATCTGCCATCTAGTTCAATTTGACTTTGGTTTCTCAATATGGAGTGTCTGTAAACGCTATGAATACAAGAAAATTGATATAAACATGAAAATAACGGATCCTCTTGAGCAGCTTTTAAGCTTTAACCGTTATATGTATTAAATAATATTTGACAATTGATAAATTCGTTTGAACCCTGTCTTTTAGTGTCGGATTTCCGAATTTCAATAATCAAGTATTTTGCATGCTTTTCTTTCTTACAGTGAATGTTAAATTCAGTAATGCATAAAGACACTTGCATCTTTTACCAAACGTGTTGGAAAAAAGTACAAATTTTCCGGCCGGCCATGAGCATGTGAAGATTGCGGTGAGAGCTGTTTACTAAGCAGTCTAAATTTTATTTACATAAACACCTCTATTTATTGATTTTTGTTTACAGTATAAATATTCCCTCTTCTCGCCCATAGCTCCCGATTTCTGTGATGGTTGTTCAGTTGTCTTTGTCGCAGTGTGTGGTGACCGGGAGTCATTCGACTCGGCCTCCTGTCTCGGATATTTGCTGCTGTATTGGGGGGGGGGTCCTGGCCATCATTAATTTTTCTTGACGGACCCCACTTGTGGGTGGAGGCTTTCGGGGGACTTTCTGCTATCTTGGCGAGGCTAGTACTTCTGGTCCTTATGTTTGAATTACTAGGGTAAGAGGCGCTGACCTCCTATTTTGGGAAGATTTACTTTTGTTGGCGTTTTTTTGGAGACACACTTTTTCTGGCAACCCTTGCTTTTTCTTCATTTCACCCTCCAATGCTCTGACCAAAAAACTCTCTGCTTCACTTTTGTGTTTCAGTTTACGCTTCTGAGGATAATCACGAACATTCCTTTTTTCATTTCGGTGTTACTTTCGCTCTTCGTTCATAATCTTATGAAATATCAGCATTTGGAGGTGATGGCCTAGGAAATGCAGTTAACCAGATGTTCCTATAGTCCTATGGAATTTTAGAGACAGTTTGATGCCCACTTTTCACAGGCTAAGGAAATCTGTGTGATTTATTAGTATGTCCAATAAAGTCTCCTTGAAAACGACGTCAACGTAGTGTTTTGTTGCTCCGGAGTCCTTTTAAGAGCTGATTTTTTGACCCGCTGAACACAATGCAGTGTCGAGCAAATACAAAGAGAAATGTAATGTCGATCTAACAACTGTATAAAGACTGAATTTAAATGTATTGAGATTGGGCGGAAAACATGTCTGAATTTATTAGTTTAGTTGAGTAACATCATGCATTTGATTCTATAGTTGATAAAATAGTTATTCAAGGTAACGAATAGTACGATTGTTGTATTACATGTTTTAGCAACAATTATTTTAGGAACAATTATTTTACAATTATTTACAATTATTTTAGGAACCACATCGCTGAAAACCCACGTGAAAAATAAGCTTTTGAACTTTATAAGTGGAAATTTCAACTTATAAACGCATCACTTATACCACAGAATATTTTTAATTTTATTACAGTGTATAAAAACGAAATAAAAGGTAAAAATATTCAAATATTAAAACATGAAAAAATTTCATCCCATTTCAGTTAGTATAAATATGTATATGTGATTTCAAAATGAGATTGCGCTTTTACATTTTAGTATTACACTGAATAAACTCAAAAAGAATATGGTCGTCACTGAAGATCGCGTTCATTATTATTCATAGAAAAAGCAAACTTGTAGCTGAGATTTCAGAATCAGTTTCTAAGTAAAGACACTATTAAGTGAGAGAATTTCGTAAGATATAAACGCAAAATTTTATCGCTCTAATGCATTGCAAAAGGTAGCTGACATTTTAAGATTGTTTTAGTATAAGTAATAGGTAACCCTCCAATTAATTTGAAGTATACAATTATGAAAGGATAATTTAATATTTGGAAGATAAACAAATAACTTAAAAAGAATACTAGTTGGTACCCGTCAAAACATGACGGCTGGAAAGTAAATAAATGTACAAATACACAAATTATTCTCAACACATCATTGCCAAATGTTGAAAATCCTAATATTAAGAATAGATAAATGCACTTTAAAAAATTACTATTCAACCCAATAAAAAGAAATGGGGTTACTCAACACCACGAATTAAGCAATTCCTGTCAGGTTTAATTCTATATCTCCCAAGCATAACTAAAAATAAAAATGGCAGAGACAGGGGAAGAGAGATTACTCGAAATAAACAAATTAACGTGTTTCTGTGGCCTCGTGCTTCGAAAGTAGCTAAGGCCAGATTTAAACAAGTCACTGAGTATGCTCAGCAACAAATTAATGTGTTTATGCGGCCTCGTGCTTGGTGAGTATCTAAAGCAGGTTTAAACATGTCACTGAGCATGCGCAGAAAGCAATTTTTTTATGTAAATTATCGCTAATAAATACGAACTGCGATTACAAAAACCAAATTTGACACTCTATAGATCTATATCTTTCGTTTAAGGCCAAAAGGAAGTAAATGAATGCAGTAGTTTTCTCTCAAGGACTGACCAAATAATTGGCTTAGCAACTTAAATATATAGATTAGTTGGTACCGGTCAAAACATGACGGCTAGATAGTAATTATGCAGTCAATTATGCAGCTGTGCATTGTTGCCAATATTCCGATAGTAATTATGTTGTTGTGTATTAGTAAATAAATGTACTAATACACAAATTATACTCAACACATCATTGCCAAATGTTGAAAATCATAATAATGCGCAGAAACAAATTAATGTGTTTAAGCGGCCTCGTGCTTAGTGAGTATCTAAAGCCAGATTTTAAAATGCCACTGAGCATGCGCAGAAAGCAATATTTTTAATTATAAATTCCGCTAATTAAACAGTGCGAAATAATTATTATAAAAATAAAAATGACAGAGAGAGATCTAGAGAAACCCCTTGGAATAAACGTGTTATTGAAGTAAATCGATGCAGTAGTTTTCTCTCACGAACTGCCCAAAGCATCGACTTAGCAACTTAAATATATAGATCTGAATATATTTTGCTAGATATATTATTAAATTAAGGTATTCCCTAGAACTTTAACACTTATTTGTAATCTAATCATGTACTACCTAAGTATTCTGTAAAACCAAAGGAAAGAAAATGGCGCTATATATTTACAAAATTCTTACTATACGTTTTAGTCATTTTAAAAATGATGTATTTCATACTACTAAGAACATTTTTTTCTTTACGGTAAGTATTGGTTACAGCTGACTCTGTCGCTTGAATATATATTAAAAAAAGTATTCCCTCTGAAACCGGAATCAAAGTTATTCTTCACTGAATCAGACTTTCCCCTAACTTCAGCTGAAATTTCAACATTTCTTTCACGCTTTCGGGAATCTTATGGAGCGAAAATGTTACGAATCACTGAGTTTAAGTACTTCAGTCCCACTTCTATCTAGCAAAGGTCATAAAACTCCTCCTAACACTTCTTCAAAATAGGGACGGCCAGCCTCGTGCAATTTGCGCGGAATTCTCGTAGATTTCTGTTCTTAAGCCCCTTTAAAAATCTGGAAGCATCGAGAGCACTAAAAGTCAATCATTTTAAGAGCTGTTGAGAGATGAAAGCGGAACATGTGACAGATACTTCTATTGTATTTCAGGAAACATGAATTTTGTGAGATAATTCCTTTGTTCTAGAACGAAGAGTTTCAAGCTAACCGATAATTTGGAATTTTGATTCGAAGTCTTTATATAAAATCAAACATCGGTTTTTGAAATGAGAATTGTACACAAAATAAAATATCAGGAATTTTAATGAAAAATATTCCTTTAAAATCAAAAGAGGAAAAAAAATATTTTTGATAACGATTAAAAATTAAACTTGAATTTCGATATAAGCTAAAAAAACGAATGTAAAATTTTGTCAAAACTGCTGTAGTACTAACTGGTAAATTTAATCTGATTAGCTGCAGAGCTGTTAGTACAAAGTACGCGTGTCATTATTAAATGAAAGTTACATTTCATGGAATTACATTATTTGAAATGACTGGTTAGTTAAATTGACTAGCTACTAAAAATGACTAGCTACTTAAAATGACTGAGAATGAATCACGTGCCTCCAGCACAATATTTCTTCTACGAGAGAAACTTATTATCTTGTTGAAATTGATTCCATCATTCCCTAAATCACTGAGAAACTCCTGTATAATTTAATATTGAAATTCATAGATTAATTTATTAAGAGTACGGATACAGAAAACCTGCATGTAGTAATACTGTGAGAATATACTTTTCACCATGGATTATGATGCGCAAAAAATCTGCATGAAAAACGCCGGTTATCTCCAGAAAAATGTGGTTATTATTGCTGAATTAATAAAACAAACAAGGAATGTGATTTAAAAACTACAGAAAGGTCAAAACTTTGCACAAAAATAATGTAGATTATTCACAACAAATAGTAGTTATTACTGATAAGCTACACTGAATTATAATACAGAAAAGCAGAAATTTTCTTGAGTGATTAAGTCTTAAAATGCAGCCCATTCATTAACATTTAATTTCAGTCGTTTACCTTCTCTTTCTTGTTATAGGATTTTATCGGGTGCTAGTTAGTCAATTAATTAGCACCCGATACATTACATTAAGCATTCATTAAGAATTCAAGAACGTGACTGAATGACAAGAGAACGCGTGAGGACAGACCATTACTTTCAACCCATTATAAATTTAAAAGTTAATTTCCATATTCATTATTGATTTAAGCATCTTCTCCAGTTAAACACAGAAAAAATTAGTGAATTTAACACTCAAAGAGATCTTGGATTTTTACAGATGATTGGTTAATCAGGTTTTAAAGAGGGGCCTTTTTTTTGCTATATATTATCTTTTCTTAATCATCATAACTTAAATGATGTTTCTCGAAATTCCACGGAATTTGCAACTTCTTCCACTCAAACACAAATTGTTTTAGAGTGTTTCACGCACATGGAATCTTTGGACCGTTCCAAATGGATCATTGTTTGTCTTTTGAAGTGCAAAGCCCCTTGTTTTTCAATTGCAAGGGATAAACTGACAGCCAGAGCCGGTCCCATAGGTGAGGCGGCGATGAGACCGCCTTAGTCTCCTAAATGAGATGTAGTAAAAATATGAAAATTGTAACGAATAACGAAAAAATATTAAATATTCTTAAAAATATATAAATATAAGCGAACATTTACACTATTTATTTTATACTCCTGAATTTGAGAATACGAGAATTAAGTTTTAAATGCATATTTATAAATGCTGTTGTAGCTGTAAGAATTATGCTAACTCTATCAGTAACTGTACTACATTTTAAAGGTCTGTAATTTTTTTAAATGAATACATATTTTCCCCAAAATGTCTGTTACTATATTAAGTAGACTATTTTTAATGGAGATACATTCAATAGTTAAGAGTCTCTCCAAAAAATTGTAAAGGCACCTTTTTCAAAACTTTCCTCAGCCTCCACTGTTCATCTGCCCGGCTCTGCTGACAGTCAACCCAGAAAAACTTGTTGAAGGCATTTCACTGCTTCGCCATTGAACCTGTACCAACGAATTACAAGATGGAGTTATAAGAAATAAATGACGGTAGTTGTGTCATGGAACAAATGAATCTAAAGAACACACTCCTGTCTAGACTTATCTGTCCATAAATCTGGAAAAAAATACATGAAGAAAACGGGAAACTCGGAACAGTGCTGTATCTAATTAACATATTTCTATATTATTAAGCAGGAAGAGAAGTTAAGTAATTAGAAAATTTTATTACAGGATAGAAGACGCTTTGTTATCAGCTAAAAGACTACAAAGAATATACAGGGTGGTCATAAAAAACACTTTGGTGATATATGGACCTCTAGAGGCTGTTCCGTTCAACCGATCGAAAAGAGATTTCAAATACAGTTATTCAGAGGTATGAGCTCAGTATTCTGTGAACAGCAACAAAGTGACGCTCCCGGTTACGGTTATAGGTATAGAAACTCGAAATTTTCGAATAGTAACACCCACTTTTTCCGGTCGCAAAATGCTCTGCGCATGCGAAAACCTTAAAGAGCGTTGGAACCGTACGTGTATCACAAAAATTAGCTCTACTAATGGTCCAACAAAAACATGATGATGGCACCCATGTGGAAAATATGTAATCCAATTACACATTTTCCACATGGTATTTGGATCATACACGTTTTCTTTTGTCGGATCCCGAACGTGTTTTTGTTGGCCGTTCGCAGACTTGCTTTTTGTGCGTGCATAACGCGTCCGTTTTTTGTGATACACGTACCGTTACTATGCTACTAAGTGTTTTCACATGCGCTGAGCATTTTGCGGCGGAAAAAAGAGGGCGTTGCCATTCGAAAATTTCGAGTTTCTGTACCTATAACCGTAACCGTGAGTTCCACTTTATTGCCATTCACAAACTCCCGAGTTCATACCTCTAAATAACTATATCTGAATTTCCATCTCGATCGGTTGAACGGAACGGCTGCTAGAGGTCCATATATCAGCAAAGTTTTTTTAAGACCACGCTGTACTTTATGCATATAGACCATGCATTACCCTTTGTCTGCATGGTTGAGATATTGACATAATAATAAAGAGTAAACGTTTATTGCTTATGAGATGAAAAAACTTTATATTTTTGAACAAAGAATATTATACGTAAAAATATGAAAGTTATATAAAACGCTACAAAAACAAAGTATACTTTGCCAATACCTTAGCCAAATATATATATATACAGTAGCCACCGCTTATAGTGATCAGTGGTTATAAGAATCAACCGTTTATAAGAATCAATAATGCGAAAACAAAAACAAATGCATTATTTCCATGTTAAAATTTTCGCTTTAAAGAATCAATCCACTGGTTTTAAGAATCAGTTTACACTCTTCGCTTTCCTTTCATTTTTCCAAAAAAAGCCACTTAAACCCTCGAAAGGCTCTAAGTTCTTTCTTTATTTTGTTTTAAAGAAAGAGTGATAAGATGGGATGGAATACAGTCGTAAAATGCATCCCTTTCTATGTTAGACATAACATAATAGTTTCCCCTTAAACGCTTTAGCTAAACACTGTCCTATTAGCTTGACCTAGGGGCATCCTACCCGTCCGGATCCGATTTCACTTTTCTTCACTGACAAACAGAGACAGGGACTCTTTTTTCCCACCTCCCACATCCTGGTTGCGGCTTCTTGGACCCTAAAACACATAAAACTTCGTCCACTATCACTTAGGGAGACGTGACATAATTAGATTCAGCACTTTATCAAACCGTGAAACGTAATCTAGAAGGTGAATCTTGGTCTGAGACTATTGGTATTGAAAGAGGTATAAACAGCATCCTGAAAACTTCATTACGTCAAACTACCATAGAAAACGTTTTCTTGCACCCTTCCTGTAGTTGAAATGTTAAACTGTTAAGCAGGTATGTTGTAAGAAATATTGGATTTTTTTCTTCTCTTACTATAATCATGTGTATCTACTTATAGGTCTAGAAATTAAGTTGTATTTTTAAAATTATAAAAAAATAATTTTAATAAAAGATAATTATCGTAAATTAAAGAGTATTTTATGGTAAATTATCTAATATATGTATATATAGGTGTGTGTGTGCCTGTCTTAAAACCTAAATTTCGGCTGTAAGAATCAACCGCATATAAGAATCAAAAACAGTAATAACAAATGTGATTCTTATAAGCGGAAATAACTGTATATATATATATACAGTGTGTAACAAAATTATAAGACCACTGTGAATTTTGTTATTTTTACTATAAATAGTATAATTTTTTTAAAAATTAAATTTGGTTGATGTTAATAAATGAAATATAAAATATATGTATATTATTTTTAAGAGATATTTAAATATACTAATTATTTTATCAATAATTTCAAATTTTTCCAATCAAATATCTGTGACAAAATTATAAGACCACTAGTTAAAACAAATTTTTTTAATAAAACCAATATGATGTTGATCCACTATTTTTCTGAATAACTTCAAATACTCGATTTTTCATTGAATTAATTAGGTTTTCAAGCAAATATTTGGGAATTTTGTCCCATTCATCCATGATAGCTAGTTCCAATTCATACACAGAATCATACTGACGGTTATTTGCATACACTTGACGAGCCAAATGTCCCCATAAGTTTGTTTGGGGAATCTTGTCTGGACTAAGACTTGGCCAGTTTAAGACCTCGATTTTTTCTTTTTGAAACCAGTTTTTAGTTGATTTAGACACATGGCATGGCGCATTGTCTTTCTGAAATTTCCAGTTTGATCCTCCTATAAATCGGCCAAAAGGTATAAGGTGTTGGTAAAGCAGTTGTTGATAACATATGGAGTCCATTTTTTCAAGAACTCGCTGCAGATCACATTTTCCATCATATGCAAAAGCTCCCCACACCATCACAGAGCCACCACCCATCTGTCTACTGAAGAAAACCCGAGGTTCCATTCGTAAATCATGCCAGTAGGAAATATTACCGTCCGGGCCATCCAAGTTAATTTTTTTTTTGCCGGAAAAAATAATATTTTTCCAAGCAGCTTCCCAGGTCATGACTTCGTTTGCCCACTTCAGCCTTCCTTCTTTATGATGCTTTCACAGTCTTGGTTTTCTTTTTAATTTCCGAAGAGCAACATTTGAATTTGATCTTAAAGTGAGCCAGACTGTCATATGTGAAATAGTTTTACTTGTCTGCTGTGTTATTTTACGAGTAGACAAGTTTTGTTTCGTTGCAAGCTTGAAAATTCGTCCATTATCGCAATCTGATAGTTTATTCTTTCTGCCAGATCTTTTATATTTTCCATAAAAATCTCTTTTACTTAAAACGTTATGAATAGCAGTTTTAGAACGTTTAAGTATCTTACTTATTTCACGTTCCGATTTTCCAGAGCCCTTATAAAACCAAATTTTTCGAACTTCTAGTTCAGATAATTCTCTTCCACGCTGCATTGTGAATTTCCTCATAAAAACAAACAAATTAAATTCTATTTTCTTTTACAATATTATCGTTTGGACTTTTTTGTGATGTAAAGTTACAGTTTATCTACGATTTTGAAAGAAAAAATAAAATAGTTTTAAAAACGCAAATGATTTTAAATAAAAAAAATAAGTGGTGTTATATTTATGTTACACCGAGATTTCAAAAAATCGTTTACTGTGTGAAACTAACTCAATTATTTTCCTTTAAGCGATTCATTTGAGAAAATATAACTTTTTTTATTTGTTTCAAATTTTAAAATTATTCATTTTATGCAGTGTAATATTAAAATGAGTGATATTTTGGGTGGTCTTATAGTTTTGTTACACATTGTATATATAATTTATGTCCCATTTTTTATATTAATCTTAAATTTCTACTATTTTATTTTTCTACCTACATATTCATTATCAATTTTCTATAAATGACTTTTGGAAATTCTATTTATTAATAAATTTTCAATGCCTTTAAAAATGCATCTATTGAACGGAAAAGAAAAGAAAAACCTTAGTAACATAAGACCGAAAAAGAACTTAGTAATAATTTTCTGAAACAGTTTTAAAAATCTGTTACAAAGAGTTCCTCAAGGAATTACTGCTATATTAATTTTTTTTTCATTCAATTTTTGACACATGCTTTTCAGGGATTATCTCTGAGTAATTCTTTCCTATGTAAAATATTATGTAATTTTCAACGGAAGACGAAAAATCTTATTTTAAACAGGTGTCAGTGATGGAAAAAAAAAGAAATTGATAAGAGTTGAATACGGTTAATGCTTTAAATTTATTCAGTGTTTAAGCTCTTCGTAATCAAATAAAATCATTTTCTCTGAAAGAGATTTTCAAAAGGTTTATCAAGATTATTGTTTATCATTTTCACGTTTTTTTCACGTTATTGGCTATTATGAAACTTACCAGCTGACATGGGTGATATTATATTTCATTTGTTACGATTGAAAATATGTTTACTTTTTTTTCTCTGTTAGCAAACTGCATCCAAAACTTAATTTGTTCCTGAAAATGATTTGAGGCTGTTTTTTCCCCCCTATCCATTAAGTCTAATGGATTTTCAGGGAATAAAATATCCGCCATAGCTATTTCGGTTATTTCTGCACGTCTAGTTGTTTGTTTCGGTAGTTCGTGCGGGGAGATTGTTTCTGGATATTTTCCATCCATTTTATTTTTGCTTTCTTACACTTATTAATAGTGTTAAGAAAAGGAGATGTAAAACCCCATGTGGAATTTTAATAACGTAAAAATGGTAAGCATCTATTCAATTTCTAAAAGAATAATATTTTGATTAAAGGGTAAAGTTTGTAAAGTTTTACTTCTTTGCTCTTATATTTGTGATTTGATGCTTTTAAAACGTCATACATGTAGCACGTCGACATGGTATAGTATAAAAATATGCTAGATGTCTAAAATTACACAGGTAATCTTTTCTAAGTAAAAAAGAAGTGTAGCAGTGAATGTTGAAAAATTAATTAATGATTGGGAGTTATCATATTATTAATTATATTTATTATTAATGATCATTATAAATTCATTGCTTAAAGATTGTGGCTAGTACATTGATTGATTGTGCTTCCCAAATAATGGAAATAACTCTGGTTTATATTGACAAATTAATTTATTGAATATTAAACACATAAACAATACGATACAATACTACTAAATATTTCATCCTTCATCTACACATACTATATGTATACACTCATAATCAAAATAATCATCACACTTTAAATCGATTTTGCGCATTCAATTAATTACTACTTATTCTTCTAATACATATACTTTACACCCTTAATTAATAATTGTCATCACTCTCCTACTTGGCGCACACTATCGTCCTATATATACTTGATCAATATTTAGCGTTACTGCAACATCTATCAATATCCGCATTATCATTAATTACTTAGGACAAGGTATCAGGGCTTACGACAAATTGGGAAATAACAGACAATACCTCCGTTTGATGATACGTCGGGCACTGTTGACATCATACCTCTGGCAGTAGCATCTTAGTCTTAGACATCTCAAGAGTGGGATCGCAGGGCTTGGTTGATCACTGGGGTCTCGTCTCCGGTTGACGCTCATTCATCTGTCGGTTGTATCGTGTTCTTTAACATCTCACAGGTGGGACCGCAGGGCTTAACTTGATTTCTGGTGCCTCGTCTCGAATTGAAGCTCATTCATCTGGCAGAAGTATCGTGTTCAATATTTTTCTATATGGGCTACTTCGTTTCAATGGTCGTCCTTCGCTACCCGAACTCTCTGACTAATTTCACTTATATTCGTTTCATGTCGTAACAACACCAGCCTCATTCCTTGTCTATCAACGGTCAAATCATTTCTATCTCTCTATATCAACAGGCTTCTTTTCTCCTCAATCCAACTCTATCAACCGTCAAGTCTTAATTCTTCGTCCCGCCCACTCTGAAATTTCATTGGTGTCTCCAGTCCCTTTTCACAATATCCACACACCATCATTCGCTTGGGTTTTTAATTATTACTTCTTTGGTGACCATTCCTAGTTAAGGGGCGTATCTCTCTTCCTGACCCCTATTTCGTTGTTCCCACGGATGGGTATCCTCTTCTTGTGAGGTCCACTTTTATGACCTCCATAAATTCTGCCTCCCTGACTTGCAAGACTTTTATATATCTCCTTTTATTTTCTTCCCTCTTTTGCGTTCTAAGCCCTCTTTCAGCGATTCGTTTATGGCCTAAAATTGCTCTTCACTATTATTTACCATCATATCTTCCAATTAACTTGCCTTCTATACCTATTTCTTTGTGTGCTTTCACGATGTCGCGAAACTCTGCGACAAGAAGAAAGTTCCTTCCTTTAACCTTTTCCTTACGGGGGGAGATAGCATGTATCCCAAGAATACGGGCCCAAGAATGAATATATATATATATATATATATATATATATATATATATAGGTCTAAAAATGGGCTACATGTTTCATTTTGAGGTCAGGCCAGCTATATGTTCATTATTTTCAAGATGTTAATATGTCAATATAACCTAAAACATGTAAGGATCAAGATAGGAGGGTAAAAAAATATTACAACATTCTGTGTATTTTGCAATAAATTTAATTGCAAAGGTTGGGAAATTCGTAGTTTTTCAAATGGTGGTCTAAATATGGGCTACCTATAACATTTGTGTAAAAAATATAAAAAATAAATAAAATTAATAAAAAATTGGGAAAATGCTACCTTTTAATTTTATTTGCAGAAGTGGCACACATATATAACCTTTTCTGCCCCCGCCCCCACATTTGACACCGAAAACATAGCACCCACGTTTTTCCTCTTGTGTCAGCTGAAAAAAGTCCTTTACAAAAGATGCAAGCTGCATCTCTGTCATCAGCGTAATCTCCTGGTGGAGAATCCATGTCTCTGTCACTATCATCAAACTTGGGTTTATTATGTTCATCCTCGGAGTCGGAAGGCTGATTCTTGGTGGCCCTCTAGCACCACTTTTAGTTTGCCCAGCTTTAGGTTTAGTTTTTTGGTTTTTTACGGCTTATACATAAATTACAGACTCTAGAATCAGCTTCTTCTTTATTTTGTTTAGTGCTGATTTGCACAAGGACCGAGTGAAACTATTCAGGTAAGGTATGCCGGGCCCAAGACATGCCTTTGAGGACTTGAGACCTCGAGTGGTCGCAAGTCCGGAATTGAAAGAATTACAGAAAATAAAATATAAATGCCCAAAGATAATTTTTAAAAATATATAATATTAAAAAGTACTTTAGATTTAGAATAAAAAGCTAAAAAATTATAGAAGATATGTTATAGAAGATATGTGATAGGTGAGAAAATGGTCTAAATATGGGCTAGCCCGTATTTAGATCGACTCTGCTAGCTCATATTTACACCAATAGTCTGTTCAACTTTTACTGAAAGACAGCCATTATCAGTCAAAGATATCCTTTGATTAATTATCTGAAAACGTGGTTTACTATCTTATCAGTAAAATGGTAACATCTAAAGATGTACTAGTTAAGGATTAAAATGTACAGAAATTCGAATACACTAACCTGATCAAGTTTCGAAGTCTGAAAATATGTGGTTTTCAAAAAGAATGGCGACTGCTTTATACGCAAACGGCAAATATGTATCATCTGTTAATCATCTTCTTCCTTACGAAAATGTGATTGTTTGATGACATCGCTGCCAGATGGCAGAACCTTCTTGTATATAATTCAAAACCTAGCCCATATTTAGACCCTAGGCTATATTTGGACCTTCTCTCTCTCTCTCTCTCTCTATATATATATATATATATATATATATATATATATATATATATATATATATATATATATATATATATATATATATATATATGTATATGCATATATGTGTGTATATATATATATTATATGTTTTACACACACACATATATATATACAACCTCTGACAATAAAGTTCGGTGAATGAAGTCAGAACAGCCGATCTGGCAACACTGGCGAAGCGATAGGTGTTGACCATCTGCCCCCACCGTTGTTCAGTTGAGCGTCGTTTGTGTTCCGTGTAAGACTTGTTTTACAAAGTGCTTGTTTAGTGCGTTTGTTCCGTGCGACAAATCGTTACCCAGAATTTAGGGATGAGAAAAACGTGTTGTCGTCTTGTGCCACATCACTTGGATGATAATCACAAGCAGGCACGTTTAGGCTTCACAGAATTTTGTCGAAACGGCTGATGCGACAAAACACCATGAACCTTGCTGTGCATACTGGGGTCGTACCCTGCGTGATGCAGGAGAACGCCATTCCATGCTTTGCCGTTTCGTTTCAGGGCCGTACCTGAGACACCAGGACTCATCCTCAGTGACAATACAGTTCAAGAAGTTTGGTGTCACATCCGCCGTGTCGACAAAATTCTGTCAAGCCTCTAAACTGCCTGCTTGTGATCGTCATCCAATTGATGTGGCACAAGACGACAACACGTTTTTCTCATCCCTAAATTCTGGGTAACGATTTGTCGCACGGAACAAACGCACTAAACAAGCACTTTGTAAAACAAGTCTTACACGGAACACAAACGACGCTCAACTGAACAACGGTGGGGGCAGATGGTCAACACCTATCGCTACGCAGATGCATCGTTTTGTTTCGCCAGTGTTGCCAGATCGGCCGTTCTGACTTCATTCACCGAACTTTATTGTCAGAGGTTGTATATATATATATATGTATGTAACCCCCTTAATGGCCGCTCTTACAAAAGGGGTATGAAATTTCCCGTTCTAAAATTCGGAAAAATGGGCCCAGTAAGCTAAATGTTAAACTACTATACAAATAAAACAAGGGATCTGAATTTCTCTCTTTCTACGCTTTTCCTTTTTCTAACGAAGTAGATACACTGGCATGCAAAACTTAAGGACCAACAGTATTTCATTGGTTTAAACCTGAAAAGGAAACGCAAAAGCGATTTGTATGCGGATACCTGATCAGTAGAAAGAATAACGCATAAGTAAATTTCCAGATAGTCACGTTGCACGGCACATGACAGGGAGTAGTTAGGGGAAAGAAACATTGTGTGCTCGTCGTTGTAATTAGTTAAAGTGAATTGTAATTGCGTTATAGGTGATACAAATGTTTAGTAGAATACAATTAGATGACTTTAATTGTGGTACTATAACTGGTAATATTAAAGAAGGTCGCAGGATGAACAGTGTAACTGAAGAGTTTGGCATATCCCAAAGCATTGATTCCCGTATGTGGAAGTCTATCAAGGCAACTGGGACAGCTGTCAAAAAGATCAGTGGTTGTCTCCAAAAGAAAACGGTATCAAGACACGTCCAGTATATCATCCTATAAGCCAATAGACGGCAGACAATATTGCAAAGCAACTGCAGATAGCCATGGGCCGCAAACTGTCGCGCTTGCATAAAGGTGACCTATTCATCCGACGGCCAGAACGTTATATTCCACTAACATCGGAGACACGGTCTAAATTGGTATTAGGGTTGCTCACCAATGCACGGTAATCTTCACTGATGAGATTCGCTTTCGTCTAACTAGTTATTTTGAAAGTCACTTAATCTGGAGAGAGGTGGGAACACGTTATCATCCAGCAAACATTAACAAAAGACATCGGTATGGAGGTGCAGATATAATGGTTTGTGGAGGCAGCATGCTAAATGGTCCTACTGAGATCCACATTTTCAAACGTGGAAACCGCTACTGAAGTGAGGTGATAATTTCTAAACACGTCTTTTCCAATGTGCCATTGATTCTCAGTTCCTTTTTTTGGACGATAATGCCAGATCTCACTATGTGTGTGCTCTGGTTGAACTGTTGGAATGTGACGATATCACTTGTACTTAATGGCCTGCCTAAGTACCGAGATTTGAATCCAATAGAACATGTCTGAGGTCTCGAGAGACGCTTTGCGACAGACATACCTCCACTTCAAAATGCCTATGAACTGGAAAGAGCAATAAAAGGGTGGACAGTGTTACCCCAGCAACTTATAAACTCATTCGTTTTAAGTATGCCTAGACTCTGCAAAGCAACCATTGTAGTTAAGCAACGCTACACTTATATTGCTTCTATCCACTTTTACCTGGCTGTGTGAGATTAGATTTTCAGAATGAGTAGCTATAAAAACCGATCAAAGATCAAGATTTAACCAGGAATATGATATCAGATATTTAACCAGATATTGATCAAATATTATTCGAGGTCGACGCTCATCCTTCTCATTACTTTTTTCTGTTTTAGTTATATGTAAATAAATAAAGTTTATAATATTCGATAATTTAATATGAAGCTTATAATTTTAAATTCCTGCTCTTTTTAAATTTTTTTTTTCCAATGCGGAGGCACTTGTCGTCAAACATTCGCCTAAACTACACCGCAGTTTTACTGCTCATTTTATTGTGGGGGCACCGTATAGGCGGACAGCATTACCCCCTATGAAGGGACGACACGATCGGAGGCATTTTTCGTGGCGCGACGCCAGGATTCGATCCGAGCATCCTCAGCATCGAAAACCAGCGCGCTGTACCACTGGGCCGCCACAAGCCCCTTTTTTAATTTTTTAATTTTAATTTTCATTAATTTTCACCGAAATGAAAAAGAATTATATATCAATGGTTAAACATGAAGTTTTAGTTGCATACGATTTGGCAAAAACAAGCGTAGAAAATAAGAAAGATATCTTTTTATTCAGTTCATTAATTTCAAAAATAGTTTGTCAAAATGTGCTTGTTTCTTTTTATTATTTTTTTTATCATTTTCCTAATTTAAAAAAAAATGTTATTACGAAAAAACTTTTCAGTGGGGTCGAGTGATTTTTTTTAATTTAAAGATAGTGGGTCTCGGCCTAAAAAAGTTTGCGCACCACTGATCTAGATCATGATCACTACACAGCTGAGTCTCATCTATTTCTTCTTCAGAGCTACTATAAATTAATTTCTTTTTTGGGATTTTCTTTTTCTTCTTAAATTCATTTTTTTTATTTTTACAGAGCACGAATACCTTTCTTCTTAATTTTTTCGGTCTTCTCTGATTTTCATTTTTCTAATACTTGAAGTTTTTCTTTCGATGGAGTTGCTGTTAAAATTTTGTATTGTTGTCTGATGCTTAATTTTTGTCACTTCGGATTGCTTGACGGACCAGGAATTGGTGAAATATCAGCTACTAAGAGTGGTGCTTGATTTGAAGGGTCAGGTCTTTCTTCATTTCTTTCTTCCTCACATTCATCCTCCAACAATGGAATCCAATTGATAACAGCTTCTTCAGTGTTTAGAGAAGCCAAGTTGTTAGTAGCAATAACTGTACTCCGGTGAAAAAACATTGAAATACACGTTAGGATAAAATGGCCAAAACCCACTTCTTTTAAACACTTCACTTGCCTTTTAAAGAGAAGACACCCTAGAATATGCTTTGTTGAATAGCCATGTCATATGGTGTTATTTTTTCAGACTCTCATGTCTTCATAAAAATATCGCTTTCACTATTTGGAGAAATTTTAGGGGACCAAAACACTGAATAAAGAAACTTCTAATAAGTTCTGGTGTTTAAATACTCCGGCGCCGTCATTTATTTTGAAACTCCATCAGAGTCGAATAACCATTTTTTTGTTTCTTGATAAAAATAAAACCATTTTGCTTTATTTATTTGGGACCAAAACGCAGAGATCTAGAGGGTGCAGTCGATGTGACGTGTGTGGGGGAAAAGAAACTATACGGATGACATTCTCTTTGTAGAATACTTAAGATGCTAGAGACGAATGGCTACTGTAGTTATTTATTACCAACAAAACCGGGGAGTCGATGCGTCAGATTCCTTTGCAAAGTGTTGCAGCTAGTCAGAAAATAACTCTGTTGTCATACAAACTTTTGGTGAGCATCGATTTGGTGAGCAGAATTACTCGGATCTAAAATCGTTGGCTATAGAGTTTCTGCCCTCTGTAAACCATTTTTTAACCTTTATCGATCCATCACTTCTTTTCTACTTTCACAAACTTATCACAGATCCAAGACTCCTATCTGATATGTTTCTGAAGTTATATCCTTACATAAAGCATTACAAACATATGCATCTAGAATAACAGAGGTCATCCATTTAATATTGACCAAACTTAAAAAAATGATCATAAAGTACAAAAAAAAATTCACAAAAGGAAAAACGATAATAATACAACAAAAAAACTTACAAATTCCAAGGATGCTAACTAATTTCTGAGGTATATTCCGTAACTAATGGATTTCTATGTTAATACCATAACATATTCGTACTAAAAGGCAGCAATTTCAGCTAGTTCTGAAAAGAATTCCCTTATCTCAAAATGTTTAGCTCTCCAAATATATCAATGCATCAAAAGCCTGGATAAAAAGTTTTTAACCACCAAAAAATACAGAATGAGGTATTGTTCTCCGATTAAGATTCATTCAACACAAAATTGTTGTGTTGCTGTTGTTTCTTATGCCCTCTGGCTGGAAGTTCCGGACCAGGTGCATATAGGAAGAAATTATTGTGGTCATAGGACTGCGATTATACTGATGGAATTCCAGATCAATGAAGATTATTTTCTCCTGAATTCTTAATCTCAACGAAATTATTCCTATTTCGATCTCTCAACTGCATACCAATTGCGCAAACCCCCACTGAAATAAAGAAACTTGTAATGAGTTCTGATGTTTAAAAACTTCGGCGCTGTCATTTATTTCTAAACTCTATCAGAGTTGAGTAACCAATGTTTGTTTCTTAATAAAAATAAAACTATTTTGCTTTCTGCATTTATAAATAAGGGCTTTCGAGACATTCAACATTATAGATGGGGTGTCCTTTACTAGGGGCCCTATACAAAATAGTCATCAAAAGTGAATTGTTCAAATGGCGTATTCATCAAATGACGTGTTCATCAAACACCTCGGACTTAAAGATTATTTCATATCGTTGGTCCAATTAACAATCACCGTAACTCCCAAAAATACGATTTTGGGATTTTCATGATATTACATTTGCTTATGCTCCCTCTACAACTCCGTCAAACCTCATACCTCCAAAACATTTAATTCATCCAAAAAAAGGTGAAAAACAACACATTGTACCTGACTCCTTTTCTTAACTGTTACTAACCTTCCAACTCCACTTTAATTATGAAGATGTTTAATTACATAACAATGTGGACCATACATATATCAGAACACGTAAAAATTTATTTTTAAGAACAAACTATCTTTTCACTGTCGAATAAATTAGTTTTTTGTTCATCCTGTAAAAAGTGGGAAATTTTAGTTACGTGGTTTGTGAACCAGGATAACTATATATTATTCACGAATAAAATATTTTTAGTAAAATTAAGTTTACCATCATCGTAAGATATAAGTATGTAAATGTCATTATTCAGATAGAATGTTAGTGAAGATATTTATACTATTTAGAAAGCACTCCACTTTTTTCAAACCTTAAAGTTTAATCCTTCGATTTAATCACTTAAAGCTGACGTGTACTTACCTTATCAGATTGCCGAATTGGATTTAAAGATTTTTTTTTATTTGTATTCCATAATAGAGACAGAAATTTTACACCTTGGGGCATTTTTCATTAAAAAATATACACATAATATTTTAAAATTTAAATCATTTGGGGAAAAAATCTAGTATAGTGTGTTTTAAACGCTCATCAAATCCCTTGGTGGACGAAATTTATAAAGCGAATCCTGCTGCAAGTTGCAGAAAAGTTCAGGCTGTCTGAACTACCATTTTTATTGGATTATCAACCTTTATGTAGCTGTAAAGAGTATACACATTTTCTCCATAGGTTAACATTGAGGTGAGCAAATCTAATAGGGTTAATACACAGCAACCTTAATTGAAACTCAAGCTCCAGTTACATCTTCATATATTTAACAGACTTTTAAATATTCTGCAAGAGAGTAAGAATCCCTGTATAAAAATATCGTTATAGAAGAATTGCTATCATGAAAAGGTTATTGGATAGAAATATGACTTTTACTTTTAATACCATGTTTACATTAGTGTTATAAAATTTGGAAATTGAATTTAAAATCATTTCCTCGTTTAAGAAACTGTATTCTGTTCATAAAACTTAAATTTTCTGTTTGAAAGAAAACATTTAATTTGTTATTGCTTTAGGTAGGAAACTAATATTCGATCAAAAACCAAATAAAAATGTAATTTTAATTAACTGAATAATTATTGAAATTTTATTTAACCAAACACATTTCAGAAGCTATAAAAAGATATTATCGCTGAAACACTTAATTACTTCCATTTACATCCTTCATTTTTAATACTCTTCCGTGCGATCAGTATTACACATTTTTCCTGTATGAAATTTAATATTGAAAATTCTCAAATGGCAGACGTTGTAATGTATTTTTGATCCGCTGTTAAATTGCCTATGATAACATAATAACCCTTAATTAAAATTTAATAAAGGCATTTATTAATATCATACGTTCTAGGAATTTTGCACTTTATTTTTCACTACTTCAAAAATGTTTGATTATTGGTACTTAAAAAACTTATTTTTGCACTGTGTGTTATTTAAAATGAGTGATATTTAAGCAAAGGAAATTTATTTAAAATTTAATTTACATATTAATTTTCTGTGCTAAGATGCGTCTGTAACTTATGGATTATAGGTATAGATCATTGATAATAGTTTTAGAAGGAATTCATATGAATAACAGCGAGCTGAAATTAAAGGGCATAGTTTATTTGAAGTGACCTGTAGTGCTAAGAATTGTTACAAGGTATAAGTGTTAGCTTGAGAGTTCTGCTTTATTACAAAGATAATTAATTTCTTCTGCTAAGCCAACTGCTGAAAGTGCTTACTAAGTATGAGTTAGTTCTAAATTACTTCATTATTACTTACGAGGATAATTAAATTCCTCCATACTGATTTCATGAACGAAGCGGTCATATTGCTTTAGTATTACCTGTAGTAGATATTATAGTCGTAATTGATATTATTCATAATTTAATAAAAAGGTGAACGAAGATTAGTAACTTTATATCTTCATACCTTAATAAATAAAAAAAAACAATTTATTTTGTTAAAACTGATAGCAAAGTGACTGTCACATGAACTTGAATATTTTTATATGAAATTTGAGTTTAAATAATACATATGTTGATAACACAGGTCTGCATTAAGTTTTTTTAAGAAGTATTTTGGTTACTCCACGCATTCCTTATATTTGTCTGTACCCTGAATCTGAAAATGACCTCCGTTTTCTCATAGGACATCACGTTTCCTGATAATTACGGTAACTATGTTAAATAAGGCAATACTTCAAAGTAAATGAAAATAGACTTAGAAAATTAATTTTAAATTACAAATTTTACATGAAAATCATTTTTGAACTAAAATGAGCTCACTAAAACACACTAAGATCGTTTCTTCTTCCCTGTGAGACGCCTCTTGGTACATTTAAGCTTGTGAGTAGCATCTGGATTGTCTTTCTGAAGCATCCAACAGTAGTCTGCCATCATTACAATGCTCCATTTTCCCTGATACCTTCTTTCTATCTCTTTAATGTCCTGGTGGAATCGTTCACCTTGTTCTTCACTCACAGCTCCCAAATTTCAGAAAAGTATTCAATGTTGGATTGGAGGAAATACACTTTCAAACTCATCAGGCAACCTAAAGCTTGAAATGTTTTCAGCATTCGGCCGACAATATTTTTGTAAACAGGATCTTTCTTATTGCCTAAAAATTTCTCTACGACCTCTTTAAATGCAATCCACTCTTCTCTTTGAGAATCCGTCATGGTATTGACAAACTCTTGACCAGCTATAAGCCCTCTAATGTCTGGGCCAACGAACACACCTTCCTTCAATTTTGCCTCCGAGAGGTCTGGAAACTTGATGACCAAATATTTGAAGCCGTCTCCATCTCTTGAAAGTGATTTCACGAATTGCTTTATCAACCCCAATTTTAAATGGAGAGGTCGTAGAATAACTTTATGTGGAGGTACTAAAGTTTCTCGGAGGACATTGTTTTGACCGTTAGTGAGTACCCTCGGCTGCCAACTCTTCTTGGTCCAGTGATTTTGCCGGTCTCGACTGTCCCACAGACACAGAAAACAAGGATATTTGGAATATCCAGTTTGTTGCCCTGGCAGCATGCACAGGACCTTTAAATCCCCACACACTTGCCAACCATGGTCTTTATATTTAAGTTTACGAATAACCAATTCCAAGTTCTTGTAGGTTTCCTTCAAGTGTACAGAATGACCTACAGGGACGGAAGCGTAAAAACCGCCGTTGTGGAGCTAAATTGCTTTGAGAGTTCTTTTTGAAGAATCTGTGAAAAGATGCCATTAATCTTACCTTTGTAAGGAATGACACCAGCCTTTCCTGAATTTCTTCGCTCAACTCTGTCACCATATCTGTAATGAAAAAGGTGTAGCTGCGAATTTTTCGCGGTGTTTAATATTATCCTGTTTTCGCTGTGTAGCTGATTGTGTAAAACACGTAGAACAAAATTTTAAGTTGAAGTTAGGTATTCAAATTATATATCCCCCTCCCGCACTACTGAGAAGAGATTAGGAAAGTGAAAAAATGAGCCTTTGTTTCTTTGTTAATTCTCTCTCATCGTCCATTGAAAATTGAGTGTTTTGGAGCCCTATAGTCATCTTTTGCTGGACAAGGGTTTAACTGTCCAGGACCTTCAGCATGAAACCGAATGCGAACGGTTACAAATACCACTGTTTACAGCTAGATTCGAAACCTAGGCACGGATTCCAAAAACTAGCGACGTAGCAGTTCGGTCATCGTTCGGCCTATAGTTTTCAGGATGGTCTAATGCTAAGAAATTGGTGCCCGTGAAGTGTCGATGATACTGCTGGAAATTTGAGATATTAGAATTTCATAACTGAGTATGGTTTATTTAGAGCCAGAATAATTTTTTAATCTTTGCTTGTTTGGTTATACTTTATTTCTCGAATCACGAAAAATAGATAATTTTTTTCAAAACATTTTATATTCTTATATAAGGAAAGTTCATAGCATCTGTCGCTTACAATCGATAGGAATCTTTCATAAAATAACCCTATTGAGTTCATCTGATTTCAAATAATTATTTAATAACCTAATTTTTATGAGTAGTAAGAATTCAAAAGTTTCTGAAAACAAAAAATGCGATATGTAGATACATTTTCCTTTGACATAAAATTTTAAATTTAAATTTTCTAGGAATGCGAATTCAATCTGTTAAATATATGTGGCATTATGGCAGATGCTGATATGTCATTTTTTCCTGTTTTCGGCAAATTAAAAAAGTAACTTTTGTTGTGAAATATAAAATCACCCAATTATGTTTTTTAATCGAAATATTCTTTATTTTATACTTATATTCAACCTCAAGCATATTGCCGGCCTTCAATGAAATATTTCAATTAGGGACTATTGTTTTGGGAGAGGGTTGAGAAAAACTCTTTTATGCATAACAGCATTTGCCAATACGAATAACTTAGTGTTATTTCATAATTCCACGTGTCAGCTTTCGCCACATTAAAGAACCAATTTTAAGCGTGACATATGAACTTAAAACATAAAATTGCATTTTTCGGGCATATAAACACATGCCATAATGCCACAGATATGACCTCGAGGTTTTCAGAAGATGGTCACATGCACTAAGAGCATCCGTAAAATATTCTAACTTATTAATAGTAAAGAGTAAGAGCAATTGTCGTTGTTGTTTATGTTGTTGTCGTGTCTAGGAATAGTGCAGAAGAAAAAAAAGTCTAGATAGAACAGAAAACCTGGATAATAGCAGCTACAAGATCAGGTGGTTTTTGGGCTGTAGAGGAGTTCTTGCGGTGACAAAACGAATTTGAGAAGGGCAGCCACAATGGCTGGGGAATCAACGGTATGTTCTGGAGAAAGCTGAGTTTCTGGACAATTTCTGCAGTTGATAAAGAATCGTGTGCTGTCAAGGTGGATTTTAATATCCTTAAAGTGACTAGTTCTTAGTCTAGCTATTGTAGAAGACATTTTTCTGAGACAGTTAAAGTCCGAAATTAGTGGTGTCTTTAGGGGCTTACTGGATAATCTGCAAGTGGCCACTGCGTTAACATCTGCCAGTCTGATAGAGGAAGAGGTCTAGGCCAAGTTCCCCTCTTCCTCCTTGGGTAGCTGGTAAGCACACTAATTTCCTTCAATATTGACATGTGCAGGGATCCATTGAGGGGTACAAGAAAAACTGGTAGGGACACAGGGAAAATTATGCTGGGCTGTATTTAAAAATTGACGACCTGGTTATGTTTTCCTAATAATGATAAAAACAAGCAGTTTTCCTGCATACAGTCTGGTGTTCCTTTATAAAAAATGGTCCTTATGTTTTTCTTATCATGGGATCCCTTTTATCCCTTTAGAATCCCTCCAGTTCCTTCTAGCCATTATAGTTGCATTGTTATCATTGGTAGTTCCATGTAATACCAGTCCCGTGTAGTCCACTTAATCTTTCAGTCCTCAAGAGATACGATAGAAGTACTTAAAGCTTTAGAGAGGAAAATGTTTTAAACAATCTAAATTTCCTGCACTTACCGGTTATTTAATCTAGTACTTAAATAGTAAAATAAAGATTAAATTTTGAAAGCAGTGGATGTTCTAACAACTATTTGTTGCCTCTATTATACTAAAATAAAAGGGTACAACAATGGTTGAAAAAACTTTGAGATTTAGTTCACGTTTTAGACTTGAATTGTTGTGACTTTGACATCCATATATTATGGTGTATTTATATCTAATTTAGGCGAAACTGCTGTACAGAAACTGATTATATATACGGACATATGTAGAAACTAATTAAATTTGTTACATAAATATTTTGAGTATCGGTGGACAGATTTTACGGAATTTTTGCACAAGATAAGCAAATATAAGAATAGGTTTTCTCCTAAATTGACATTTATGGAAACAATATTGATGTAATATGTTTTCTTCTTCTAATGCGGAGGCAAGTTGTCGTCAGACATTCGTCTTTTGTTGTTCACCGCGGTTTTGCTGGCTACTTTATTATGGGAGCATCATATACGTGAACCAGCATTCTTTCCCATGAGGGGGACGACACGAAAACGACCAAGCCTTACTTGGAATTTGAACCCAAGCTCAATGCGTGGCAACTCAGAACGCTAACCACCACACCAAATGGGCGGCAAATATCGATGTAATATTTCAAATGCAATTTTAAAAATTTCCTTTAGCATTTTAATTACTTTTGTGTATCTGATCAAAGAATTTAAAGTAAAAGAGACGCCAAACATTATTCAAAAAGTTGCTGAGTCTGTTTCCTGCCAAAAGTTATTTTTTTCACTGGAGAAATTTAAATAATAAATTATACTGATCGTGAAAAATAATTAAGTTTGATCTAAACAATAATAATTAATTGCTGATTTATAACTATGTACTTTGTATTTAAATACGTCTGTCCCGAAAGGTAATGATTAGAAATTATACAAATTATTGAATGTGTACTAAGTAAAAATACACGCGCTATAAGAGATTGTTAGGAATAACATAATACATACTTCAAATTCAGATTAAGACAAAGTTTTTCCTCCGTATTCGGAATTTATAAATATTAGCTGAATGCATTCTATCCTTTACAAAAGTTTAAAGTTTCCGAAACTTATCGTCTATTTGCAATGAAAGATATTCACCAGAAAAGTTCCTTATATGAGATTGTTTTTAAACAGTTTGGAGAAATGTTTTTAAGAACTTAAGAGAACTTGTAGAACACAAAGAAGTAAAGTAAAGTTTCACAACTTTCCCATTCTTGAGCGCATTTTTGTTGCACTCTGAAAAGTTTTAAATATTTTTCGAAAGTTTAGACTGTTTCTCTTAAGTTAAAAATAAATTCGTCCGATGTGTACACAAAATATATGGGTGTTTTTAATATGCCATAACCATATATACAATGGATATTACGTTTTAGACGTAGTTACAATTAAATATGCACTGGATATTACATTTTAGATGTAGTGATTTACTAAAGAAAAATAAAACTTTAATTATGATAACAAAGACTAAAAGAAATGAACCTAAAGGAAATCATCGGTGAAAAATGTTAAAAAAATTAATAAGAAAGTCAATTCGTACAATAGCCTATAAGATAATCCATTTTATTCATCTTTAACAGAACAGCTACTGGCGATTAAGTTCAACATATTACTATCGGTTGGGGTGCACCTGCTTCTGAATTTGAGCTACGTGCGTGTATCATGCCAAATACGTGTTGGCTTTATCTCGTCATTAAAAAAAATCTCTGAGCAATTTCCTTTAACTTTGAATTAAAAGTTAATATTTTGTTACAAGCTAATTTATAAATTATATGATATCATTGATACACACAAACTTTTTTTTCTACAACATAGGAGCATTGATATTCAAACACTTTTGTATAAATTTATATCAATAGTCCACAACTAATTTAAAATTCAATTTAAATAAGAACAGAAACAATAGTTTTAGAGAAGGTTTTATTTACTGGTTTTAAAACTACGAGTATTATAAGAGTTATTATTTTGTTTTAATGGATTTTAAATGCTTTTTATCGTGATATTTTAATATTTACATTAAGTTCATATTAACCGAAATAATAAATAATGTTAATATAATAATGTTAACTAAATATAATGTTAATATAATAATGTTAACTAAATGTTACAGAACAGTTTCGACGCATGCACTCCACGTTCTATCAGGATGCATACCATTAGACTTAACAGCTAAAATTGAAAAGACTATCTATGAAATCTATAATAAAGGATCAGAAATAAAATTAGGAGACATCGTACTGAACGCGCACTGCGTTCAATCAAAACGACGATATGATCGAAAATATTGAAAGGGAATTTTGTGAAACTGAGGTTATTTCAGAAAGTTCTCAAAATGAAAAAAATTCTGAAAATGAAGGAAAAATTGAAGAAGCACAGAAAGAAATTTCGGTACAATTATTGAAAGATTATGAAGATGTTGGAAAATGGCCACAGCCAGAAAATAGAAAGTCCATAATAGACATATTGGTAAGAATTGGACCTGTGCAATTAATAAATCACAAATTTCCGAAGGACGTAAACACCAATAGAAAATTTTTGTCAACGAATTATTTTCGAATACTTCCTAACGGTGAAAAATATCTTCGAGACTGGTTAGTATACTCTAAATCTCTCGATGTGGTACATTGTTTTTGCTGCAAATTATTTTCCAAGGTCCAAGTAGCAATAAACCAGGAGGGTTTAAAAGATTGAAAAAATATTATCAATAGATTAAAGATACACGAAACAAGTAAAGAACATTTAAATTCCTATAATATCTGGAAGGATAAACAGAATTAATTATACCTCAACAATCGATAAAATGCAACAGAAACAAATTAATGAAAATACGAAATACTGGAGAAGTATTTTAAAGAGAATTTTTTCAATTATTAAATTGCATGGAACAGAAAATTTACCTTTACGTGGTACATCTGATAAGTTGTACACAGATAATAATGGAAATTTTTTGAAAATTATAGAAGTTTTCGCGGAATTCGATCCTCTTATGAAAGAGCATTTAAGAAAATTTTTAAATAAAGATGTTAATTACCATTATTTGGGGAAGAATATCCAAAATGAAATTATATTTCTTTTAAACGATATAATTAAGGAAAGTATAGTCAAGAAATTAAAAGAAGCCAAGTATTATTTTATAATTGTTGATTGTACACCAGATCTTTCACACATTGAACAAATGTCTTTAATTGTCCGCTGTAACCGTGATTGTTGTTAAGTTAATTATTAATTAATTAAATTAAAGATTGGGAGTTTATTATATTATTCTTATATTAATTATATTAATTATGATTTTGATTTAGTAATTTATTGGTTCATGTTTGTGGCTAGTACATTGATGTGCTTCCCAAATAATGGAAATAACTCTGGTTATATTGACAAATCAATTTATTGAATATTAACACACATAAATAATACACTCCAATAGTACTCAATATTTCCTCCGGCATTTACACATTATTCACAACTTCATTCCTACTAAATTAATTCTTTACGACACCTCTGTTTGACTCATTCACTTATTATAACAATATTACGTACTTTATCTACACATATTACTTTCAACTTCATTCCTACTAAATTAATTCATATATATAAGCATAACATTATATTAAATATTGTTCGCACGAATGATCGGTCAATTCCTCAACATCTCACATTCACACTATACTCATCGCGCTCTATATTAATTATTATGGCTACACACTGAGAAGCAATGATAACAATATAAAAAGGAAACCCAAAGTCGGTACCTTGGAAGCTGACTGTGGAATCACTATGGGCAGCGGGCACTCGTAATGATCACTTTCCTCGTATTTATCATCGCATGGAACTAGGGCACTTTCTTGTCTGGAATACGGCTCCGTCGTTCATGGCAAGCATTCTACACGGGACACTTCGGCACTGTCAGCATCGGTTCACTAACTTTTAATGCACTCTCCTCATACGTCTATATTCCTTGACACCACTTCTACATCTCAACAAAACTTCTTACTGGCTCTCTCTTCTTAGGTTATCTCACACTATTCTTCACACTACCTTCACACTATTTTTTATTTCATATATTTTCTTACTAATGTCTCCGCCTCTTATAATTTCCATTGGTCATATCGAAATTATCATGCCATCGCCATTCGTCCGTGGCTGCCTCTTCTCAATCCCCTTTTACCAATGCGCATCGAGGGCGGGATTTATAAATTCTCCCTCGAATTTAACTTTTTCCCATGCTTCGGCTTCAAGTAGGGTGGGCTGTTTTATAGCCATCATAAATTTTCTTTTATTCTCTTCTTGCAACTCACTCTCTTCAACTTTTATCTTCTATTTATTGCTACAAACACAATATCTAAATTTCATTTCGGTCTATGGCTTTCTTCCCTTCTCTTTTATTGCCCTGTTTCTTTCTTGAATTTAACAATTATTTTATTTTATTTTGTACTTTTAAATGCTCCTGCCTTTGGCCGTGACACTACTGTCATGTCCCTATGACATCCGCTTTGTTAAAATACTTCCTTCCGCAAATGAAAATGGAGATTTTTTGGAAATCTCAGAACATTTTTTAGGATTTATTGAGATTAACAACAGTACTGGCAAAGGAATGACGGAGAAAATATTTGAAATTTTGAATAAAAATGAGATATCCTTAAATGATTTAAGAGGACAAGGATACGACAACGGCGCAAATATGCGTGGAAAGCATAATGGAGTTCAAAGCCGTATACTGAATACATATCCGAGAGCATTTTTTGTACCATGCTCAGCTCACTCTCTGAATCTTGTAGTAAATGATGCAGCAAATTGTTGTTCTGAAGCTGTGTCCTTTTTTGATAATGTACAGCGCCTTTACACGTTTTTTTCTGCTTCTACACAAAGGTGGGATATCCTCAAGAAACATGTCAAATTATTGACCTTAAAAGGTCTTAGTGATACCAGATGGGCTAGTCGTTTAGAAGCTTTAAAACCAGTAAGATATCAGCTTGAAGAAGCAATGGAAGCATTGGAAAGTTTTTTGAACACACAAGAACCAATTACCACTGCAACTATTGCAAAAAATAAGTCTGATGCAAAGGGTCTGTTGAAAATTATTGGCAATTTTAAATTTATATGTTCATTAATAATATGGTATGATATTTTAAACAACATAAATATTACAAGTAAAACTCTTCAGAACATAAATTTAGATTTAGTAAATGCAAATTTCCATATAAACAGTTCAATTTGTTTTCTTGGAAAATATAGAAGTGAGGAGAAATTTGAAACTATTTTGTTGGAAGCAAAACAAATTGCAACTAATTTAGATATCGACCCAAATTTTGAAAAAAATCGAATTCGCAAAAAAATAAACCTTTTTGAATATGAAGGCAATGACGAAATAGGATCTGTTGAAAAAGACAATTTTAGGATTCATTTTTTTATGAATATTCTAGACACTGCTATAAATGCGTTAAAAGATCGATTTGAATTATCTTCCAAACATACTGACAATTTTAATTTTTGTATATGATTAAAAAAATCTAAAGAATGGGATGACACAGTTCTTATGAAAAATTGTATGGATTTGGAAATTCTGTTAACCGATAATGAAGAGAAAGACATAAGTGGATTAGGTTTATTTCAAGAAATAAGATATATACAAAATTTGTATCAATACGAAGAATTGCAAGAAAAAATTTTGGAATTTATATGCAAAAATAAATTAACTTCCTCACTTCCTAATTTGTTTATTGCATTACGTATTTTATTAACATTACCGGTTTCAGTAGCTAGTGCTGAACGAAGTTTTAAAAGTTAAAGCTAATAAAAACTTATTTAAGAACATCGATGACACAACAAAGATTGGATGGATTATCAACGATGTCAATTGAGCGCAAACTTTTAAATGAAATTGATTTAAGTGATGTAATTGATAAATTTGCTATTGTAAAAGTACGAAAAGCTCATATTTAGTTGTATTTTATATTTTAATAAATCATAGTTTTGTTGCAAATTTTTTTCCCTTTTATTAAAAAAATATTTCATTTGAAAGGGCG
Organism: Dolomedes plantarius; assembly: GCA_907164885.2. NCBI lineage: Eukaryota > Metazoa > Arthropoda > Arachnida > Araneae > Dolomedidae > Dolomedes > Dolomedes plantarius. The sequence goes on along the minus strand of OU015491.1, from coordinate 164,792,107 downwards.
CTCTTAAGAAATTTTGCTAAGGGCGCCAACCAACCTCGAGCCGGCCCTGTCCCTAGAGTTTCTACGAAAAGACTGTCGGCAGATTTCCTTGTTAATCAAGCAATAACTGAACATGGATGTATAGGAGTCTATCAAATAGATTTTTTGCTAAAACAGATGTTTGTGAGTGTGGCAATATACAAACTATAAAGCACTGTATATACAATTGTACCAAATGGGCTGAAGCACGAAAAAACCTACCTTTGGGCATTCAAGATTGGGCCCCTAGAAAATTATTTATGGATTATTATTGTAGAAGGTACATCAAGAATATTATGCAGGAACTTATGAATATACACTTCCCACTACAAGGGGAAGGTGGATAGCCCCTCAGATTAAAAAAAGACACGTAAACGAATTGCAAAAAGAAAAACTTTGGGACCCGTCTGGGCTGGATTGCCGTCGGGATGATTAGTTTTATTATTGAAGGGCCGTATAACCTTCGGGTGTGGACGGCGGCAATATTACTTAACCGAAATAATTCTAAAAGAATCCATCTAGAATGTTTTTGAGATATTGTCAAATTTTACATATTTGTGCAATTTCTACCTGTCTTTTTCTTCACAGCCGCAATGATTACAAAATTTTCCACAGCGCTTCGTGAATCTCCACGCAGATGTGAGTAGGAGACAAAAGGTATAGAGTTATTTAGAGACAGATACACTGGTTGTTGTTGTTGTTGATAATGCCCCCTAGCCGGAAGTTCCAGACCAGGTCCATATAGATTCCGGGCAGAGTATTGCGGCTCCGGTTTATAACACTATAAGGATATCTCTGTTCTGACTTTACTGCAAGAGCTCTCAATATACCATGATAGCCATTTGCAGTGGATCCCATCGTATATTGGTCTCAGCGGCAACGAAGCGGCTGATAACCTGGCTAAGGTTTGGTTTGGTTTAGATTTGGAGCGCTACGGTCATTTTTTGCTATACGAGGGCTAAACCTGGCTAAGGAGGGAAATACAATGGATTTGATCTCTAACACTTTAACTTTTTTGGAGATCTGCTCAAGAGTAAAATCTGCCATCGCCCTTTCATGGAAATCTCCTCCAGTACATGACTGGTATTTTGGCAGACAGCCGGAAAGAGCTATGACTTTTGTGGACAATCGTGATCAGCAGACTGCTTTGTCAAGTCTCCTAAGTGGTCAACTGAATTGCCTTAAATTTGATCAAGGCAATAAGATCTTCCCCATTTGTGGAAATGTAACATCAATCTTTCCCCCTGACCATCTTCTTCCTTGCTTGATGCTTGAAAAGGAGGATTTGACGCGGTGGTCTCCTTGTCTTGGATTTTTCAAATATTTTCGGTCTCATGGATCTGGTATAGCCTATCGGCTAGATCAGATAGGATTAGTAGCAACAACAACGACAACAACAACAACAACTATAAGGGTCGGAGTCCGACTTGGATAAGTGCCACCACAATTTTGACCGAGCATCCTCCCCCCCAGGGGCGGCACCTGGGGGATCGTACCTCCCCCACCCACTGACGTAATAGAAAGACTTTCCGGTCTACGGATTTAACGTATACGGCCTAGACACGAAGGTATTTAACGGCGCTTGTCGGGATTCGATCCAAGCACCCTCATTACCGAATGCCGACGCTCTACCGATAGGCTACTTTGGGTTCCTAGGTTGTAAGTTCAAGCAGCAGCCACACTTTAAAAGATAGACGAAGAGAGTTAAAGGCATAAGATCGCAATGGATAGCTATGACTATTAATTTATAAAACCTTTTAGGGCGAACTCGACCATAAAACAGGCTGATTGAACAGTGAACAGAAAAGGATGAGTTTTAGAGCTGGGATTTGAAACTTATGTAAATGGTTGATTCGGCAGTACGAGCAGTATCTACGAGTTACTTGTAGTGTAATTATTAGTCATAACTCTAATTTTTGGTTGTAAACTGAGAAATTAAGTCTTTATTTAATTATTTTGGATTATAATAGGCCCTCTGTATTACTTTTACCACTTGAAACTTGGAGCTATACAATCTTTGAGCTTAAAATACTTTAATTCTTTGCATCACTTTACATAGAAATTGTTTACTTCGGCAGAAACAGCATTATGCACAAATTACATAAAAACGAAAACATATTTTTTCTGTACGTGTTTTCTTTTACAGTTTCTTTGAAGTGACAGATATTGAATTCCTTCTGACATTAACACTGAAAAATGGAATTTTCAAGAAGATGACCAAATGAACATCACAAATAAAAACCACTTACCACAGTTGAAGCAGGAGAAAATGAATTTAAAAAATGAAAAGTCTTCCAATTGGTGAGTTCCTATTCTTTTAAAAACTAACACTTTATTTAACAAGTAATTAATTCAATTACTGTCTAACAAAGTTAATTTTTATCAATTCCTAGGCAGGACAGACTGAATTGTTTGTCATAAAAAACTGTAAAGATAAAAGAACACATATAAAGAATAGAGATTTAAATTCTTTATTAGGATGGATTGCTAAAACCGAGAAATTCAAGTTTTGATCCCACAATAGATGAAGGATTCTTTGAAGCTGTCGTTAAAATGCTTTCTCATGGCAAGTATTTCTTATTACTGTTATTACAAATTAATTTTACTGCAAGGGATTTAATGAAATTGATATGAGTCTCTCGATTATAGATATTTATTTGAGATTATAAAAATGATACCATTATTGCTATAGATCACAATGGTGGATTTAGAGTCTCAAAACTAATTTTCCAGATAATTGATACGTAATTAAATTAGATACTTCTGCAGTGAAATGTATTTATCGGAAGAATTAAATGTTTCATCAAAATTGAAATTATCTAGAGGCATTCTTTGAAGTCTGATAATTTAATGAATATAATGAAATTATGCGTCAGTAAGTTGGATTTATTTCGCGATGCTCTTTTAATCAATCAAGTTTAAAAAGTTGGTTAAAATATAACTAAATGTCATATAGACAGTCGAGGATTTTGATCATTATTTTAAAAGCCATCGACATGTAACTTCAGATTCTGTGCACACTAATTGCAATGTCAGGCTTTAAAGCTATCTCAGTTGCAAAGGACAAAATAAATGTGACATGGAACTCGACTTTGTAATTATTTTCATTAATATACTGTTTTATCTCTAAAAAAATTTATTTCTGATTTTATAATCTCGATACAACATTAATTCGGTTCCATGCACATTTATAAGTGTATCTATTTTTTTATGTAAATCTTAAAATATATATGTGCGAAAAATCATTCCTGTGGTTTTTCGTACCAGTTTTCCGGAAGAAGGGAATGTGCCTCCCGCAGGCAATTTAGGGTGAAGTGTAACAGTACGAATAGTACGCAAGGTCATGTGCACAGAAGGGAGAATTACTTGCCACCCTCTCGGTCATTAAGGGGATAGCTTCCCCATAGCAACGGCCCAGCAACCATCTTTTAACCAATTATAGCTGAAAGGTGTTAATTGTTCGAGAACATTTTCTGACCTCTGCTTTTCCTGGGCTGGAAATTTTTTAACGGTTTTTTTGGGCAGTTGAAGAAAAGGCTGCGACTGAAAAAGACCTCTAGGTTGTCCGCTCTTCAGCGATTTGCCATTTTTTTAGCATGCTGATTTTTCTGGTATGCTTTTGGACCGATTTTAGTTAGACAATGATATATAATATTCAGTCTCCAATGAGGGCGGTGGTGAGTAATAATTAATTTGTAATATATTTTATCAGGCACAGAATAATTAATATATGTAACTGGGATTTATTATGTGTTCAATTAATTGCTTAATGTATGTTGATAATTATTATGATGTTTCCTGTGCAAATTTGTAACTAACCATAAAATCAATTTTAAGTAAAAAGAAGAGAAATTAAATGTTAACATTACCTATTAAATTCGAGTTTTTTTGTTAGTTATATCAGACATGTGTCAGAATGTGTTTTCTCAAATTAATAATTTTATAAAATGTCACTATACGATTTTCTATTTTATTACATATTATAATTCCACATAATAATAACCAATTTTGATTAAAATGATAAAATTAATACCAGGTAAATATTCGTGGGAAATATGCAAAGAGCAGTAACATTAAAATAAAACTGCAAGAAAAGTTTAAGCTTTAGAAATACAGACAAACAGGTGGATGAACGATTTATGAAATTAATGATTACAGTAGCAAAAACAGCTCCCCTTTTTTCTGATAAATTGCAGTTTCTGTGACTTTATCAAAAGGCAGAGGAAATAAAGTAAAAATCAACTCTTTCTGGACGTTAGACGACACAAAAACCTTTTTTAAATAATCAAATTTCGCCACCAAATTTGTGAAACTTGGCGATTATAAGAAACTAGTAGTAAAAAAAAATTTATTCAGTCATAAGACGCATTGTTCTAGGAATGACAAGTCCCACAGGAGTACGGAAAGAAAACATAAATTGGTAGTGTCATGGATTTCATATGTAAGCAGCAAAATACAGAAAAAAGGGAGAAAAAGTTCAAGAAAACAGATACAAAGCAATAAATCTTGACGTACGATGATATAAAAATACATCCCAAAGCGAAAGCAATTTCACAATGGAAAATAAAAAATTTCAAGAACATTAAAAGTAAAGTAAACGTAAAGTAATAGTGTTAAGTCAATAATATAGGGTGTCCGGGCTAAAGGTATCCAAAAGTCATCACTTATTTTTACGGAACTACAACTGGTGAAATTATAAAAATTGAGTATACGTTGTAAAACGCTATCATATTGTGAAATAACTTTTGAGCTGTCTCTAAACCATTGACACTGGTTCGAGGGCATATCTAGTATGTCAAAGAACAAGAGGATTTGACAAAAATGAAGAAAAATTGAATTTTAAAGTTAAAAAAGGTTCATATGCATATATTTCTATATCTTCACTGAAAATGGGTAAATTAAAATTAAAACTTACATTTGTTACTCTTTCACACATAAGTGACTACTTAAAAGGGCATATTACAATATTATCGATTTAAAATTTTTGAGATTCAAAGTAATGTAAAAGCATAGCGGTTACAACCATAGGCGTAGCGTTCTTCTAGCCTTTTTTTTTGGGAGGGGGGCATGAATTGAATTGAATTAGGGCCCTCCTCAGCGCATTGACTGCCGAATGGTCCTTAAAATATGAAATATTATGATTTTCTGAAATTGAATAACAATAGAATTGATGTTTGAGTAGTATTCAAAATTTATAAAGTGAGAAAATTAAATATAATATAAACAAAATGAGAAAAAAAAATATAGCATCGAATTTTTGTTATGGATAAAAACTATGTTAAGGCTAAAGACATAATCGGGATCTTCAGTGTCACAGTTTCAAAAAGCGGAAAAAACCAAATTTCTTAAAAGTTTTCTACAATTTTCCGATTTTAACTAAACTTCTAATTTATTTCTAGTTAAGTTGGGGGGGGGCACGTTCCCCCGTGCCCCCTAGACGATACGCCTATGGTTACAACAGACAGGAGCAAATTAGAAGTAAATGAAGCAAATAAATTTTGCACAAACAACAAACGATAAATATGCTTATTATTTTGCTGAGCCGAAAGATGAATTGAAGTTATTGCTACAAAATTTTTAAATAACTGGATGATTTTCTAGGTCATTAAACATTTTACAAAAACTTCTTCTATAAAAATTTTACGTTATCTGACAATGCGATTCGTATGTATCAAACTGAGGTTATATAAGAAGATGTCCATTATTCTGACAAAACATAATTGGACATATTTAAAATGTAAAGGATTTTCAAAACAGAAACAGTTCAAAATAGAGAATAATAAGTGACTCAAAAGTAGAGTTACTGTAAATGTGAAATTATAAAAATTGTATGGAGTATTTGTATGGTGTAGAAGAAGCAAATAGAAGCCATTGTTGGCTAATGCGTAGGTAAATCTTAAAAATGCGAATTGTTTCTAATTATAAATAAATTAAAAAAGCAAATTAGATTGTAAAATGTCTTTCCTAGGAACACATCTGAATAAGAAATATTTTAAAGTTAATGAGCCAAAACGTCTGCAAAGACATATTTTGTATATTCTTGATCTTAAAGTAAATATGTATTCTAAACAAAGAGATATCTCGTGAAGGTTTAGATTTTTATTTTTGATATACTTACTGTACAAATTTATCTCACTGGGAATAAACAGGAAATTATTCCAATATTAATAGAGTTGTATCTAAATAAGTGAAACATGGTCGATGAATGTTTCAATATTTTAAAGTTTCATATTCTTTGTTTCAAGCTGAATTCTTGATCACTATCATTTTGGGAAGCACTTTATTACTGGCAACACCAACACTCTGGTTATTAACAGTGGCTCTTTTCTCCAGAATGCAGCTGCTTTGGAAAGCTGTTAATTTTTAATTTAATGTAACTTAATTTATATTAATTTGTACGTAATATCATTTCACTAAGAATTTCCTTAACTATAAATATAACTAAAATTGAATATTTTAACAGAGCTAGATAATTAAGATAATTATAGGAAAGATTTCTTTCTATAATTATCTATCTCTGTTGAAATATTCGATTTTAGTTATATTTGTCCGTTTTCAATATGAGGATTTGTTGCAACTGAGCAATCTTTTATTGAAAAGTTAAAGTTTTCAACGCTGGGGTAGGATTTCAATTAATTTTTTCGGCAGTCTGTGCCTCTTTTCATGGCCAGATTTAAAAAATTCTTGAATATAGGCACAACTCGGGATGGGGGCCCCCGAACACTGATGTGGGCGTAAAATTTCCAAAATTGAAGCACAAAAAAAATAATTATGAATCATTGTGTTAGTACCATTTGGCTATTTGAAGCGTAGAAGCCTAGAACATTATCAAACAACAAAAAGCAATACAACATATTGACTTCATAATTAAAACACCAATGCAATGCAACCAGAAAAACTTATTAATCCCTTATCCTTATATACACTATAACATACATATGATGAACTACAGTATACATATAACTATATACATATGATGAACCAATCAATCAAATATATAAAAAAAATTGCTATTAAAAAAGGTAAAATTAAAAAAGATGGAATTGGGATTTTTTTTCTCATAAAATAAAAATTTTGGGAGGCCCCCGACATTCGGGGGCCCTAATGGAAAATCAGGGCCTACCACTTTATAAGTTTTAGTTTGTGTTGAATTGTTTACATTATTATGCTTTCCTTAACTACCATTCTTTCTATTCCTTTCTCTTTTGCTTTATTGTTCGTTGTTTTTTATTTTCTAATGGTGTTTCTTTGTTCCTCATCTGACCCCCCCCCCTCCCCGTCTTCTGATGTTTTTGAAATTCTATCCACGTTTTTATTCTGCCTCTTTTTTACACAGTTTTCCTGTTTTTCTCTACAGGAAAATAGCACTAGGGATGCGGCATCGATGTCGATGTTTTTATAAAAACCTCGATGTTCTAAACATCGATTTATTGAAGCCGATGTTTTTTTAACATCGATGTTTTGTGCTCGATGTTTTACGTTGTCTCGATGTTTTTTTTTTCTAATGAAAAACTACCATAATAAAAAAATTAACCACGTAGCATAATTTTCCCCCTCAGTAAATGTAAATTGAATTCTGAAAAGGACGAATACAAAAAGGGGAACAATACCCTAGCAACTAGATAAATGGCAATCAACAGCCGATGAACCAATCAGAGCGCTTGTAATATTCTTGACACTCCAGAACCTTCCATGGGGTTTTATTTTATAAATAGTATAAACATGAGAGCGGCCATTTAAGTTTTTGTTTTGTACTGGTTTTATATAAGTTAACGTTAATATTATATAATAATAAAAACAATTTATTAACAAAATAAAATATTTGTTAATTAATTGTTCTTCTTATTTTTTTATATTAAACTCTGTTGAAACAAACTCAAAATTCTTTTAAATGGTTTTGCCTTATACTCTATAGATATGAAACCAATCCTTTTGTCTTGTGATAAGTCATGAACTTCAGATTTTTTTTTTACTATTTATTTATTTAAGCTTCTTGGAAGTAAATTATTCTCCAACTTGTAAATAAATATGAGAATATTTTTTCACATTCAATCAATTTAAATTAGAAAGCATCACTGTTTTTCCTTTAGGCTTTCATCCTATCAATTGTTTTTATAGAAATAATTTCTTCCTCAATTTTCTGGTAACAATAATAAAATCCACCATGGAAATTCTGTGATATGCGCTGATTCTAGTAACCAATTTTTTTCATTTGTGTTAGCCCAATCAGAGAGAAAAATTAAATTACCCCCCCCCCCCCCCCCCCCCCCGACTAACCGAAGTAACAGTTAATGTTAGAGCTTACCAGTTTTAAGAAATGGATGTTCTAAAACATCGATGTTTAAAAACATCGATGGTTTTGGGGCGATGTTTTACTAGCATCGATGTTTTAATATTGAATATCGATGTTTCAAAACATCGACGTTTTATTGTCGATGTCGCATCCCTAAATAGCACAGCTCTTTCGAATCACTGGTTGTATATAACTGTTAAACTCGTGAAGATGATGTCTGTTTTGTATTCCATATAGTGCCTCGTTACATTTAACAGTGCGTTTTGAGAGTTAAATTTATTTTATTTACTTGAGACGTAGTTCTAACAGAACTATCAAACTGCGCTATAGTCAGACGAATTAAAAATCTGAAAATAGTAGTTGAGTTAGTTACTACAAATTCATCCGATAGCTCTTATTCTTTTTTTGTTTATTTTCTTTCATAATGATTCGTCATTATAGAGGATGAATAATCAAGTTAATAGTATTTCTCAACTACATTTCATTAAACGATGTTTTTTTTAAATGAAGGTAATTCACTGCTCCCAAAATATTTTTCTTCATAGAACAGTCTCTTAAAAATTATATTTTTGGGCAATTAATTTATTCACCTATTGAGTTTCAATTTTGACTTTTCCTTAGAGAACACTTATTTATGTTCCCGGAATGATATTACTTGCTTATCAGGCCACCGGTTTTTAAAATTTCTTTTTCGCTAAAATACTGGGTTACTCACTGCCGGCGGGTGGCTTTTATGCATCGGCCAGTAATTGCACTTGATTTTGATTTTCAGTAGTAATGGTGCTTAATAATAAGATTTTAAGATTCTCTTATGCTGTTCAGTCATTCGTCGTCAACATATCAACTAATGTAATGAACACTTCTTCAATTCCACAATATATTAAAAGGGTGTGTGTGTGTGTGTGAATACATGATTCGAACGGTTTTATAGTCCATCATCAGGCCTAGTAGCATTGCTGTGATTCTCCCAATGATCAATTCACATACGCTCATTCAAAAATGCATCTGTTCATTGTTCATTGCGACAATCACACCAATGCTCCTTACCCTAATGATGAACCATTAACTATTTAGAAACATATTGCCACCCAGTTTTTAACTTATTTTGGAACTGAAGAGGTGTTCAGTACGTTTTGACATTCACACGTTTACTGTGATTGAAGTCATATCAATTAATTGATTTATTTTAGTCTCCTGTTATATCTTCTTTAATGTTAGAAAAACACACTATCCGAAGTAGAATTTCAAAGGGATTACTAGTAATTATGTTTGGAATCCGGTTATTACCAAGTAATTAAAAGTTTTATACGACTCCAATAATACCAAGTTGATGGCAATATGACAGTACACATGTAAACTATCCCTTCCAAGAATCGTTTCATTTCTTCTTCATCGTTTGGAGTCTATATGAAAGAACGATTTAAATAATATATTCAATATATTTTCAAAATTCTGCTGTGTATTAAAATTAGTTTTCTGCATTATCATTTTAAATATAGGGTGTTTCAAAAAGAATAACTATTCATCTTTTAATCCGTTTTGATGGGATAATGTATAGGCAGAAAGAGCGAAATCTCGAGTTTCACTCTTTTGATAAGTAGTTGTAAGTCATTGTTTTGATAAGTAGCGCTAACGTTTCTCCTTCGCCCGCCCCTTCAGTGTTTGTAAAGATGGCGACTGCATTGCAGAAATTATTTTGTGTTCTACGCTTTGCGAAGTGTGAATCTGTAACAACTGTTCAGGGTCCTTTTTTTTGTCAAAACCCTGGTAGACTGAAGTTCCTACCTCTTAGAGCATTAGGCGATGGTCTAAACAATTCCAAAACACGGGTTGTCTGTTTTGATCGAATAATGTATAGGTAGAATGAGGGAAATCTCGAGTTTCACGCTGTTGTCGACAAGTAACACCAACGCTCTTTTTTCGCCAGCAACTTCATTGTTTGTAAAGATGGCGACTGCACAACAGAAATCAAAGAATCATCCGATTTTAAGAAATCTTAACTCTGCTTCTTTTATTCTGTTTTGATCGAATAATGTATAGGCAGAAAGAGGAAAATCAAAAAATTCACGCAGTTGCCGTCAGGTAGCACTAACGCTCTTCCTTCGCCCAACACTTCAATTCATTGTGTTCAATTCATTGTGTTCTACGCTTTGCGAAGTGTGAGTCCGTAACAACTGTTCAGAGTGATTTTCGTCGACAAAACCCTGGAAGATTGAAGTTCCTATCTCTCAGAGCATTAGGAGATGGTATAAACAATTCCAAGACACGGGCTATCTGCGTACGCATAAAAGCTGTGGAAGTAGTGTATGCAGATATGCTCGCAAAAGTTTGGGACGAATTTGCCTAGCGGATAGACATATGTCGGGCATCCAAAGGTGATCATATTGAGCACCATTAATTTGGTTTGTAAAAAAATTATTAGCCATGTAATATAAATTAATTTTAAGTTTCTATGTTTAGTATTTTTCATAATATACTCATTTCAAATCGGGTGATTCTTTTTGAAACACCCTGTATTTCATCATCTACTAACCAAGAAAAAACATCTCTTGTTAGCTCTCCACGTATCACTAGAAAAAAAGAAAAATTCAACTGCCGTTGATTCCCTTGTTTAACAATTAGATCGTAGCCACGGTATCCCAGTTGGCAAGAGCAGCGACCCAGTGATCTGAACTTCTCTGGTTCGATGCTCGTCGCTGCAAATCTACCGCCGTGTTCACTAATGGTCACTGGGGCACGTAAAAAAGGGCGTGGCTACAATGTCCTCCAATTTTTCAAATTTACCTCTGGAGGTGCGGGGGCAAGTATTCCGGTCTCGTCACTTGACTCGGTTCAAAATTACGGGACCGGTCATTTATCCAAGTCGGACTCCGACCCTTGTGGTGCTAATTCAAAACAGGAACCGAACCCTCATCATCCATAGCCTTCGGGACTTGATCTGATGTTACTGTCGGTCAAGGGGCATAAGCAACAACAACAACAACAATTAGGTCAGTGATTTTCAACCACTGTGCCGCGAGATTCTTGAAGTGTGCCGCCACTGCGAATACCCATACATGAGCGACGTCAGACAAGTAGTTCAATCAGTTCTACCTTCCTAGCGGGGACTGCCTGAATCAATGCGCATGAATATTACAGTTCAGGACTGGTTACTGCTAACTCTGGACTATCACAGTTCTGTACTTTTAAATATGGTTCACTAAATGAGAGTAGCATTATCATTTTTACGCCCAAATGTGAAAGAAATTGTCAAAAAGCTCAAATTTGGCATTAAATGTAATTTTTAGTAAAATAAACATTTTATTTACTTTGTAATGCAATTTCATTTTATATTTCAATGAAAATTTTTTCCTATGCTATTTTTACAAAATATAATATGGGTACATCCATCAATTATCCAAGTAAAATTCTTTTAATTTTATCTAATAGTTAGTGCGCTACCAAATTTTTAAATTATTAAAAGTGTACCGTGATGAAAAAAAAGGTTGCGAATCACTGAATTAGATATTGGTTTCATGGTTACTACCTCTTTTCTCAAACTAAGAATCAGACGAAATACTATGTAAATCATATTGAACATTGTTTCTCCTTCTTATACCGGGAAAAATTCTGCTTCATTGTCACTTTCAATATTGTAATGTCTTTTATTACCGCCTAATTCAGTAACCTATTTTGGTTATTTCATCGAGTACTACTTCTTGCACTTTTATAAAACGATTTTTATAACAAATACTCGGATAGCAGCCCGTAAAAGAAAATGCACTACGTAATACTAACAACAATTGTGCGACCAAAACGAGAAATTGCATTTCATAAGCCCGCATTTGCACATTGATTTTCGCGCCAGATTACGAGAGTCACGATTGCGGCTGTCAGCAAATTTTGTTCGACGGTGAACGTGCAATAAGTAGATTTAGGTAGAAGGTACCTCGCTTTTATGTTGTATATGAATAACATTTCATATTTTATATTAATATATTCTGGCTTTTATTGGAGTGGAGATCTGAGGTAAGACGTACTATACTTCCTAAAATATCGCAGTCACAAACGTATATTGAATTAGATTTCATATATGATTAAGAACTGTGGTTATCAAATCAAAAGTTTAATATGATGGGAATTTTTTGTCTCGATAGATAGAAAAGTGGTTCGAGGCTACCCAACTGGAAGATTTATTAAAATTGAGAATGGCAAAGGGATACAAAAAACTATGGCAAGAAAAATAAAAAAACAAAACAAAAGAACTATGTAAAACAACATAAAATAATCTAATTTAATTGACACTAGCTATTAGAACCCATAAGAAGACGTCTTGCTTCATAGCAACGGGCTTCCATCGAGGATCCACTCAGATCAGTACAGCCCCAAAGGTGATGACTATCCATCAATTCTGTAACTCCACAGAGTGAACAAAAAGGGCCTGAAACAATTTTTAGTCTGAAACGTTGAAAGCCGAGGCTGTTGGGGTCTTTTAATAACCTAAAGAGAGTTGCAGACTTCGGACGAGTTAAGTCGGAGACGGAAGACAGAAAATCCTTTCCCTAGCTTTTAGACTTCGCTTTGTGGTGCAACGTAGATCTACCTTTTCGTGATCCACCTTAGATAATGTCTCCCAACAGCAAAATGATCTGCAGCCTCCTTACGCGAAGACGTCTGAAGTCTTGTTGTTGAAGTCCTGTCGTTTTTCTGAAGTCTTCTTCTTGTTGTTCTTTCTAATACCTTGTTGTTTCTAATGTTGTTTTTTCTAATCTGCGAGGAATCTTACCCTCTCCCAATCTCTCTGATCCCGTAGAGAGAATTTCCAGTCTAAGGATTTAACGGGCTCATATCCGGCCTAGACACGGAAGAATCTAAAAAAATCAAGATTAAATGTTGAAATTCATCAATATAACGTAATCTGGGGCAAAGATTTGAAAGAATCATAAGTAACAGAAAAGCAGACACAAACAAAATGATGCAAATACTTTATTATCGAAGTTTTTTTAATCGAATCAATTTTCAAAAGCTTTAAAAGATATCTTCTCCAGGAATCGCAGATAATAGCAAAATCGGTGTTAGAAAATCATAAAGGAAAAATTTGTTTCTCCTTCTCACAAAGCAAGGAAAGTGTGATAAGGGAAAAGTAGCAGCCGGGAAATTGTAAAAAGTTAAAGTGAAAGCGATGAAAAATAAATTAAGAGAAAACAAAGGTAGGCAGAGAGGAGAAACGTATGAGGTATGGAGAGACGCAGAAAACATAAAATTAAGACAAGGAAGTAAAATACACAAAAAAGGAAAAATTAGATAAAGAAATAAACTATGCAACATTACTGAAGGTTAAAAATAGTATTGCACCAAAAGCAAAGTAAAGTTATACAGTGCAAACTTAAGCAATATACAAAGAAATAACAAAAAATATATAATAAATAAATTTTTAAAAACGTGTTCTTTATTTTTTTGTATTACAGACAGGGTTTCACTTTGTTATGGCGCAGAACAAAGAACACCAGCTTATCAATTAAAAAATCATTTTATGTGTTCTATGGAACTTTTATGCGATTTCGAATTTTCTGTTTTGATATTATTTTATTTAGCCATAACTTTCAAAAGTTATACACATAATATGTCGAAAACAACATAGGTGCTTTTTCATTAGGATTATGTTTTATTTTTTACTACTTATATTTATGAAATTAATTAATTTAGATTTCATTGTTAAACAATTATTTTAATTAAGAAAAACAGTGATAGGTTTAGTTAGCAGTTAAGAAATATTCTGACTAGCTTAATCTGCTTTGTACAATCATCATTAAACCATAATCTGATAATAAAGCCTTTAAAAATATTTGTGGAGAAGTGGTAGAATTCTTTCGAGATAGAGGCAAGAATAGATGATGCAACAATAGAAAGGGGTACGAATAAAACACTTTAAGTTAATTTAGCAGTAAAATGTTGCAATCGAAATTAATCCAAGCTGAAAAACCAATAAAATGATATCAAAGGATCTTTCGAATTCGACTCGCATAAAGTACTTTTAACTAGATTTTCGGATTCTTTCATCCATTTAAAGCGAGTGATACATTTATGCCCATCTTATCAACAGTCTCTTTGTTATTTCATGACCGTAGCTGATCTATCTTCTGATTGATGGAATTGATGACAGAGTGTCTTTTATCTTTTCATTACATTCAACAATTTGAAAGAGACATTGGTTTTATCCGTTTATTTGATAAGGATCTCCCTATTGAATAAAATATCTGAGGTCGGTCGGTTTCAGAAGCTAATCTAAAAAATATCGTTTATTAAAAAGTTTACAAAGTTTGAGGAAGTACAGAGCCTGTAATTATTAATGTGTATGGTCGAAACCTCTTTATAAAGATTTGATGTTTTATATGAATAATTATATATAGAATCAAATGCATCAAATGCTCGTTTTTCAAGTTACATTGGTTGAAAAATCTGGGAGTAATTAATAATTCGCATTCCCCTTTAAAGAATATAATTAGCATTTTCACAAATGGCAAAAAACTGCCTTAAAACTCCACATCTTTTTCATTTTTTGAAATAAAAATTTTTATTTGAAAGGAGTATTTCCTTATTAGTAATTTATATTTACAAATTTGAAATTAGTATAAATTTCAAACAGTAATTTATATTTACAAATTTCAATATTTTTAGCTATAATAAAGAATTTGGGAAGAACAATAGAAAGATAATTTTATTTTATTTTAACAGTGAATTTTTGAGGTGAATTTCTGAGGTTTCTGATTTACAAAGTTTCAGGATTTTAGAATGTATAAATTTCATTCTCATATAAAATGCATCATCTTAAGGATTTGTAAGCATTCTTTATAAGCAGGAAATATTATGGCTTATCATTTATAAATAAAGATAAAATTTATTCAATATAATTAATCTGATGTATAACTTTTTTCCAATTATTTCTCGGTGATAATATTATCTGGTATTAGCGGATTTTGATTTCTGCTGAGTACTTTTAATGCGTTAAGAAAATTTTTACAAAACATTTAGAACTAGATTTTCTCTAAAACGAATTTACACAAAATAATTTTATGTTTTATATTTCAGCAATAGAATTGAGTTTTTTTACTTTAATGTACAAGATGGAACAAAAGAACAAAATTCAAATAAAAATGTAGAGAACTGACCAAACAACATTTCCATTACTTTTTCAACAGGATTTAATTTTATACATCAAAGTTAAATTTAAAAGAGTTTCATTGATTATTACTTATAAAGAATTTGTGAAGAACTATAGAAATTTTTTTTTTATTTTAACAGTGAATTTTTAAAGTTTCTGATTTACAACGTTTCATGATTTTATAATGTATAAATCTCAATCTGATATAAAATACATTATTTTAAGGATTTGTAAGCATTCTTTATAAACAGGAGCTATTATGGTTTATCAATTATAAAGTAAGATCAAATTTATTCAATATAATTAATCTGTTGTAGAATTTTTTCCAATTATTTCTCGGAGATAATATTATCTGACACCAGCGGATTTTGATGCCTGTTCAGTAGTTTTGACTCGTTAAGAAAATTTTTACAAAACATTTAAAACCAGAATTTACCTTAAAATAATTTTGTCTTACATTTCAGCAACAGAATTGCGTTTTTTTACATTAACATACAAGATAGTACAAAAAGAACAAATTCCAAATAAAAGTCTAGAGAACTGAACAAACAACATTTCCATTATTTTCTCAACAGCATTTTACTTTATACATCAAAGTTAAATGAAAAAAAAAAAGAAAAACTTTTCACTGATTAATACTGCGGATGAATTTGCGAAGAACAACAGAAAGATAATTTTATTTTATTTTAACAGTGAATTTCTGAGGTTTCTGATTTACAATGTTTAATGATTTTAGAATGTATAAATTTCATTCTGATGTAAAATGCATTACTTTAAGGATTTGTAAGCATTCTTTATAAGCAGGAACTATTATGGCTTATCAATTATAAATAAAGATAAAATTTATTCAATAAAATTAATCTGTTGTTGAAATTTTCCCCAATTATTTCTCGGATATAATATTAACTGACCGGATTTTGATTTCTGCTCAGTGGTTTTAATGCGTTAAGAAATTTTTTATAATGCATGTAAAACCAGAATTTACCTTAAAAAACATTTCCTCAAAATAATTTATGTGCTATATTTCAGCAACAGAATTGTGTTTTTTTTTGCATTAACATACAAGATGGTACAAAAAGAACAAATTCCAAATAAAATTCTAGAGAACTGAACAAACGTTTCCACTTCTTTATCAATAGAATTTTACTATATCCACCAAAGTTAAAATAAAAAAAAGTTTCATTCATTATTACTGATAAAGAATTGGTGAAGAACAATGAAGTCATTAAAAGCTTCTTGAAATATATTCTAAACCATTTAAATCTAAGCTTGCTTGGACTGATAAGTATACTTCTTTATCGTATCTAATGTACTATTAATCCAAGAAAGAGAAGATACTGTGTTTCCGTTTTCGTTTTATTAATTATTTCAAAATTTTTCTTTATATTTGGATTAAAGATTTACCATTGCTGGCAGTTTTATGTGTCAGTTTCTCATTTAGTTGTAGTTTCAAAATCCTTTTCATTAAATAAAAAAAATCCCATTATTTCGAAATGCAACCCCCCCCCCCCCTCCCCAGAAATTCACTGTT
This sequence comes from Dolomedes plantarius, assembly GCA_907164885.2. Taxonomy (NCBI): domain Eukaryota; kingdom Metazoa; phylum Arthropoda; class Arachnida; order Araneae; family Dolomedidae; genus Dolomedes; species Dolomedes plantarius. Next base: position 164,775,124 of record OU015491.1, on the reverse strand, counting down.
AAAATAAGAAAACTATTTCAGGTAGTCTCTTCTAACGAAACTACGGCGGGTTATTAGCGTAGGATTACTTATCGGTGCTTACCTCTTTTTTTAAAACGCATTTTGGTACTTTTCTGTTTAACTGTTTACTGCTACTGGAGTTTGGCGGACTGCCAAAATTATAACTCGGGACGCCAGACAATTTTTTATCTCTCCGCAGGACCGCTATTGAGGAACGTAATACCACGTTAAAAAATTATCTTTCTAAGAATGTTTTATCAGGTTTATATTTCTCCTTTCTTTCGTTCGCTGCGTAAGAATATTCAGTAGTTCTAGTGCTTTTGTTTTCTGTTCATCATATTCGTTTGACGTATATACATAATTAGTGGGAAAGGAGCCCCATAATAATTCTTTAAAGTAAAATTAACACTTTTATCCACTAATCTAGCACTTTTTTCACTCCCACTCCAGTATTGTTTCATTTCTTTTGAAAACAGAAATTTTGTCAGAGTTTAAATTTTTAAGATTCATTATATGAAAATTTAAATGGTCTCTTTTAGTAACAATGTAGCTAAACAACCTAAATCTACGGTATGTTTTTAAAAAAAAGTGTTTAAGGGTACTTCAGGGAAATTTTTTTCTTGCATCCAGACTGTTAATGAAACGATCAAGCAAAATTCGTTTTAATTAGAGAGTCTGACTCATTTTTGCTTCCCTTATTCGAAACGATATCCTCTTGATATATGTTTTGTCGGACTTAATTCAAAAGAGCTTAAAGATTGGATTATGATGATGCTACTAAACTAATAAAACGCTCTATAATCCATGTTATTATTTTTTTACTAATCCCAGATTGTCTAGCAAGGCTAGACAATCTCCATAAAACCAAAAATAGCTAAAAAGTAAAAAAACAGTAGAGGGTCCAGAAGGACCTCGTCCTTAGTAAAACCCAAAATAGCCAAAATATGGGCAGGGGAGGCCATGTCGGCAGAGCACCAGTGGCACCCCGGGAAGATCTTCTGAAACTGCCGAAAAGTAAGTGCTTTAATATGACTACTCATGAAGCGCGAGAAGGCTGTTTGATTTTTTCTGGGCTTGATCTGGAAAGACCCACCTGGACTTCTTCCAAAGTACCATGGGTGGCAAGGAGGAGTTCTCCAAAGATGGTTTTGCTCAATCTTCTTAAGGGAGTAAATCTCTCTAAGAGTAAGAGCCTTACAAGGGTTAACGTACTCCTCAGCCACAGTCCTGGCTAAACAGTCGGCCCTTTCATTACCGTCGATCCCAACATGGGAAGGGATCTACTGAAAATGAATAGTGTGTCCAGATGAAAGCCGGTGAAGAAGATCTAAGATGTCCAGGCTAGTATGGTCCCCAATAATAGTCCAATTAGAGAGGTGCTGAATTGAAACACGGCTGTCAGTTAAAATCCAGACATCGTGAAATTGATCCTCAACTTAATACGCATACTGCAAACCTTTCTTAATAGCAATAAGCTCTGATCTAAAAACTGAACAGAAATCTGGATTTTAAATTTTAAATTCCACAGCACCGGTAGGAGTTGGTATGTGCACTCCACTACCAGAAATTCCCCCATCATCCCTGCTGCCATCAGTATATATCTTCAAAGAAGATTGAGGGATTCCATGGATAGTCTCAAGAGCTAATTGTCTGATGAGGGCCGGAATCTCAGAATTTATAAAGACACTAGTTAAGAGGCCCTCATGGAAATGGATCCCATCAAGTTCCAAACCGACGTCCAGATGATTTAAAGAGTGGTGCTCCACATTAGCAGAAGGCAGACCCAGCATTATTGCAAAGGAAAAGGGGCTATGCTTCCTCAAACGCTGGTTGTCAATCCAAGCATGAAGGTATGCAGAAGTTCTATGCTGATCATTGTAACTGTAAATCTTGTTATATTATTATGAAAGAGGCGATAAGTTTTTCTCAACGAAAGAAGAGGTAGATTACTTTCATAGACCACAATGTCATTTGGACAACTGTGTCGAAGTCCTGTAATGATTCTAGCAGCGCTCAACTGTACCCTTTCAAGTTTATTCAGATTGGTATTGGAAGCACAAGAATAGATGGGAAAACCATACTCCAGTATCGGCCTAACAAGAGAAATGTAGGTAGTTCGAAGGGTGCTAGCTTCTGCTCCCCAGTCACGACCAGAGATAAATTTAAGTATATTGAGTCTTTTTCTACCCTTGACCACCTGGCCTTCAATGTGTTTATTGCTTGTGATTTCCTGGTCCAGGATGTAACCCAGGTATTCAGCATTTTTAATATAGTTTATTTGAGTTCCGTTCATAAAGATAAAAGGCTAGTAATTGTAGAGGTGTTTGTTAGTAGTAAAGAAAGTCACCGAGGATTTTCAAGCATTAAAAGTCAGTTTATGATACTCTGCGAAATGATGAGCCTCTCCAACAGCACAGCTGAGATTAAGCTCAATTGTACCAATGTCAGAGCTAGAGTGCCAGATTATGATATCATCAGCAAAGATTCCCACATTACAATATTTATAAATCTCTCTTTCAATGCCAGTAAGGTATAGAGAAAACAGGACGGGAATTAAAACCGAACCCTACGGAACGCCCTATTTAAGGCCGAAAGGGTCGGACAAAGAGTTATTGTATTTTACTCTAATGGATCTGTTCCAGAGGAAATTTGAAATCCAGGGAAGGGCTCTGCCCTTAATGCCAAATAAATCATGAAGTTTGGTGATCAGTAATTGACGCCAAACTCTGTCAAAGGCCGTAGACATGTCCAAGAGGGCTGCAGCAGAATGGTTAGTTGGCTTCCAGTTATGAGCATCCCGGACCCTCTGGCAGAAAAACTAAATGTGGTCGGTAGTGCTACGTTCTCTACGGTAACCATATTGTTCTCCCGGCAGCAAATTATTAGAATACAGATGGAGATTTAACCTGCCAAGAATAAGTCTCTCCATGAGTTTACAAACAAAAGAGGTCAAGGCAATAGGCCTAAAACTCCCAGGGGAGCTAGCATGTTTACCAGGCTTTAAGATAGGGACAATAAAGGCTCTCTTTCATTCACGGGGGAGTCGTCCAAGACTCCAAGAGAGATTAAAGAGGTCCAAAAGTCTCTGCATACCACAAGGTCCAAGATGACCAATCATAGTACCATGAATGCCGTCAGGGCCTGGAGACTTACCAAGATCCATAGCTTTTAGAGCAAAGTTAAGTTCTTTCAAGGAAAACTTTTCATTAAATATAGGTTTACCGGAACTAGAAGGCGGCAATTATGAATCATTCTTTTAGAATTATTTTTGACTATAACATCGTTTTGGTTAAAAGCCAATTCACTCGTATTTTTGTAGAACTCTCCCAATATGTTCGCTGCAGTTTTGTCATCATGTGATAATTTGCCATCCGGAGCGAGGACAGTATTGCAGGACACATTCTGAGGCTGACCATAACTTAGGGACCGAGCAAGACGCCATAATTTGGAGTCGGGAGCGCTGGCATCTATGTTGCTACATAAGTCAATCCAAGCTTTTCTCTTATGTTTAATGTATAGCTGATTAATAGCAGCATTGTGTCTATTGAGTTCAACTTTGACCACAGGGTCATTAGTCCTGGAAAGCGTCTTGTGTAAAGTATTTCTCTTAAGGATAAGGGCCCTCAGCTCAGGATCCTTATGTTGCAAGAAAGGTTTCAGATGTCTCAAATTACTCCTAGGGATGGACTGATGGGAAGCATGGATGATCGCTTGTTTAAAAGTATGCCCCTCCCGTTCCAAATCGTCAGTGAGAGTCGCGGTGCCGAGAGCACTTTCGGTGAGCTGATTGAAGTAATCCCAATTAGCCCTCTTAAAATTCCAAAAGTTCCTGTGATCTGCCACAGACTTTATATTAATCTGTACGTTTATCAGGATGGGCAGATGATCCCTGCCAATGCTGTTGAGGATAGTCCAGTCGCAATGTGGGTAGAGCTCGGGGCTGACAAGAGAAATGTCCAAAGCTTCAGAAGTGTCGTAGCTAAAATACGTATAAGTAGGAGAACCATTGATCCATGTTCTGATACGTTGAAGACATGCATTTAATACTGAACAAGACCATTATTAAGAACCAACAGGTTATCGAGATTCCATAACAACGAAAAATGAAAATAATTTAGCATTTAGCCTATATTAGTAAATTCTTCCTATTATGTCATTTTAAAAGTCATAATTAAACTACATAAAAACATTTAATGTGTCAGATCATTTTAAGATTGCTCTAATTTTGTATTAGGATAAGTAAGCGAATGTGTTGATAAATACAGGATGTCCATAATTAAACTTACCAACTTTAAAGTTATTTACAGTCGAAACTATTGTTCAGAAAGTTACGAAATTTTATGTAGGACATATTGAAGGGATGGGAATTTGTTTGAGCGAATAAAATAAATTAGTTCAAAATTTCATCACCAGAGGGCGTTTTTGATGAATTACATTTAGCCAACATTTACTTTAGTTAAAAAATTTTATTGCAACAAGACATGTTCAACATGATGGCCATCATTTTCAGCTACCATTTGAAATCGTAAGATAGCATGTTCTACAGTTGACCGCAGTGTGTCCGGGAAAATGCTGAGAACATATCGGGAAATGCTGCTTTCAGATCAGGTATAGTTCTTGGTTTATCAAGACGGACTAGATGTTTCACATGCCCCCAAAGCCAAAAGTCGCATGGGTTGCGGTCTGAGGAGCTTGATCTGGTAATCGTAACTATGACATTCTGATTAACAATAGCAAGCACGCTGAAAACAAAATCTCCATGAAAGTTTCTAGGTTTTATAGCAGCTTCTGATCTACGTCGATAAAAATCAATTTGCATATTTGTTTCTTTTTCGTTCCTTCAAATCTGTTGTCCAAAAATTAGTTATCGAACAAGTTACCGATCGACTTTGCAATCACTTTAAAGATTGTAAAATTTAACACTAGAACCGCCGGACTTTGCTACCTACCTAGAACCGCCAAGGGGACAAAAATGTCCCCTGTCATAGAACTGACGTTTTGGTAAAAAAAGGTCGGATAAAATGGTATTATTTAGACACATGAGAGTTTTATTACTGAAAACACTTTATTACTAGTTAAACAATTGTTAACAACTAATTCAATAAAGTGAAAAATAACTGAAAAAGGCTATATAATGACCAATACAGTCTTGGACAAAACAACTTTGAACAAACTACAGGTCTTCTCTAGATACATTGGCCTTGCAAGACACGCAAGTGTACGTTACGTGACCAGTACACTTTTTGCACACTAATTTCTTACATGTTACACATTTGTAAGCACTTTTTCCATTGTTACAAGTTACGCGAACTTGGCATTTTCGACGGGATTGACTGATTGCAGATGGATCATCGTGATCAGTTGTAGAACTCTTTCTATCAATGATTTCTCTGGTAAGTTCCTCTCTTAAGGTGAGAAGGAAATCTCACCTTGATATCTTTATTTCCGTTACTTCTTTATACAACACCCAACTATTAATTACTGCCAAGTCCAAAACGTTACAAAACGTATGAACGGGCCATCTCCTTGATGCACTTTTCACAGAATACTTGCGAGCCATGGCGTCAACAACGTCTACCCCAGACATTGTTTTGTTCTAAAACGTGACACTTTCGGGTTTAGACTTGCGATCACTGCCTATTTGCACGTCAGGATGAAGCGAACTCATCATAACCACATTTTTGTTTGTCTTTCCCTGATACACAGTGAGAGTTATGTCATTGTTTTTTAAAATCGTAGAATTGTAAAGATTCTCGCGAACTTTCATCACTCAGTGGGGAACTTCTCTTCTAGCCTTGTTGACAGTGCCAACTAAGGTAGTTTTCTTTGATACAAGGTACTTAGCTAGGTGCATTGACGTAAAGTAATTATCACCTGTAAAGATTCTCCCCTTGTTTAAGTACGGCGCAACAAGCTTCTTTACTACATAGTCACCAAGACGGTCATCATCGTGACGCTGCTCATATTTTCCAAGGTAAGGAAAAGCATTGATCAAGTTTTTAGTTTCATTGTCAAAGGCCATCCAAAATTTTTGGCCGTACTTATCAGGTTTTGAGGCTATAAACTGAGTGAAACGGCATCGAGTTTTAGACGGAAAAAGCTGCTCATCTACTACAATATAGGGTCCAGGTAGGTAGTTGCTTTGACAGTTAGATACAAAATCGTCCCATACCTGTGAAATAAGAGCAAACTTGTCTTCCTTGAGTCTTTGAGACCTAGTGGATTTAACGTCAAATCGTAAAAATTGCATAATTTCTATGAACTGATTACGGGACATAGCGTTTTTACACAACTGAACACCGTATTTCTCAGACCAGAGTAGGTCGATTTCCATCCCTTTGGACTCAAGAGCCCCTCGCACAAACAGGATACCAAGGAATGCTTCGAGTTCCCAAAGAGGTAAAGACCAGTCATCATTTCCTAACACTCTATGAGCTACTGTCACGGTACACTTTTGTATATACACCTGCACTGGCGAGTTCAAATCTGCGCAACGAGGGAGGGAAACGTCTAGCAAGCGGAGGGGAGGAGAAATGGGCATGCCTGGCGCGTGAAAGCACAGTTTTGCTGTATGGGACAAAAATGTCTCCTCGACGGTTCTAGTATAATCCGCATTTTTTTTCTAAAATTCGTGACCGAGCGGGTATTTTTTTCTCGTGTAAGTACAGGACATAAAATAAATAAATGTCACCGAGTTTTAGAGTGGTCTGACAAAAAATATAGAATGTGCAAAACATTTAACTTTTTGAGGGGACAAAAAAGGTACATTGGCGGTTCTAGTGTTAATTAGTATGAGTTATTGTGTTAGGGGGACCTATGGATAAAAAGATGGTGAAATCTTAAGTAAAGAATCAGTTGTAAATGTGTAATTTATCAAAAAACACCCACTGGTGGTGAAATTTTGAACTTATTTTTTTATTTGCTCAAACAAATTCCCACCCCTTAAATATGTCCTACACAAAATTTCATAACTTTCTGAACAATAGTTTCGATTGTAGACAACTTTAAAGTAGGGAAGTTTAATTATGGACACCCCGTATATATTAGAAGTTATAAAAAATATTCTTGTGTATCTTTGTATATACTTTGAAACTTAAAATAGCAAACTCCTGACAACAAAATTGAGTTTTAATTATTTTCAGGTAATCAAGTTCTTGTAATTATTCTTATGAGGAAGGCAAAGGGAAATATAAAATGCAAGGTTAGAAATAACGCTCTATCATTAGGTATCACGACAGGCATTACAAATTGTATTTTGAGTCAGCGATTTAGAGTTTCTTGGTTCATATAGATGATTAGAGCCCATTAGGAATGTCTGCAATAATTAAATTTAATCTCTTTGTTCCAAGTAAAAAGTTTCATAACGTTTGAAAAATTCTTACTTAATGATACCTAAATTAGGATTAATTATATGATTCTCTAAATGCTATCCATGCATTCTTAAACGAAACGGGAATAAGAGAAATCTACTACATGTAGAGAAATTTACTACATTAGTTGCAATAAAAATTACTCTTCTATTACGAAGTTCACCAGTCACATAGAATAGTAATTTGAATATAATAGGAACTTGATCGTATTTTCCACGTTTAAATATTTCAAGTTTCTTCTTCATTTGAAGCGAAGGTTGATGCTCAGATATAAACTGATGTTCCAGAAAAAGACAAAATGTTTGATAACAACTGAAATAAGCACGATATTGAAAGAAAATCTACTCCAAAGTTTACGTTTCATACTATTAAAAGACATTATTCTTTAGGGTTCAAACTGTATGTCCCAGCCTATTTGCAAAAGATGACGCTGGTGACCACCCCAAAAAAACCAACCAATCAAATTAAATCTAGCTGTACTCATTAACAATTTGGAAAATGATATAATATCTAGAAACTTATACATCTTAGCTTTTATTTGGAAGATACTTTTACTCAAGCAGGATTATCAGTCGAATATTTTAATGAACTAACGTTTGAACACAATGAAAGTTTAAATATTTCAAGTTTCTTCTTCATTTGAAGCGAAGATTGATGTTCAGATGCATATTGATGTTCCATAAGAGAAGAAATGTTTGATGAGTACTGAAATATGCACGATATTGAAAGAAAATCTGCTCCAAAGTTTGCGTTTCATGCTATTAAAATACCTTATTCTGTAGGATACAAACTGTAGGTCCCAGTCTATTTGCAAAAGATGACCATGGTAGCCCTTAGAAACAAACACCCTGATTAATTATAGATCTACTCATTACCCATTTGAAAGTGGATATAAGGTGACTGCCTAGGTTGAAAATGTCATTTTTTGATTATTTTTTACAAGAATTGTGTAATTCAATCTTTTCTCTTTTCAAAACCATTTGATTTTCATATTACATCAATTAGAAGCAGAGTTATAGCTATTTTTAAAAACATCATCTGCTTTAAAATTGAACCAGAAGTTTGGTTTTGAAATCAGAAGTTACCGTAAATTGCAGCTTCTAGCTTTTACGGTTTTTTCTCAAATTGATAAATAATATGTGCCATAATGTTGCTTCTGCACAGCCATTACTTTGCTGCAGTTATGTAATTGATTTCTTGATAGGAATTGGAACTTTGTCATTCACTCTAGCGTTTGTTTGCATTGCTTTTTAAAACTTTAAATGCTTTTTTCTCAGAATCATGTTTTAAACACAAGTCTCTACCGTTATCATGATATCTCACACAATAATGCATATAATTTCATGAAATTTTCAGGGCATATTTTAGATGCTATTGTTAATTAAATGACCAACAATAATTGATATATTGTAAATAGTTTTTTATTTGGGGCTATTTTATAAGGAAAGGAATGACGAAAAACCAATATATCTTAGCTTTTATGTGGAAGATACCCTTACTCAAGCAGAATTATCATTTGAATATATTTTCATGAACTAACATTTGAACGGAAGGAAAGTTTTGACTGTATTATAATTCTTTTCAATACAAGAACCACCGTAGAATCATACTGGAATCATCAAAATTTCCCTGATTAAATCTAATATGCATTTCTGCTCTCTCATTTAAGATACAACGGCCTTGTGAGGAACATATCTCTGTTAATCTTCACCTAATGTTTTCGAAACGAGCCTAAAGTTTCCAAAATGAGTATAATCATTATTATTAACCCATCCATAAAGGTAGAAGCTAAGGAAACGACCACTGATTTAGTTGAAAATAGAAATCATATCTGTTTGCTTAATTGACATATGCTGTAGTGAGTCATTCAATATATGTAATAGAAACCACTTTAAAGAAATAATTACGGACCTTTTCAAGCGAATTACTTGCGTGCCTTTCTTCATTACGCTTTTCTACACTCAATAATTTTCTTACAGATGTATTGAAAAAATATCCATCTTTTGCTGAGCTTTTTTTCGAAATGAAAGCTTGATGAATATAAGTACCTATTTTTAAGCCTAACATTAAGATAGAAGAATGTCTTTTAACTGCATGAAACGTAAACTTTGGAGTAGATTTTCTTCCAATATCGTGCGTATTTCAGTACTCATCGAAAATTTCTTCTTTTATGGAACATCAGTTTTTATCTGAACATTAACCTTCGCTTCAAATGAAGAAGAAATAGCAGAAAATACAATAAAAGTTCCGATTATATTCAAATTACAATTCTATGTGATTGCGATCTTCGAAACAAAAGAAAAAATTTTATTGCGTATAACTGCATGTGGTAGATTTCTCTTATTCCCGTTTCAGAATGCAAGGGAAAACATTTGGAGGATCATATAATTAATCATAATCAAGTATCATTAAATAAAAAGTTTTACAAACATTTTAAAACTTTGTGCTTGGAAGAAAGAGATTAAATTTAATTATTGTAGACATTGCTTCTGGCATTATCGGATTTTAGCATTTCTCTAGACCAGGTCTGCATAGCATAAAATTATTCATGAATCGATCATTTTCTATAAAATTATAGATGACGCTTTCAGCTGCATCTTTTCACTACATTCTGTGTCCGGGAAAACTTTGAAGATACTCCCCTAAGAAGATGATTGATCATCTTTTTTGCCAATGAAATAGTACCGACTCGCTTCGTTGAACTAACTAAACTTAATCAGCGGCTTGCTTTATATAACTTTTATCACAGATTGAGAAAAATTCAATGCTAACCAACTTACATTCTTTAATAATTTCTTATTTTTAATATGCACTGAATGAGAGATATCTTTACATTTCTTGAAAAAAATGTGTTTGAGCAAGGCCTGCGCAATATACGGCCCGCAAGCATTCACCCTGTGGCCGCAAGGCCTTTTGTGAAGACGCATAAGATTATATATATATATTCTGTATATATATATATTCCTTTGAAAATATATATATATATATATATATATATATATATATATATATATATATATATATATATATATATATATATATATATATATATATATATATATATATATATATATTCCTTGTTCCTTTAAACATTCGCCTATTACCATGGTTTGGCTGGCCTCTTTATTATGGAGGAAACACATAGGTGGTCCAGCATCGCCCCCTATGAAGGTATGAAGGGACGACACAAACGAACGCATTTAGTTTGTAAATCTAAAAGAAAAAAATACGGAATATATTTTTCAGATTTACAATATTACGAAATATATATATATATATATATAAGCAATGAATATATGAATATTTATTTAATTTTTAAAAGAATCAGTGATTTATTTTTTGTTGAATAAAATATTTTTCACTGCCCCATCTATCCTATTTTCTTGCGGCCCGCAGCAGATTTTTGTAAATTAATATGGCGCCCCATCACATTTCGAGTTTTGCAGACTTACCCGCAAGACTTAGCTGCTCAAGACCCACTTATAAAGTTGCAATCTTGTAGGACAAAATTGTGCATTGCACATTTGGAAAATCCCCGAATTTCCCCTTTTAAAATGAGAATTATTTTCTATGCTATTTCAGTAATATGTTAGCTTTAAGAGTCAAGTTATCAGGATCATACCTCAATAGGTAAATAAATAAATTTGATGGTTTCAGTATAGAATTTTCCTTGTACAATTTTTTTCTTTTCATGCAAAAAATCTTCAAAACTGCAAATAATAATAAAAAAAAACACTAATAAATTTCAAAGATCGGACTATCTTAGAACTTATAATATTAGAAAGATAATATTAGAAAGTAGGAATCAGCCGATTCCGCATTCGTTATTAAATGACGAAATACCGCAATTGAAAGCATTAATAGTTTTCGCATGTGAAAAATTAATTTGCTTTCTAATTTGATATTAAATTTAATGTTTTATTTTATTAAACTCTTCTGATTGTATATACTTCTTTATTATTCAAGACATAAAGGATTTAAACTTTTTACAAAAAGGGAAATCGATATTAAAATATAAGAGAAACATTTAATTATAATTTAAATTTTCGGTGTAGCATTTTGAAAAACAATTAAATGCGCTTTGCAAAATCTTTTGCTGTTTAAAAACATTTCTTTTCAGTTACAAATGCTTCCAGAAACTTTTTTCAGTTCTAAGCTTTTGATCTTTTGTCTTTTAAAGAATATTTTTCATTGTAGTGAAAGGGGTAGAAAAAGTTACTCTCCCCTCACCTGTCTAAAATACCCTCGACAAGTCAAACAGACAGATTTTCTATTTATATAAATCGTCCATTTCGTCTGAAATCATCCATCCTAAATAAAGCTTAAAGTGCTTTCCGAGTTAAAAAAAGTTTCACACATTTCAATGGATTGTTTTGCACACATGCCAAAAGCGGGTTTAGAACTAAGACTAAATATGCATTGTGGTATTGCTTCTTGTTTCTCAAAAGAAGTATGATCTACCATATTATAAAAGCGTTTACAGAAGCAAAAATATAGAGTTAAAGGCGAGTTGGTTATCTACCAAACGTAATAGCTTGAATATTAGTATTTATGAGCTATTTTGGCAATGAAATTTAATCCAGAGATTTAAATGAATATGTTATTTGTTAAACTACGTTAAGATTTATTAACCGCACTTAATCTTATTTAAAACAAAAGCTTGTGTATAATAGTGCATTATAGTTTACCTTTAGTTAAGGAGTTAATTCTAAACCAAAATTTTATTTATAATCTAGATAAACATGTTGAGTCATAATCAAAAACTTCTTTATCATTTATTTGAGCTGTTAGAGGAAAATCCCAACACAAAACTGTACAATATTGTGAGTTAGAGAATTGATCGATAAGAGTACAAAATTGTTTTAGTCAAATGTGAAGACCTGTAGGTGTTGGAACCCTTAAGAACCTCTTAAGTTATAATCGTATATTCACTTTTTTTTTTCACAGAATGGACTGTATGGTGTTTTTAGAAACATCGAACTCGTACAGGATGTGGCATTGAAAAGGCTTGGAATTTAATGCTTTGGGGTTTTAAATCGTGTCAGAAGTAGCGAAGGAAAAATTTGATAAAAAGACAGTATTAGAATTGCGTTGGCTTGCGCTGATAGTCATAACTCGAGTTTGTTAGTGGCGGATGCCAGATTCGGAAAGAGTCTCTTATAAAATTAATAAAATTAAGAAAGCATAGAAAGATGCAAACTTGAGAGATAACGTGACACGGACGAGTTTCAACTCATTGCCATGGATGACAAGATTGGAATCGTCAGCTAAAACTTCAAAATATTTTATAAAGGCTTGCGAGCCGAGGGGTACAGCTCTGGTTTACAAAGGCCCTACAAGGGTTGGAATCCCACTTTAGCCTGGGGCCCCCTCAATTTTGAACGAGTGTCCCCAGGAGCGTCATCTGTGGGGATCGTATCTTTTCTCGACCTCTCTGACCTCATAGAAGGACTTTCCTGTCTACTAATTTAACGTGCCCAAATCTGGCCTCGACATGAAAGTATTTAATGGGGCTTGTCAGGATTCGGACCGAGCACCCTCGGTTCCGAAAGCCAACGCAATACCACTAGGCTACTTCTGACCCGAATTGTTTGTATCTAAGGGAAACAGTATAGGTGGGCCTTGTTTAAGAAAGTAAGTTTCCTTCTCGTGTTTTATTAAAGTGTTTTAATAGTAAAAATTTGCCAGGACAGAATGATTCTTTTCTTGAGTACATTGTTTACGTATACATACAATATTTCTTTGTCATTCTTGATACTTCAGGACCAACTTACAGTGACGTCAGTGGGTATAAACAGTTTAGTGGATTTGCATCATTGAATTGTTATTACTTTAATAGCTGTAAATGTAGTGCTGTTTACGTATGTAAATTAAATAAAGGATTCTCATTTTGTTTGATTTCAATAGATTATTTGATTTAAAGAAGAATAAGTGCAAAATAATTACAATTTTGGTTTAAGCCTTTCAGTGGGTAAGAAGACTGGAGATAGGGTTGAAAAGATTTAAAATCACCAATAGAAATCCCAAAATTTGGATAGTATAAGTCACAAAGATCTCTTTTGTGATATACCAGTATTTATAATTTTTATTTGATAAGAGTTGACATTATTAGACACATTGAAAATCGAGATTTTAAAAGTATTTTCCATTGATTTCTTTGTAAAAAATATGTCTAAAAATATAAATATTTAGTACCATATGAAAAAACACATTTTGTTTCGACTAGCTTTAATGCATATTTATATGCAATTCAGATAAACGTATTATTAATTCATGCTGGAACGTATACGATGTTACCTATGTTGTATGATTAAAATTGGTTAAAGCTGAAAGAAAGTTTATCGAATAAGGAAAAGATGAAACAGCACTGGAGTTACTTTATATAATCATATTAACACAATAAAAAATCGAAAGTAGTTATCAGATAAGATCATATTGATTTTTTCAGAAATGCATTGACGCTTTTGCCATTGAATAATAAAAATTTTAAAAAACGAAATACTAGCATGGAAAAAAATTATTGCATTTGTAGATAGCCCATGCTGTTTGTAATGAGCCCAAAACAAGACTTTTTAAGGACGTATGTTATATCAATGAGTAATGCTGATGAATTTAGAATACTTGAGCAATTGCAAAAAATATGGCCTAAACAAAGCTTTCAAGGAAATACTTTTATTTTCTTTCTTAATATAAATAAAATAAGAAAATTGGATAAATTTAAAACAAAAATAAGACATTTTTAAAGATATATATATATTTCTTTTTTGGAACATCAGTCAGTATAAAAACCTGTAAATTTAACTCGAACGGAAAGAAAAAAAATATAGGAAGTCTTGTTGTAAATATACAAGGTGCGTCCATAAAGTAACCGGATAACTTTTTATAAATAAGAAAAATATTACTCACCTTCAAATAAATTTATCTCCTTCAAAATAATCGCCAAAGGAGTCTCTACAATTTTTCCAACGTTTCTTCAAGTCATCGAAAAACTGTTTATAGGCGTTGGAACTAAACGTTCGCAAAATACGTGTAACATTTGATTTTATATCCGAGACGTTTTCAAATCTCTGTCCTTTCATAGATTTTGCATTTTTACATTACAAAGGACTTATCACCATGAATTTGTTCCTGAAAATCAAAAAATTAATCAGTATTTTTACAAGGTGGTACTTTTTCGATTAAGAAACACGATAAGGCGAGTTAGGAAGGAACTGTTTGATTCTGGGCAATGGTCTCTTTCACACGATAATGCTAGGCCCCCATACAGCAATTTCTGTACAACAACATCTTGCTAAGCATTCAATTACAGTGATAAATCACCCACCAAATTCTCCCGACTTATCGCCAGCTGAATTTTTTTCTTTTTCCGAAGTTTAAGATGGCCATGAAAAGACATAGATTTGAAAACGTCTCGGATATTAAATGAAATGTTACGCGTATTTTGCGAACGGTTAGTTCCAACGCCTATAAACAGTGTTTCGATGACTTGAAGAAATGTTGGAAAAATTGTTTAGACTCGTTTTACGATTATTTTGAAGGAGATTAATTTATTTGAAGGTGAGTAATGTTTTTGTTATTCATAAAAAAATGTCCGGTTACTTTATGGGCGCACCTTGTATCATGTATTGCAAGAGTGACTGAGACACACACACACACACACACACACACACACATATATATATATATATATATATATATATATATATATATATATATATATATATATATATATATATATATATATATATATATATACACACATTAACATATGTTAAATATGTTGAAAGCTTCCTAATCTTTTTTACGCATATTCTTCAGCGCGGATCCATGAGGGAATGTCCAATAACTTTAAAAGAACCCTACCGAAAACTTCCAGGCTCTTAAATAAAAATTACCGGCTTTATAGAAATGAGAACCAACCAAATCCAATTTATTCAGTCTGAGATAAATGTGTTTCAGTATCTTATCTTAAAAGCAAGATAAGCATTTGTGACTAACTTTTCTTGAGAGCTTCAAGATTTCTTTGAGCAAAAAATCCAGAAACAAATTCGTTTCGTTAAAAGGGAGGAAAGCATTGAAAATATTTTCTCCTCTTTGTTATCAGAAAACTTTTCTAGCGAGGGAAATAAAGATATTTTGCTGATAAACTGCAGAATTAAATGCTTATCTGTCTACGAAGAAATTCAGTCCACCTTATTTTTAAGTCATGTGCTAAGAAGGATAGTCATGTAATGATTTTACTGTTATACTTTAGAGTTGGTATATATTCTTACACTTAAGATATACTTAAGCTTACATATTTACTTACCATGCTTATAACATCATTATACTATGCTCTTGGATCATGCAGTAAAAGGTACACTCACTGTTCGAAATACACTTATGCTTAAAAATTCCATATTAAGCGAGTTTCGAAACGATCGATATACTTAGTAATTAAATCATAGTTCTGAACAAATAATTATGTGGATAATTATTTGAAGGTGGGCATTAGCTGTGTCGTACATTATAAAGCCGGAATTTGCCCAGTGTTTGTGGGGCTGCTTTCGGCCCCGACAGTGCCCCACTCGAATTCCGACAATACAAATTGAACACCTTATTGTCTAGGCTGGATATAGACACGTTATGTCCGTAGAACGGAAAGTTCCTCTATGAGTTCAGAGAGGGTGGGAGAGGGTACGATCCTCCTAGATGTCGATCCTGTTGGTTCTCGGTGGCACCTTGCTATGACGGACTCCGACCCTTATGGTGCTATTGTAAACCAGAACAGCCCTCTTCACCTAGCAAAGCCTCTATGGACCTGGTTCGGAACACTACCAACCAGGGGGCATTAGCAACGGCACATTGTAACACATTTCAAGAGTGTAAAATTTCTTTACGCATGAATTTTGCTTCTTTTTCATTCTTTCAAAATGTTTCTGGAACATAACAGTTCTTTCTAAAAAGTATCGGATGGTTTTAATTTTAGAAAATTATGTCATGCATTAAAAGTGTGCTAAATTCTAACAGAAAATTTTCTTCGAAGTATGCATTTACTGCATTTTGAACGATTTATTTTTTCGAAAAAGGAAATACTGAATTTTCGAATTAACATATTTTATTGAAATAAGAAAGAAAGCTCAGTAGCCAAAAAGGTCTCATGTGTTTCCAGAAATTTTCGGAAATTGAAATACATTTAATGAGTACAAGTTCGCAAATTTATGATCTTACTTTGAATTTTAAAAAAAAGTAGCTTATATAAATTTTCTGTTTAGTTGTTCAATAATTTTTTTTGAATGTTTATGATCTCAGCGTTTATCTGTCATCTCTAAATTCAAAGACAAAACGTTGTTGTAAATTTGTAGAATGATTCTAGATCTGTAGCAAAAAAAAAATAAAATAAAAATCATTTTTCTTCTATAGATCTATAAACTCTGACACAACTTTGAAATTATGACCTTGCTTAATTGTTTTCTATTACGATTTGAATCTTAATATTATTCCGCGTGTTATAAGCAAATATCTCAGTAAGTTCAAACGAAGAGTGTCTAGCAGGTAATGCCTGCATAAATGTGAAACGGATATTTATAATGTAATTTTCAATCATGTCAGCATCATGAATATTTTGAAGTCATATACAACTGTTACGAGGTATAGTAATTTGATACTGCCCATTATGATGCATGATACTCGTAATAAAAAACAGTTAATGAGAACATTTTTTTTCCGTAGTTGAAAATGCTTATTAGTATTTAATGGCATTTGAAAACATTCTTAATGAATGGTTCAAAACGCTTACTATATACGAAGAAATATTAACACGAGTACAGGATTTTACAAGATCAATGCCAGCTTTTGAAACTGTCTTGTATAGGCAGAACAAATGAAAGAGCCCCTCGCTGATATTATTTATTGTGGCACACTTGGAAAGGAGTAATTCGAAATTTTTGGGAGTCATGCTCGGCATACATTAATATGCAATGTTGTAAACATGGACAGTGATGCATGTGAACAAATCATAAGGTGATGGAAAGTCAAGACGTTATGCGAATAGAACAGAATCTTACTCTCTGGAATTATTTTTTTAACGTGGCCCTGAGGCTTGCAATCTACCCACAGAAAATAAAAACTATCACCAGAACGTTTTAATGAAGAATAAATAAAACCCCAACCACTCTTCAGATTCTTGAGGTGGGGAGTATGGGGTGTCAAGTGCAAATCAAGTGATCCTGTTCAAGTATGTCAATGAAATCGGAACATATAATTCTAGGAAAAAGCTTGGACTTACTTTTGTAAACCATAGTTGTTTTGATATTGAAAAATATTTAAAAACGTATTTCTTGACTCAATATTATTCAATACGAAATATCTGACGCCCACATTGTATGACGGAATACATAAGAGACATCCATTGCGTAGGTTCAGGTTCAAATTCCGTGTAACTCGGGACATTCTCTCATTTGGAGCATTGTTGGTTCACTTTTTTTGGCACACATATAATAACGCAACAGTCATTATTCATGGACTGTATGGGCGAAATGTCTTAAGAACAAGTTCCACTCACTTTGTTGTTGTTGTTGTTGTTGTTTTTAATGCCATCTGGACGGAAGTATTCCAGACCAGGTCCATAAAGGCTAGCGGACTGAGGGGTGCGGCTCTGGTTTTAAATGGCTCAATAAGGGCCCTATTTAACCAAGTGCCACCTCAATTTTGATCGAACAACCCCAGGAGTGACATCTGGGGGTATCTTACCCTCTCCCATCCTCTCTGACACCATAGAGGGATTTTCCGGTCTACGGCTTTAACGTGCTCATATCCCGTCTAGACACGAAGGTATTTAATGGGACTTGCAGGGATTCAATCCAAGCACCCTCAGCACCGAAAGCCGACGCGCTTCCACAAGGCTACCTCCGGCTCACTCGCTCTGGGGGAAAAAACTCATGTACAGCTCAGATTCAAAATATTAGAATAAATGAGAAAAAGTAATAAGAAAGAAATTATTTTCCATTTATTTAATTTTATACTAAGTAAATGCAATTAAATTTCTTATAAATTAAATCTGGAATGTTTAGATATGATTTTAACATTTAAAAAATATAAAATACAATAAATTAGGTATACAACAGCTTTCTGAAACACATCAAAATATTAGAATAAAATTTAGATTAGTTCAAAATATTAGAATATTTTATTTTACGCAAAAATATTACCTTATGAATATGAAGCAAATTGTAGTTAAAATTTTTTAGCACCTCTTTAGCTTTAATAACAGCGTACAATAGATCTTGCATACTATATACAAGGTGTTTACAAACATTTCTATCAATATTAGCCCAAATAGACTTTATATGTGCCACTAACTTAGTTTTAGTTGGAGGAATTTCTTGGAGTTTTTTCTTCATTATATCCCGTAAGTTTTCGATGGGATTAATGTCTGGTGAGTTTGGTGGCCAAGGAAGTACCTTAATTTTACGTTGGCGGAACCAATTCTTAGTTGACACCGATGTATGCGGTGACGCTAAATCTTGTTGAAAGATGAAATCATCTTCAAATAAATTTCTGATTATGGAATCATGTAATATTCCAAAATTTCTTGATATATCTGAGAGTTAACCTTTTCATATACGATTCATAACTTTCCAGGTCCTTCTGCGCTCATGCAGCCCCAAACCATGACACTAGCAGCAAATTTTACCGAACGTTTAAGGCATTCTTTATCAAATGCTTCTTGCTTCATTCTCCAAACTCGAACACCTGCTTGATTACGATATGAAACACAAAACATACTTTCATCACTAAATAATATTTTTTTCCAATCTTCTTCGCTCCATAAACGTCTTGATTTACACCAATTCAATCTTATACGCTTTTGTTTTGCAGTCATGAGAGGTTTTGTTTTCAGTACACGAGGTTCAAACTTAAATTTATGGAGACGTCTTAATGTTGTCGATTTAGAAACTTCAACTCCTTCTTCTTTCCATTTTCGGTGCAAGAATCGCACATTTTTAAAACGTTTTTTTCTTAACTATACGCTTCAGTTTCCTGTCATCTCTAGCAGATGTTTTTGGTTTTCAGCCGCCATTTCGGCGATTATTTTGAAATTTTCCATTTTTTGAATATTGTGTTAGTATTTTACTAACGCTTGATTGCGAACAATGTAAATAATTCGATATATAACATTGATTTTTACCTTGCAGATACAAATCAACCTTACGAAGTTTAATAGATTCAGGAATATCACTCACACGACCCATTTTAAGACAAAAAAGTAAACAAACTGCAAAAAAAATACTGATTTTAAATAAAATCGTCTGAATTTAATCAATGATGCCACCAGTTATGAATTGGTGATAATTAAAGGAGAATTAATGTGAAATATTCTAACATTTTGAACCACTTGAATAAATATTCTAATATTTTGACTTTTCAAAATAATTTTTTTTTCAATTAATCTTTTCAAAATTGATATTAATTTTAAGATAATAAATAAGATTAATCAACAATAAGTTATTAATAAAAATATCGTTTGCATATTTGCATTAAAAGACATTAAATTACCAAACGATATTTTCAATTTGTAAAAAAATGTAATTATTCTAATATTTTGAATATGATCTGTAATATCGTTACTTTTTCTGAAATATTAGTGTCAAGTATCAATTATCTGCAAGCATTATAAAACACGTATTTAATAGTATGTGTTTAAAGCATTCAATAAAAAGTTTTCACAATATGATTTATGATCCAAAACAGAATCTTTTCGACACCATTTCTTTAATTGCCTTCTACCTTCATTATTGGGTTCAATTGCCTTCATAACACTTAGTATTTTAAAGTAATAAGAAGGGGTAATTATTTAATTTTCTAAACAGGAATCCTTTTGAGTAAGTTGTGTCATTATGAGTTATTAAAATGCAATGACTATGAAAACTTATGGAAAGTAATAACAGAGTTAAAGAAAAAAGAAAAACTGCTGTTGTGTTTAATTATGTAGATTAAATTCTGAGTTTAATTTTGTAATAATTAATTGAAGATATAATTTATCAGAAAAGTCTTACAACAAGACAAAAACTTGGTATTATACCATTATGCAAATTTAAATGTAGGTGGAACTTATAAAATTAACTTTAAATTCCTTTATAAGTGTTTATGAGACAAGGAATATAAGGTGATTTGTTTGAAAGAGGTTTATTCTTTCTATTCTTCATTTATTATCTTTTTGTGAGGAGGGAAATAACTACATCACACGAAAATTTCCAGCTACTTTCAAAATAGGATATGTTCTTAAGAATAGTCCATTAAATATTCAAAAGATTACTCTTATTGAAAAAAGTTCGTTGAATCAATATCCAATCTAGAAATATATGACTAAATTTAATCTAAAATTTTTAGTATTTCATACATATTTTGACTTATTTTTTGGTTTGTATGAAACAACGATTCCACAGTCGATCTTCGAATGTCATGGGTTTAAATTATTTGTACTTATGAGACATTATTTGCAAGTTTGTCATTATTAAAATGTCATTATTAAGGTTTTTTTAGTTTTCATCCTACACCTACAATAAAATTGTTAATGTTTATAAATTACAGTATTATAGTATAATGAAGTGGTTTGGGGAAAAAACCGTGTTTTGTAAATATTAATAACTCTGTTTCTGTCCAAATACCATGCATGCATTGCCTCATAAGGATATGAACTCTATGTCTATCGCTCAACTTATATATCTAAGTGTATATGCATAAATTGCTGATATTATCATGATCTTATATTCATTCGTAAAACTACAGTGTGTACATAAATGAATATTCCAACTTTGCAGGGTTATTTAAAGAAAATTAAACAACGCACAAACTTTTTTTTTTAAATCTGGGGCTGCATCAAACATCTGGGGCTGCATCAAACATCAGGTGTTTGTTCCACCGCTACCAAATGTCGTTTAAGAACTTAAGACACGCATATCTGCAGCCTTTCAATGCTTAAAAGAGTGTGGGATGAGTTATCATACCACCTCGATATCCTTCGTGTTACTAAAGGGGCTCACATTGAACACTTACAACTGTGTCGAATTTAAACTTTCAACAGTTATTTTTGATTTCCGATGAACAGCAAGTTTGTACTTTGCTTAGTTTTCTGTCAATAGACCTGCAAAGTCGGGATATTCCTTTATGTACACACTGTATTTTATAAGGAATTTTCTGCTGTTCATTTTAAATATGATCAACATCATTAAGTAGAAAAGTTAAAATAATTTGAGATAGTCGAGGGAGGAGTGAGGTGCTCCTAGCCCCAGAGAATCTAAATTGTCGACTGACTGCATTATCTAAACAAAGTTTACACAATATCCATACATTCATAACTTATTTTCACCTTAAGTTGCTGTGTTGTATATACCGAAATTTTTTATTCTTATCAATGATATATAGTAGGTCCTGGGAGTCTATAGATTTAAAGGCATATTTAAGCAGTTGAACTTACGATCTCATATAAATTGGTTTGAACAGTCAATCTTTCAATGAAGTTTTCGAAAGTGCATTTTAAAACGCATTTTAATTTATGTGAGCAAGTTCATTTTTAAAAGATAGATTTTTTTCTGTTTTTATAAATCAGGGAAATCCCAATGCTGAGGCACTTGTCGTCAAACATTCACCTATACTACGCCGCAATTTTACTGCCCATTTTATTGTGAGGGCACCATATAGGCAGACAGCATTACCCCCTATGAAGGGACGACACGAACGGAGGCATTTTTCGTGGCGCGACGCCAGGATTCGATCCGAGCACCCTCAGCACCGAAAACCCGCGCGCTGTACCACTGGGCCGCCACAAGCCAAAATCAGGGAAATAAGGAAGAAGAAACTATGCTAAGCAATATATTTATTGCATTTAATAATTGGATACTTTTAACTCTTATTTCAATCTGGTCCAAGCAGGGTTTATTGACCGTTAAACCTTTTTAGGCCGAAAATAGGCTCTTTAAGGCACTATACGAGGAGTTTTGTAATATAAGAAAATCTTGTTTGTATTATGAATTAAGTGAGTATTTCTATTGAAAATAAAGATTCTTTTTGAATTCCCACAATTTTATTCAAAATATTTCCTTTCCTGATGAGCATCCGGACGTTTGTGAGAATATATTTGCATAGCATTGTCATAACATCCCTCCCAGATACTCTGAAACCTACTTATTAAAACGTGGTGGACTTGCACGATAAACAATCTTGCACAAAAAGCCTTTCAAAAGTTTTTTTTCCGTCAGAAAATTATTTTACTGCGTTATGGTACACAAAGCATTGATATGGGTTTTTTCCCCAGGGCACTCGAATATTTCATAGAGTACAGGAACGTATAAGCTTTATTTTACGTGACAGAAATTGCTTTATCTCCATAGAGAATAAAGAAGGAAACTCTGTTTGAACAAAAAGTTTTTACTGAACTCACCTGAAGAGCATAAAAAATCATCAAAAAGTCGAGTCCGAATTATATATCTCAAGCATTATTTATATGTTTTTAGCACGGACCTGTGTTTTAGTCATTTAAGATATCACGCAAAGGAAAACGCAGATTTGTGACATATAATATTTAAAAAGCATTCAGGTAAAAGAAGAAAAAGGAAAACTGCCTTAGCATTTAAACTTACATCAAGCAAAATACGTGGTATTAAAATAGCTTTGCATCATATTTCTTTTCAGTGATTTGCATTATCGATCACATGATAGTAAATTTATTGATCTTTTCTCTAATCATGGAAGCCTTTTTCTCATTTCTCTTCAACATCTATAGCGAGGATATCATTAATATTGACTTCTCACTTATGACACACTGAAATAATTTTGACCGATGTTTCAGTATGTGACTTCCGAGTGTCAATTATGACACACTAAAATGTTTTAGAAATTCCTAACGGTTTATATCACAACTGTGATGAGCCATTCATTTCCTTAAGTTTTCAGGGCTTTATTATGGATAACTTATATGCATTTAAAATTAGGTCTTTAATCTGAACTGTTCAACTTTGCAGCTTTCCTATTTAAGTCTGTTCCCTTGCGAATGACTATAAATGCCTAATGCTGAGACTCAGACGAATCGTAATGAGAGTATTAAATCAGTATTCAAGAACAGTCCACAATTTATGCATAAAACTAAGGTTTTATGGTCCCAAGAGCCTTAACTGGTGGTCCTAATCTTATTGAAACTCAGACAACATTACACAATGAAGTTTCATCGGAAACTTTGCCTTACAAAGCACATACTAAGTATATACTTGGGATTAAAAGCATGACATAACATGATTTAAAGCGTCATCTTCTTGGCCAAATCCCAAATTTTAATTTAAAAATTTTAATCATATCATCACTATTGCCTTAGGATTTAGTTGGAGCGTCTCATGAGTTTACTTCAGGGAAATTTAAAGAGCAGGTTTATTTCAGATTCCTTTTATACATTCAATGAACATATCACCATATCCAGTATCTTTGACCTACAGAAGCACACAATACTTTCGAGCATTCCCTTACGAGTTTTCTTACGGGTTGGTAGAGAATTTGTAAGGCTTTCTGATGCATGCTTTCGATTCATTGTGGGATAGCCATTCTTCTAGTTCCTTATTGATAAATTAGATGTGTTTGGTCAGCTCAAAGTCAATGTACGGTAAGATTACTTTTACGACGTCAAACTTATATTCTCTATTTCAAGTCAAATACCTATATATTACTTTATTTACAAAGAAGCCTGCCAGCATCACGCATATGATTGCTCTGTATAATCCGTTATAGAATTATAAACTTCATGGAATTGTAGGAAAGAGGCTACATTTTAGATTAAGGTGAATATGTTTCTTAAAAAACAAGGTGGTCAAAATACTACTTACTAATGAAAATAGTACTTAGGGTAAATGGAGTTAAAGGAGGATCGAGTTAGCCTTGCGGTAGCCCACCGGCTTGCAGTGCTGAGGGTGCTTGAACCGAATCCCGACACAAGCTATTAAATACCTCCGTATCTAGGGTGGATATGGGTACGTTAAAACTGTCTACCGTAAAGTCTCTGTATGAGGTCAGAGAGGGTGAGACAGGGTGCAATCATTTCGGATTTCATCTCTGGGTGTGGTCAGTCAAAATTGAGGAGGCAGCTAGCTAAGCCGGACTCTGACCCTTCTAGTGCTATATAAATGGGAGCCGCATATTTCAGCCCCAAACTTATATGGACCTGTTCTGGAATTTCCCGACAGCGAACATTAGAAACAACATCAACTGAGTTAAAGGCCTCTCCTTAGCAGCATTCGGGACTCTTCCTTCCCCTTTCTTTTCGGAAATTAAAATTTTTTGGGTTTTCTCAGCAAATCTCATAATTCATTGGAAACTGGGAGAAACGAACAGAGGAATATCGGACAGCTTGGAAACATTTGATACTGTTGATTGATTATCAGACAACTTTTATGGTACACTTTTCATTTATGGCTTTTACGGAACAACTTTTCCTAATAACAGCAATACAGACAGCTTTCGCAGAAGTAAATGCTTAGTTCCTAATTTTCAGTGTCAAAGACATCCGTTAGCATTTCCCCTATTTTGCACTTCCTTAAAATCCAATCGAGCCCTGGATATATGAGCTGATTGGTATGTTGGTAGGGATTTTAGGGCGCAAGGTCTAAAATAGGACATACAGCACCAATCACAAGAGTAGAGCCGGAAAAGAATATACATAAAAGCTTAATCCAACAGCAGAAATTACAGATTTGCTTTTCGATAATAAAGAGGCGTGCAAACCTTAAAAGAGTGATATTAAAAGGGGATAAAAAGATGTGTAAATACGCTAAAAATGTGATATGTAAAAAAGAATATTATTTATATCAAGTGAAGATATATAAAGTTAATAAAAAAGATGATATAAAAATTGATAAAATAATTAAGTGAGATATATATATATATATATATATATATATATATATATATATATATATATATATATATATATATATATATATATATATATATAACAGTTAAATAGGGAAGGCTGCAGGCTTCCAATGCAGATCAGACAGATTGGGGGAACTGCAACCGAAAATGCTATTGTAATATGGAAATTACTTGCTCCTTGTATTCTTAATAAAAGTTTGTAGTGCTCAGACGCGATAACCACTTCTGTTACTTCATACCTCGACATAATTTACATTTTTTTTATGAAGATTCAAAGGTAATGAAATATTTTTAACCACATCTGAATAAACGATTAGGATCAGAGTTTTGAAATAAATAGCTTCATTCGAATAATTAATGTATTATGAAGTGTGGAAAAGAACCTCATTTAAAGAAAACTGAAGTTAAAAAGACATCATTGTAAATTTTCTCAATTTATTATGAAATGCGATGAAAATAAGGATTCAGAGCGAAATGCTTCACTGGTGTTTTTAACATTATATTCAAGGATTTTTGAATAGATTTGTTTGAAATGTTTATGTGTTTTTCTTATTAACTTTAATTATTCCTTACAATTACTTCCCTCTGTATTTCCTTTTATTAATTTTATTCATTTATTTATAAGATTTTATTAATCATCAATAAAATATATAATGGAATTATTCATTTGGATACTGAACTAGTATATTTCATCTGCATAATCATAATAACTTATATTTTTATCTTACCTTGGTAAATCAAAGTTCATTTGGGCTTGGAAAATTGAATAAGCGTTTCAAAACAGAATTAATTATGTTTGTAATTAAAAATATGATATGGATCTCTCTACTTAAAAATTTTGAATAAAAAAAATTACTAGTTTTTAAAGCATAGAGAACAATTAGAATATAATAACTGCATAATATACCATTTTCGCTACATGTTCTTAATAACGGCTATCAGCTTCCTAAATAATTATTTTATAAACTGAAGGAAAGAATCATAACAAATGTGAAATTCCCATAAACGTCCAGACACTGCATTTATTATACAAAGCATTGAGATCTTATTCAATTAGTTTATATAATCAGCATATTTAATAAATTTTTGAGAAAGTATGATCATTTATAATGCAGTTTAATTTAATTTTTTCTACGAGTTTTCATGAAAAATGATTTTAAAGCTTCTGAGAATACACTTAAATTAAATTGTGTATTTGTTTATCTTTAATACTTAATTATGTGCAACATTTTTCGGTTCATTCTAAGTAAAATTACCTGCGTTTAAAACTATTCATTTTATCTGGTAACTTGATAGCATGAAGTGACTTAATTTTACCCCCCAAATCTCGCATTCGTAGATATAATTCATTCAAAACATTGCGTGAACATCATTTTGAATATCGCCTGGCAGCGGGCGCTCAACACGTTTTAAACGTGCTTTAATTATTGAATGCCTAGCGTTAATTGTGAGAATAATTGTTGTAAAATTTAACTATGAATTGACTGCAAAAGTAAATTATAGGTTTATCCGACGACAAACTGGGATTTCATGCAAGTTCGTGAGAATTGTTTTGAATGCTTTAACGCTCTAAATTGGTTGCAAGTTATTCTAGCTAGTAGCTCTCAAACGCTTAAATATAAATAATATTTATCTACAATAAAATTTATTGAAATGTATTTCGGGAGAAAGGTAACACATGCAAATTATCTCTTCCTTTCCTTTCTATCTTGCTCGGGATTTATCTTTATTTCTAGAATTTACCATTTTAATCCTATATTAAAACAGAGAATTAGGCTGTGTTGAACTTTTCTAAAATATATTTTGGGGTTGAAAACTTCCCCAAAGACAAATAAGATTATACATTAAATAAGATTATATATTAAGATTATTTATTAACAAAATCATTTAAATAGAGTAACGACAGTTTACATTTATGAACATGTCCCTTGAAATCATTTTGAGCGTCTTTTGAACTGTTTAAAGTTTCGCTTGAAAAAACTGGCGTACAGTACTACCAGAGGTGTATTCAACTACTCATGTAATCAATTTTAGATCACCATGATTATTAGCTAATAGTGTAAATACGCTAGTTAAGAAAAACAATTATCAAGATGACTAATATAGAGATAAATGAATTGTTTATTATACATATACAGATTTAGCACATGTTTATACCTCCACCTCTCTCTGAGGATATAAAATTTGAATAAATCAATAATTTATATATATAAAACATTTATATATATAAATCAATAATTTATATATATATTATATATTATATATTAAGATATAAATATTATATATAATATTTATATCTTAAATCTACCGTTGATTACCGACTTTTACCAGCATCGTCTAATCGCTACATTGTTTCGATCGAGATGTCGAGCGATCTTTCGATTTGTCCAACCAGCTTCTTTCAATCCAATGGCACTACCTCTTTTAAACTCTGAAATATGCTCGTAATGAGCACGTATCCTTAAGCGAGGCATTTTTACATTCGACAAAAGATATTCGAAGTCGAAATGGAACAGAAATTTTGAGCATCAGTTGGAGAATAGCTCCTTATATACACCTGCTGGATGCGCAATCCTGATGCGCTGGAACTCTCGCCACTCTTTCGTTGGACACCAAATTTTTATCATTTGCATGTACGGCCGAGTGCGCGTGTGCGTGCTCGTTAGTGCATACGAACGTACTAGTCAATTTAGGGCTTTATATCTCATCAAATTATTGTTTCACCTAAGTCCAAAGGAGAAATCTAACACTTAAACAGTTTATGTAATCAGGACAACCCTATACGAAACAAAACTCTTCTAATCTAAACTGCTAAATGCAGTAATATTTTTTGTTAGATTCTACAAAATAATATGTCGAAATCTTTATGAAATTATCATTTTACGAAAATAAAAGCATACTGTTAAAAATATGACTTAAAGTACTACTACTTTTAAATCGTGTTGTACGAAGAATTTCTTGAACGTCAAATAAAATTTATTTTGTTAGAAATGCATCAGACAAAATTCTTATTTTGTAACTATGAATAATGTCATTAAAATGTTATAAAATGTTAATTTGTACTTTCATTTGCATTAGTACATTAGTTTATGTAATGGCTACGTGCGACCGAGCAAAAATTAAATTAATTTGTCTAAATCGTAAAGAACAAAAACCTATTTGAAAGATTGGTTTCAGCATCGTATAATAGATGACTGCTTTAACTAGTAATTCTATAGTTGCCTGAAATATAGAATCATTATTTATTTATTAGCTTCACTTTAAAAGGAATCTAATAAATATCTCAAAGCTCGTTAACTAATCATTTACTAGTTATCTGGGTAATTTTCTATTCAATTGCCCTCTTTTCAGAATTCCTCGCTAAGATGAAAACTTTTCAAAAATGGTGTCAACTATCAGAATGATAAAGAACATTTGCTCGTTCTGTTGCAGATCACGTATCAATACTTTGCGAGATACACAAGAATTTGAATTCTAACTAATACACCCAATTCTATGAGGAATAGAAAATGCGAGACCTCTAAAATTATTGTATGGCCAGAGGAATATTAACGGGCTATCTCCCAATTGAATTGGAATTTTAAAATACAGTCTCGGTGTGCTGTCAAGCGTACACGGCGGTTACCTATGGAAAACCGAAAAGGGAGAATTTTTTTTTCTTTTTTTTTCTGTGCAAGCCTCACGGCTTGGGGGATAGAGAGAAAATGAGAGTCGGAAAGGCGTTGTTTGTAAAAGATTCCGGTCAGCTACACAGCTGTGTATCCTGTTTTACGAAACATATTTTTTTAAAAGTTACGTTAAATTGCATTTGAAAAAAAACGAAAGTTGTTTAAATTGCTTTCGGAACTGAGTAACAGAAAATAAACTTGATATTTACGCAATTGAAAACTTGCATACTTGGATATTTTTACGTTTGTACTGAATAGTTCGTGTGTATTCGCCTCGTTTGCATTTCAAATCATGTAGTGAAAGGAGGCAAATCAAGTGCACCTATAAAATGCACATATATAATTTCGTTTCTTTTATAACTTAGCAAATGAAGTAAAACGAACTAAGTAAGAAGTTATGTAGGAATAAAAAAGGAAAAGGATTTAGTGTATTTTATAAACTTAGTAAGGCTGGATTCTGGCTTTGGTGCAGTGTGACTCCTTCCCAGAGCACAAATGTTGAATAGAGATGAAATTAATATGAATGCGGTTAATGGCGGGAATAACTATTACTCTCTTAGAGAAGTTGTATCCTCTATTTGAGTTGTAGGATGTATTGGGATCGACGTCGTTGCCACCATCGCCACGTGGTCCGGCTGGAAACTGGACTTGTCCAGGCTCTAAAAGGGGGACGGGTTGGTGACCTAGTCTTTCTCCTCAATGCGTAGGTTGTCCAGTCGTGGCCAACAACAAGCCAACACAATCTCACATGAGATCAAATAAATCAGACTCCACATTGAGATAAGCAGAGGCACGAATTAAAATTAAAATTAAGTTCCTTTATTAGAACTCACTATATACAAAATATTTACAGTTAGCCGTTAGGCTATTACTATTCATTTGATTTTCAAGTCACGCATGCAAATAGCCACTGGTCTTAAAACCACAATCTTATCAGCTTCACAACGCTGACTATCCTCTAGCCTTCGCCTCTGTCATCCGACTCCTCGCTCTTCCAAGTCACCTCCAAGCGGATTCCCCCCCCCCCTCCGCGGGGGTTGGATTTCACTTCCGCTACCGGACGCCTTGTGGGGTCTTTGCCGGGCTGGCAACTTTTCAGACAGCCCAGCCCCTGAAAAAACTTTTCATAAAGAGCATCGGCTAGTTCTCTGCCGATCTTTGTCCTGTGGTATTTCCGGCCAAGGTCCGTCCGCACCATGGCGAACTGAAATTAATGATGCACCCGAAAATAACAAAAAACTATTATCTGGGTTTTTCTATGGGTAGTCCCCTTGAATCTTTGGAGTGCTTGTTTCCACGTCTCATCTTCAGTCTTCTTTGTACACAATTGTCCTGAGAACGTTGTGAGAAAAAAAGGGATGCTGCACGACATCACAAGGTGTTGTTGTTGTTGTTGTTGTTTCTAATGCCCCCTGGCCAGAAGTATTCCAGACCAGGTCCATATAAGCTAGTGGATTGAATGGTGCGGATCCGGTTTATGATGGCATCACAAGGGTCGGAGTCCGATTTAGCCAGATGCCGCCTCAATTTTGACCAAGCCGCCCCCAGGCGCGACATCTGGGGGGAGGGTACCCTCTTCCACCGTCTCTGACAGCATAGAGGGAATTTCTGATCTACAGATCTAACGTGCCCATAGACAAGGAGGTATTTAATGCCGCTTGTCGGGATTCGATCCAAGCATCCTCAGAATCGAAAGCCGACGCACTACTTCTAGGCTACTTCAAGACCTGAGTAGGTACTAACAGGTTACAACGACCCTAAACTGATTACTCAATTTGCGGGGCTTTCTTTTGCTTGCAGGACTACACGCAGCGACCATGAGTTTTCAGCCAAACTTACCACATGTCTTCGGGTGTGTCGGCTTAACGTTTGGATTTATAACTTAGTAAATGAAGTAAAATGAACTAAATAAGAAATAATGTACGAATGAAAATAAATAATGAATTTCTGGCCTGTTTCCCGTTTTACTGAAGACAGATATTGAATAATTCTTGTCCAGCATGAACTTTTTTGAAACCAGTCACTGTACAGTGTGTATAAAAACGAATATCCCAACTTTGCAGGGCTATTGAAAGAAAACTAAACAAATTACAAACTTGTTTGTTTTTCTCTGGGGCTACATCACACATCAGGTGTTTTTTCCACTGCTACCAAATGACGTTGATGAACTTAAGATATGCACTTAAGATATATGCAGCCTTTCAATGCTGAAAAGAGTGAGGGATGAGTTATAGTACCACCTCGATTACCTTCGTGTTACTAAAGGGGCCTACATTGAACACTTATAACTGTGTCGAATTTAAACTTTCAACTGTTGTTTTTGATCTCCGATGAACAGCAAGTTTGTACTTTGTTTAGTTTTCTTTCAATAGCCCTACAAAGTTGAGATATTCATTTATGTACACACTATAGAATATTTGCCAGGATTAGAGATGTATTTGTTACCACATATATTTTACGGACATTAATCTATGTTTACATTTTAATTCAATTAATACAAATCTTATCAACACACTTCTAAAAAACCTGAGATGAATCAATATACACTGGTGTAAGAAATTAAGAGAATTTGCAGACTTAGTCGATTATCTCTAGAACTACTGTACCGATTTTAATAAAATTTGATATGTACATACATCAATACAATACAAAACAAATAACCATTCAATAATTGTAATTCACACGCATGATCGTGCATAACACTCGTTGGAGTCTGAAGGTATGAAACAACGGTTACAGAATAAACAAAAAAATGGCGTAATAAGGGGTATGGTCCCCTCTTACAGATACACAGGTCTCGCAGCGTGATTTCATACTTGAAATAAGGCAGTTTATCATTTCCTTTGGCAATTGTTCCCACTCGTTCAGCAACGCTGTTTTCATTCCCTGGATGGTTCTCGGAGGGAGGTTGCGAGTTGCAATTGCGCTCCCCAGAGCGTCCTAGACATGCTCTATAGGATTAAGGTCTAGAAATCTGGCTGGCCGATCCATCCGGCAAATATCCTCACTCTCTAGAAATTCCTCGACCAGAAGAGCTCTATGTGGCCTCGCGTTATTTTCCATTAAAATGAACTTAGGGCCAACTTCACCCCTGAAAAGGCGAACATAGACCTCATCCCTATACCTCACACCAGTCACAGTGCCTCTTTCAAAGACATGGAGAGGTGTGCGGCCATCCAACATGATGCCTGCCCAGACCATTAAACCTCCTCCGCCATAATGGTCAATTTTGCGGACATTGAAGGGTAGGTAGTGGGTCCCGGGTTCTCTCCATATGAACGTACGGCGAGAATCGGTGTTTAGGCTGAACCGGGACTCATCAGTGAAGAGAACGGTCGCCCATTGATCCATACTCCAATCTCTATGCTCTCTGCACCATGATAAACGGATTCTCCTGTTCTTAGAAGTGAGCGGGACGCAAACAGCAGGTCTTCTTGCAAACAACCCTCTCTCATGAAGACTTTTGGAAACAGTCACTCTTGATACACGGGTTCCTGTGGCTACATACAAGTCACGAGAGAGCTGAGAAGTTGTAGCACTCTTGTTACGCCTCGCTATAATCGACAAATGGCGATCTTCTCTGGCCGTCGTGGCTCTTGGACGACCTTGCCCAGGCTTTCTCTAGCTGGATCCGGTATCCTGGAACTGTTTCCATAAATTACACACGACGCTGGGCGTTAAATTCAACTCTCTACAAATTTGGACTTGAGATTGGCCAGCTTCTAGCCACCCCACAATTCGCCACCTCATTCCATCATCTAAACGTTGGTGGTTACTCATTTTTACTGTTACAATTTGAAATTAACACATTGCTGCAAAATTAACCCATCTATTAACCCATGTTTTTGCTTATTCTGCAACCGCTGTTTCATACCTTCCGACTCCAACGAGTGTTACGCACGATCATGCGTGTGTATTACAATTATTGAATTGTTATTTGTTTTGTATTGTATCAATGTATGTACATATCAAATTTCATTAAAATCGGTACAGTAGTTCTAGAGATAATCGACCAAGTCTGCAAATTCTCTTAATTTTTTACACCAGTGTAAAACATCTTCTTATGTTGGTTAAGTGTTTACCTCTGGAGGTGCAATGTCAAGTGTTTCGGTCTCGTCACTTGACTCGGTTCAAAGTTACGGGACTGAGCCATAGGGGGGTAATGGCGGTCCACCTGTACGGTGCTCCAAGAAAAAGTGTCCAGCAATACTGTGGTGTCATATGACGGTAAGGATAGTGTCTAAGAATACCGTCTGCCGCATTGGAGGGAAAAAATATTTGTAAAAATAACATATTTACGTTGGTTAAGAATAACTGTTATATTTTAACTGTCACAACCTTATAACGTTGGTTGGGAATAACTGGTAAAAGTTTTCTGGCTTGGATCGTTCTGGAAAAAAAGTAAACAAACCATACAAAAAATTTAGGACTTTAAGAGACTAAAATTCTATATATAGAATATCATGTTTGTATCGTAATTCTGAGGAATGCTTTATAAAATAGTTTCTATTTACTTCTCAGAGTTAAAATGTTTTTCACAAGGACAAATAGCAGAAGTAAGATTCAGATCATAAATCTGGAGACAGGGCATGTAAAAATAACTTGCGAGTAGTAATACTCAAGGGCTTAGTTTATTCGAAAAATTTCGATAGAAACAATGTTGAAAATTTGCTGTGTTCAGGAATTAAGGAGCGGGAAGTTCAGACGTCGGGGAATTAGTTTTGTTAGTTTAAGAAATAAACTGGCATAAATAAAAAAAGGAGAATTTAAGCGAAATAAAAAATAAAATGTCTTATATCTTTAGTTTGATTTTTAGGAGATTTAAACGCATTATTTTGAAAATTGTAATATTAATAAGGATGATTTTTTTTTTATCTTTAGGCAAACGCACTGATGGATCCTAACCAATACTATCAGAGGTTTGGGTACTTAGAGATATTTCATACAGTACTTTAAGTGTATTCAGATAAATATCATGTTTAGGAGACAAACGGAGCTTTCGGAATGGCTATACGTCCTCCTCACATGTCAGGTGCCCTCGAGGTCCACTTGAATTTTTTCCACTTTGAATTCCCGGGCCGAAAGGTACTTTAGGGCGTCCGCAAATCAGCGGTGACGCCTTACCAGTACATTGTTTCGTTGGTCCCCTAACTTTAAAAAATGATGCCCGAGACTCCTTTCAAGGTGAGTCTCTCTGAGGATAAGAGACCTATTCAAATCCAAGTATTTCCCGACAATAAACAAGGGGAGAAAGCTAAGAAATGTCCGTGAAATTGGTGGCGTCATAGTATTGATATTACCGTTTTTTACTCTAACGTTCTTTAAAATAAACACACACACACACTAACACACACACGGAGCTATCGGGACGATTCCATGCCCTTATTTCTTGTAGGATGTCCCCGACGCCCTCCTATACTCGAATTTTATCAATTGCTGAATTACCTGGTAATAAGGGTCTCCGACGCAACTACTATTTCAGCGGTGATGCCATAGGAGTAAATCATCTTTTCGGCGCCCTATCGTAAAAAATATCGCTCGCTAAGCCTTTCTAAGTACTTCCTAGATCTCTCTTAGGACCAGAGACCAAGGACAGCCAAGTATATTCCGAAAATAAAAGCGGTGTTGGAGTCTCCGTGTTACCGTCGAAAGCATTGACGTCATAGTATCGTAATTAGAAAATTTCAGATACCGATATAAAAAAAATCCTAGATCTTTCGGTATGAATTTAAGTTTCTCTTGCTTATCCGGTGCCTCAAGACCCAGACATTCTGGAATGTCTTCCATCCCAGGTCGCAGGGGGCTCCGAAGTGTCCTCGATGTCAGTGATGACGCCATACCAGTATATTGTTTTGTCGATCCCCTAACTTTAAAAATTTGTGCTAGAGACTCCTTTCAGAATGGTTTTTAAATCTCTCTTATGAATAGAAATCTATCGATGTAAAATTATAGCCCTTATACTGACAGGAAGATTGTAGGATTAAAATTGTCCACTTCACCTTTTGAAATCCTTAAACTTATTCTTATAGAAGAAGAGATTGGAAAGAGGAGTCTCCAAAACGTAAAAATCAGAATAACTGAGAGTCACGGCTAAGGAGAGGGCGATGCTATGTGTAAATGAGCAGAAGCAGCTAGATGATTGTTCTTGTGACGATTTACCTCTGTAATAGTTCTTTTGAAAGCAGATATTAACAACATATGTTATTGAAAGTCTTTCCATAACAAACGTCTGGATGTGTACAGACATAGTGACTATCAATAATGTCATCCGCGATTATAGTAATCATAAAATTCGGTGAAGGGTGATTTAATCCTTGAAAGTTTCTTGAATCAGCACATTCGTGTGACCTACACAATCATGATGAAATTGGATTGAAATGGTATACATCTATGTATTAAAAATGTAAACATTTACCGTCCTAATAAGGTGTACCCTAGCACTGAACATTTTAATAGTGTAATGTGCATCAGAAAGAGGCATAGGATCACACGTAAAATTTATCTATGTTCAAGATTAAAAAATAATAAATAAAATAAAAATTCCTTATTTAAAATACCAGAGAGCTGACATCTATTGAATAAAAACGTGATTAACTGAACCATGCTGTTACTTTTACCCTAATAATATGGACAGTTTTTAGGAGAGGATAATAACTACAAAACTAAAGGAAATTTGTTTGAAATTATTAAATAAATATTAAAAAAATAAACTGGTAAATTTGATGAATTTATCCTTAGTAAAGAATGCTTCCATGGAGAGATATCAAGATTAAACCAGCCTATTTGTAATTCCTACTACAAAAATGTGTATCTGTAATAAAAGAAAATAGTTATTTTGGCACAACTTAAAATTGGTTCTTTTATCCCTCATACATCATTAAATTCTAATAAAAAGTCACTCTCACAATAGATGAATTTATCATTAGTAATGAATTTTGTGATGGAGAGATATCAGGATTAAATACAGCTTTGTAATTCGTACAGTAAAAAAGTGTATTTATAAAAATAGTTATTAGATGAAAATTTGGTATTTTTATCCCTCATACATCACAGATTTCTAATAACAAGTCACTCTGACAATAAATATTACTCTGTCGAGAACATAATTCTGACTAATATTTATTTTACTCCAGAATGTATCCGGAGGTGACTTAAAATCCCTTATCCATTCTGCGCGTGTAGATGGCGAGTGTCCCGCTATCTGAATAGCAGGAAATGAAATTGATTCATACGTTTCAGGAAGCCTCACTCAAAAGTCTTCATTCCCCGAATCTGAAATCCACCAGAGCTTTGCATTCAGCAATAAATGGGTTTTACACGGCACGGATTTCCGTTCTACCTAAGAGATGAATACGAAATGAAATGAGCACAAGTTTGTCGTAGCGCCATTTATTACTTTTAATGCTATGAATGTTTCCATTGTTTTTAAGCTGTTTTTAAAACTTAATCCTTTGGAAAAACATTTAAATACTAGAATATATATATATATATATATATATATATATATATATATATATATATATATATATATATATATATATATATATATATTACGAGAGTTGATCCTGCCAGTACTAACTTATGCTATGGCCACTGTGGAAATCTGTTTAGTTTAGTCATAAAAGAAAAAATCACTTCAGAAGCGAAGAGAGCACCCAATCAGTGTCCGAACAGTTTTATTTAAGTTGAAAATTTATATATATATATATATATACATACTGTAGCGTACTGGAAATAGGGTCTTATTTTTTCCCGAGACTCCACAACGGCTTGAAACACAGCGGCGTGTTTTTTAAGGAATGTGTTGTTTGGTTCCACCAGTTCGGAACACGTGGGGGGATTAAAAACCGTTTCCCTTACAGCTGCAGCCACTAAAGCTGTCATCTTGGACGTTTCTGCAATGTAGTAAAGTTCGGCGACTAAAAAGAACTGTCAGCCGATAATCTGCCGGCATCTGCCGCCCCCTCCACCCCTTCTGAAAATCCAGACATTGGGAAGAGACGCTGTATAAAATCCGA
This sequence comes from Dolomedes plantarius, assembly GCA_907164885.2. Classification (NCBI taxonomy): domain Eukaryota; kingdom Metazoa; phylum Arthropoda; class Arachnida; order Araneae; family Dolomedidae; genus Dolomedes; species Dolomedes plantarius. The sequence continues at coordinate 164,738,173 of OU015491.1, read as the reverse complement.
GCGGGAGAGACGTGTTTTTGCTAGGCTCCTGTGTTGTTGGGCCGAGAATGGGCCCTGGAGCGTGTATTTGTGAATCTGCACGTAAATTAAGTGATTTTGTCGGAAGTGTTTAATATTTAATTCTTTTTGTAAATAAATCTACTTGTTAAGTTTTGTTTTAAAAATTTGGTTTTCGTTTTTAATTAGAACTCTGTCTTTCTTGGTATGGATCAATAGTTGTGAAATTTTTTCAAAATGCCTCAGAGAGTTTACCAGCCTTACAGTGCCGCCACAATACACACTCATATATATATATATATATATATATATGCTCCCTAGAACTTGGAAGTTGTATATCTTCGTTTAAAAAATCGAAAAAGTAGTTTCATTTCCTTTTAAAATGATTTGAAGTTCTGTATCAAAGTTTGAATAGCGTGACACATGCGGGAGTATCGGAAAAGAAGACGCGTGGAAGTGTTTTTCTTTAAACTTAAAAAAGAGTTTTACTCGTTTTGAATGTTATATAATCGCTTTTTGCTTTCATCTTCATGCACCGCTTGATGCAGAAATAGTGACTATTAAAAATAAATCCTGACTGTAGAGCGTTACGGGGGAGTTGCTCTTTAAAAAGAGATTTCTGGCAGAACCTGTCGTGAGTCTTTCCATTTCGAAACATATGTGTCTGCTTTTTCGATTTTTAAGCATTGCTTGGAATATAAAGACATAGTTTAGATTGTAAAATGACTAGATGGCTGAACGCACGTCTCCATTTATAACTCTTGAGTAAAAATTTATTATTTTCAAAATGTACCATAACATTTTTTTCTGTGTCAAAGAACTCACGCGAAGCTTTTACTTGATGTACGGGTCAAATTTCCCCTGCGTTTGGCTAGAAGGTAAAAACTGAAAATTCAACAGTTGCACATTGTTGATATGAATGTCAGGGTAGAAATGTTTAAGATTGGGAGCAGACTGAATTAGAATATTTTTAAAGGAAAGATAAATAAGAATATATTTAACGTTGATAAGAAGTGCCAAGTTTATAAACTATATTTTTGTATATATTTCAGATATAAGATAAAAATATAACATTGCTATGGCAGGGAATTATTGAAGAGTTTAAAAGATAAAAAAATGGTGTTGGAATATTTTTGAAACTAACATGTGTTGGAATGCAATCATGATAAAATCTTAAAAATGTTCACATTATATTTTTTTAATCACATTTTATATTTAATATATTATATCCATAAAATATCATATCCATAAAAGTTTTTGAGACATTATAAATACTCACGTTACATATAATTCTCTAATTAATGCATATTTTTTGTATTTACACTTTTCCAAACTCTTGGATTCCCTACTTTTGTGATTTGAGGTCGCATGTGATTACTTGAAAATGAAAAAGCTAAGGAAAGCTTGGCTTTTAGCATTCAAACTTGGTTCACAGCTTAGATTAGAGCCTAGATAAGAGCTAAAATTAGAACTAAGCACAGGAACTCAACTTGGGAGCTGACAGCACCGAGTTTAAAGAAATCTACTTGTTGCATTCGTATGACATTTATAAATGAATTGAAAGTTTTTCGTTTTGTTGCGTGGGTGACACGGGGAAAAAATCTTGGAGGAGGTAAAGACCACTGGTCGTTTTTGGTTGAAACAATTGAGAAATTTTGTAAAAGACTGGAAATTCGATGGTGTGGAGGTTTAGTCGCATGGCCCCTTTTGCCTGCATCCCTGAGTTGGGCGTTGTTGATCAGCTGATTATGTCGCAAAGAAACTGAAAAACATATATTATGAAACTTCATAAGAAAGACTTCTCTGATACATAAAAATAAAGTTATGTATCCATTTCAGGTTTCGACGTCATTCAAGTTATCAAAGTTTAACTTACGTGTAGAAAAGTACAAAAGTTTCCCCTAAAATTCAGAGTAAAAGTATAAAAATATTTACTAAAAATTAACTATTCGGAAGCACAAAGTAATACGTAACTCAGTTCCAAATGTATTTATAAGTAATATAAATGCAAAATTAAGGTGAAAGCTAAAATTTGGATAACGCAAGGAGAATTTAAAAAAAAAACATAATAAAAATTTCAATTTTTAAAATATAAAAAGAAATTTTAAATATTTATAAAATTTCATAAGATGTTTGACATAGTTATACATTAATGAATACATATGCAAAATTTCATATATCTGAGGGAGAAATTTCGAAAATCGTTTTGTAATGTCCACCATCTCCTTAATGGGAAGAAATTAGAAGGTCTAGTAGAAATAAAGTTTAGTTTGTTATTTTTATGGTTGAAATTAAGAGCTAAAATTTATTTCTATTCGTCCTAAGAATACTACCAGGAAAGGATAAAAAATAGTTACAAAAGCATACGAATTAAAAAATACTCCGACGCGAATTGTTCACTCCACCAGATTCTTTAACATTAAGTTAGAATCTCTCACTCCACATACTAACTTCCAAGGTCTGCTATGTGTTCGTGGTATAAATGTTTCTTCTTAAACTGGCTTCTACAGTCATTTGTTTGACTAAAGCTGCATTCAGACATTATTTCCACGAATTGCTTCCACATTTCGAAAACTTCTTATTTCTTCCTCACTTACTTGCACTTGATCTTCAAAAGGTGTAATTGCTTTACAACTTCTAAGCATGTTATGAAGACAGCATGCTGCTAAAACTATATAATCACAAGTTTCCGGTCGAGTTTCTATGGGTTTCAGAAACACTCTCCATCTTCCTGCTAATATGCAAAATGAATTTTCTACTGTGCATCGTGGTCTTCAATGCCTGTAGTTATAAATTTTTTCTTCATCGCTCTTTATGGAACTCTTGCGATATAGATGCATCGAGCATGTTTTTAATGTGAAAGCCTCATCAGCGACAATAAATCGATCGGACACTATTTATAGGGTGCCACTGTTTATAGGGTCCACCCGCAACGATATGCACCTTGTGGGAACCAAAAAACAACGGACGTGAATTCGTCACAACACGTCAGCGTAGTGTGCACACACCGCCTGACGCCTGAACACGTCAGCGTTGACGTTGTCGTCAGCTCGTGTCGACATGTCACGTCAGCGTAGTCTGAATACACTTTACGCTCATTTGATTGTTGCGGTTATAGACAGCTTGCTACAGCTCGGTAGGCTATCGAGGGAAAACCTCGCTGTTTGGCTTGTCACTTCTCACCAATGGCTTGTTATACCTATGACATGCATTTGAATCTACCTGTGCATGCCATCCTCTTACTACTGATTTCTGACAGAAAAGTATTCAAAACTTTACGGAAGAGATGTCGAAGGGATCATTGGCTCATTAGTTGTTATCGGCCACTACTCAGCTTAAAACACCAACTCCTGAATTCGCCCTACTTTTGTATGGTTGAATGTAGCGTTATCAAATTAATTAGAAAACTTTCTAGAACAAAATTCACTCTAACTCAAATCACAAGTTTATGATACAAGCTTGTGCTTATTTTACAGTCTTTGCAAAATATATTCATCAATTAAGCATTATCTAATTTCAGACGTTCCATGTTGAAAAAAAATCAATTGAAAAGGGAGTATTTTCAATACTCTCAGAAAAATATGCTATTCTTTTAGTTTTATTTGAATTTTGAGAATAGCATACTGGAATTTTTGACTTTAACTAGACTTGTCTTTCTTGTAAAAAACTCTAAGACTCAACTTGTTTGTTCGTCTCGTACATGTCTATAGATAAACGTCAAATACCACTGACTGAATAACTGGTCACTGTATCTCTGGGATCATGAGGCTGAAGAACCTGAAATTTTCTATAGTGGCTCGCTTTAGGCTGTAGGAGCTCATTAAATTTTTTTTTTAATTTTGAACTTCTCTCCCCTCCCCCCCCAAAAATATTAAGTCCGTAATCAACATTAGATTTCAACCGGATTACTTTTAAATGAAAGTACAGCTCATGAAACATATACATACCGAGTTTCATTAAAATCAGCCAAAAACAGGCGGAGATAAAAATTTTGAAAATTCAATTTTTTCAAATGTGTTCCTACGTTTTTCCGTTTTAAATCTATGTATGTAAAAACCAAATACTACTTACTGTATCTCTGCAACCATAAAACCTAAGAAGGTAAAATTTTGCATTGTGGGTCTTCTATTGCCCTAGGAGATTATTCTGATTTTTTTTAAATCCAACATTCAAAGGCGTTAAAATCGGGGCTTTAAATCCCAAAATTTAAAAATTCAAATCCATATTTAGTGCCAGATTACGGTCGTTATTACAGACGTTAAATTACAGGGTGGTAATTTACAGGAATGACAAAATTTTCCCTTAAAAGTTAATTTAAATTAAATTAACCAGATGGCATGATGGGTGGAACTCATGTATACCATCGCGAAACATGTGTATTCAGCTAGTAACATATAAACTGAAGCTTCAAAATTTGTTTTTTAGTTATTTAACTTAACATGTTATAAAACAAATCTATGAAATGTGATCACAAAGCAGACAGAAGATTGTTTTTCTTGCGTTAAAAAATGAATATTGCAAACCGAAATATTCACCACTTAATATTCATCTAGAAAAAAACCTTCAACATTCAAATATTATACAGTGTTCGTACTACTTTCAATGTATGATTGACGAACTGGAATTCTCGAAGTATTTGAAGAATATTAAGCGTCGTGACATTTCACTTCACAGCAGAATGCATGTTTTGCAATGGAATTTTTCACACATGCCTCTGTCTACCGAATAGTTTAGAATATGTTACGAACACAATAAAGAATCTTGTACATATTCATAGAAATAAGTTTACGCATTAGGTTCACAGTTTATTCATTTTAGTCTATACATATGAATAGATGGAACACATTCTTTTTTACGTATCCGAATCGTAACAACAACTTTCTGACCCTGAAAATTTTTCCAGCAGTAAAATATGCATTAAAAGGTTTATAAAATATTTTCATGTTACCTAAAATATGCATTGGAGCATTCATAGACAGTTTGCATTTTTCGAATAACAACAGACTCAAAAAATTTACGAAATTACATTTAGAATTTTAAACTGCTTTAGAATTTTGCCAACACTCTATCAGTTTTTAGATACGAAGCATATGTGCACAAAATTATGTTTACTTTTTTAATAAACATTTTTTGGTCTGTTTTGAAATAGAGAAAAAAAAACACTGTTCAGATACAGTGTGACAATTACTCAGCTATATGAAAGAAAAAAAAACTTCATAACTTTTGAACCATTGACGAGATTCAGTGAAAACTTGGTGGTTGAATGCACGGCATGTTGGGATTTTTTTTTGTTTTGAGCTGGCGCACTCGTATTGTTGTTGTTTATTTTTCGTTGAAAATGCAGCGTTTCTCAGCGTATATCCATCGTGAAGGCTTACAATTCGAGCAATAACAGCCAGATTGAGGCTCATGGGAATTAATTGGTGCAATATTCATTGAAGGCACGGTGATTGCTGAACGATATGTCAATATTTTAGAAAATGATCTCATCCCTATTATCCAAAGTGACCCAGATTTTGAAAAGCTTTGGCTCATGCATGACGGAGCACGACCCCATCGGACCAATAGAATGTTTGAAATCCTGGAAGAGCACTTTGGAGTGCGCATTCTGGCTTTGCGGTACCCAGAGGCCACTCGAATGGGAGTCGCTTGGCCGCCATATTCTCCTGATCTTAACCCTGGTGATTCATTTTTGTGGGGCAATATTAAAGACAAAGTTTACGCAAATAACCCCGAAACCATCGCTGAGCTGAAAACAGCCATTCAGGAGGTCATGGAAAGCATTGGTGTCTCGACACTTCAGCGAGTTTTGCAGAATTTTGCTCTCCATCTGCGCCGCATCATAGCCATTAATGGTAAGCATATAGAGCATGTCATAAACTAAATCCGATTATCAGTAGTTACTTTTCAAATATGAATAAATTTTTTCAACTCAGTAGTTTTTAAAAAATTTGATATTTTATTTCATATAGCTCAATAATTGTCACCCTATATATAGAGACTAGCTGAAAATTCGCACTTCGCTACGGAGTACATTCAAATTAAATACAATGGTCAATGTATGCAATTAATGCCAAATATATATATATATATATATATATATATATATATATATATATATGTGTGTGTGTGTGTGTGTGTGTGTGTGTGAATAATAAATACGACGATCGATGTATACAATTGATGTCAAAAAAATATGTTTATAAAAAAATCGTATGAGATATTTTTATAGACAAAATAATGAAGAAGAAAATATTCAAATTATATCTAATAGGACATACTAAAGAATATAGTACAGTTAATATAGTGTAGTTTGAGGAACATATCTTTTACTGTATTTTAATATTTTTTTAGATAATGTGCAATCGTCTGCCGCATTATCAAGGGAAAAAATATTTTTCTGTCTATTTCATTGTTATGAACGTGACGATAAATTTATTTAAAGTACCAGAAAATGAAATCACGTGATCAGTATTTAATAAATTAAATTCTAAAAATTAATCTTTAAAAATTCACCAAAAATCAGAAAATGGAGGTAAATATTCGAATGAGATCTCATTTTAAAGGAATTTTTACGATCTTTCTCGTGATATAAATTTTATAACCCTAAAAGTATTATTTTAAATGTAAACTTAAAAAAAGTTACTAAAACAGCTTAAAAATTTAATTTTAAGAAATCTAAAAAGAATTTTTCAAAAATCTTTCTTAGTGCACCCCTGCACTATAAGAAAAATCACCAATGCAAAATTTCAGACCTTTAGGGCCATCGGTTTGGTCTGTGCATTGTATGTCAGTGAGCCAGTCAGTTAAGTAACTGTTTTATATATATATACGAGTAGATTACTGTGAAATGAGATCATATTAAACTTGTTTGTGGTACAATAAGTTAGTAGAATTATTAATTCAAGTCATTGTGCTGTTGATGCTGGTGCCCCCAGGCCGGAAGTGTTCCAGACCAGGTTCATTTAGGCTTTGCGGGCTGAGAAGTGCGGCTTTGGTTTACAATAGCAGCACAAGGATCGGAGTCCGTCATGACTAGGGTACCACCTCAATTTTCACTGAGTACGTCGAGGAGTGACATTGTGGGGGATCGTACCCGCTCCTCCAAATACCTCTGACATCGTAGAGGGACTTTCCGGTTTCAGGAGTTATTAACATGACTGTTATGAGGGGTACCAGAGATACCCCATCACGTTGTGTAAAATTGGGAGGTGAACTCCAATGGTAACGATACGTTTATAAATAAAATAATAACATTTATTATACAATATTAAACAAAAAGTTAGTTTTACATATTATAATTGAAAATCTTGAATATATATAGATTGTATCAGAATTAGGCCATGTTGTATCCGCTTCCTGCGGCAGTACCATTACGGGTCGATCGCAATAAAGTTCAGTTTATCAAAAATTGATGTAAACAACCAGAACTATTTAAAAGGGGAGAAATGACCAACCTGGGGACCTTTGATGAGGCAGCAAGGCATGGCATGGAGTCTTTGGGGCACTTCTACCGGTGGAGGCAGCAGGTATGGAACGAAGATGATGGGGCCCTTCGGTCGCGGCAGCTGGTACAGCGCTGGCGGTTGAAAATAGACATCTCGCTTTAGCATGGGCGTCTCTCTCCTCTCCTGGTCATTGCGCAGCAGTCACCCGTCTTTTTCACAACTCGCCACACAATCTCTGACCCTCTGCTCCAGCTCTTGTCATTTTTTCTCTAAAAAACTCGGGGTTCATTTCCCTCCTTTTTGGTTTTGGCCCTTCCCAAGGTCGGTTTCTCACGTAAATTTATTGCCGTTTCGAGTATTTTATTCGTGGGCAGGATGATCCGACATCCCCACGTTTGACCCACGTGGTACTTTTATTTCCGCGAAAATTGGCTGTCCCTTGAGTCTTTCCTGGAATTTCTTCCTCCCATCCTAAGAAATTTTGGGATGCGATGTTTGTTGGAAATTGGTGCAGGTGCAGCTCCCCCTTTTTCCAATATGGCCGTTTTATGACCCGTAAACGTGTTGACGGAAAAACAGAATGGCGATACTGTTGGAAGGAAACAAAATGTTCAAATTGTGGATCCTTCACAACAATGACCATATCCGACCTAGACATGAAGGTATTTAATGGCACTTGTCGGGATTTGAACCTAGTAAACTCGGAGCTGAAAGCCATCGCGCTACCACTACGATAACCTGGGTAAAGCTATTATTTCAAGCAATACGTTCAAAATATTTTTATGGTGAAAACTGAGGAAAATCTATGGATGTTAAACTGTTTATTTGCAATTTCAGAGGCATTTGGGAGATATGAGTTGAGAAAACAGGTTGAATAAAATCCATAGTTTTACTTTTACCAAGTTTCTCGTCTCTCAGTGTTAGGATAGATAAGAAAGTCATGTAAGATGGAATACAATATAATAGGAAATGCATGATTATAATAAGGGATAGTAAGAAAGAGGACTTAAAGGCATGATCAATTTTTAAAAAAATCTGACACATGAACACGTGAGCTGAAATTACTTGAAAATGGTTATTCTACCTTTTATTTTAGGGTTTGATTTTACATTTGAACTATAAGAGAACATATTAAATTTCAAAAAAAAAAATTGGTATAAAAAATCATTAAAATGTTTTACACGAAGTTATGCATCTTCTATGCTCTTTATTACTTTTCATGTAAAAAATTCAGTTTTTTAATAGAAAATTTCAAATGAAACTTATAATAAATTTCCAAACTTATTGAAAAAAAACTTCAAAAGAATAAATATCCATCCCTGTAAAAAATTGTGTTATCAGCAAAATATTTTTGATGCAATAAGTAAGTGTATACAGAAGGTTGTTCGCACTTTATGCAAACGATTTTGATAGTTAAGTTTTAGGAATAAATGCCGTACTTTTTGCAACGATTTCCTTCTATATGATAGCCATATCTCTTGACAATAGCTCTATTTCGAATTTTCCATTAAAGTAAACTTTTTCTAAGTACTGTCATGTCAATTTTATCCCATTCCTCTTGGACCGTTTTCCAAAGTCCATTCAGTGTTCTTGGATGCCGTTTACCTAAGGTCGTTTTAATAAACCGAAGTCGCGAAAGTCTATTGAAGAAGAGTCAGAAAATTTTACAGGTATTTCATTAAATGAGATACACTTTATTCCTGTTTCTGATTCTTCCTTTTCTAAATAAGCGGCAGTTGATTTAAACGCGTGACTAGAGATTTTGTCCATATGAAGGTCAACTTTATCAATGTCCCTTCCATATAAGGCTGGAACTTCTTCAAAAATTGGTTCTAAAATATTCTGTTGATAGTACAGTGAATTAATCTTGCCTTTACTTGAAACTTTTTTGATTTTTAATTTGCCGTTGTAACAAAATCCTGCAGCTATCATGAATCTCTCTGGAAACTTTTCTGTACACTGACGAAGCCATTTCGTATGGTCATTCTCGTCAGTTGAGTAATAGGAAATTGATCTTTTTTTATTACAGTCACTTAAATGCACCCATGCCTCATCGAGTGTTACTACAAATTTCCATTTTTCAGGAGCTAGGTGTTTTCCATATAATGTTCTACAGTTTGTTTTTCTTTCAGCAATATGTTCTGGCAAAGGCAGATGAACTTTAGCTTTAAACATCATTTTTAATTTCAAATCTTTATGAATGATTTTACTTAGTGCCCGAAGGCATTCCTAGTTTCAATGCAATGGATCATTGAGTCGGTGGAATATCTTTTAGGATCACAGACTTCACTTTCTTGATATTTACCTGCATTCGAACTGTCTTAGGATGAGGTTTCGCGATCATGTTTTCATTTTTACTTTCATTTAGACTTTTTTTCCATTCAAATTTAATATATTATAAATACCTTTTTTTGAAATGCCATAACCGCCATTTTTACATCGCTTTAAAATTCGTTGATACGAATATTTCTCCTCGGAAAGTGCAGTTACGTAACCTTCGAGCCATCTATCAATTTTAGGAATAATTTTTAAAATAAATCTTTTATTTCCCATTCCAATCAATACAAAATAGCAGCAGACGATTATTCTGAAGCTGCCAAGTTTTTATCTCAAAATGTAAATGACAAAAATAAATTACAAAATCGCTTCCATAAGTGCGAATGACCTTCTGTATTTTCTTTATCTACAAAATACTCTGAATTCCCGACAACCCGTTTTGCCGATTATCCTCGCTGTATCCAAAAGAATATTTTATAAAATGCAGTTTTCTGACACTCCTAAAATGATAACAAGACTCGCAAACCAATGATAATAACATATTTTACAGCAGAAAAACTGACCAATTTTTTAAATGTTGTAAACTTTCCGATTATCCATTTTGCAGATTACCATTCCCATCTTCAAAAGAAAAAAATGCATGTTTTTCGGAAAATGCCAGTGTGGTTTGAAAACCAATAAGAATAATAGGCATTTTTGAATGAAAAATTTAAAACTTTACAGTAAAGACAACTAAATTCTGGATAATGTATACTCGGATTATTCGTGCTGTCTCAAAAAGAGAAAATTTCATGCAAAACCGATTCATTGATAGATTACCAACATAGCATGCACACCCATAAGAATAATAAGCGTTTTAAAAATAGAAATTTTTTAAAATATGTTAAAATCTGAAAACATTGTGTAAGTATTTTAAATTTTTCTTTTAATCAAAGTACGTTTAGCCCATTTTAAACCCAGATTCAATTTTCAAGGTAGAGATGACCAATATTGGATTATCAATTTTTCACCAGTTTTTGAGCACATACGGAAAGAAAATAACACATATATAATCGGAGGTTCGGAATCTTTATAACACTGAATTCTAAAGGATCTGTGCTATGAAAAAAAACTTAAACGTTTGGAATTTTTCGACTGATTTTAGAAAGGGGATTACTGAATATGGCGATTATTACAACGTCTTTGCTGATCCCGTCACGTATATATTTGCTTCATAATGAAAATTCACCACAGATAACAAACAGAGAGATATAGAAATTATTAATAAGCTTGTGAATCAAGTTCCATTAATACAGAAACTTAATTCACTTGTCTAATGTAAAAACCAACACTCTCTCACCTTGGCAAAAGATTCATTACACAATTGCTTCACGCAAGCACTCTTTCTGGATTTATCGTACCAGATATAATGTTTTGTTGTACGTGATCAGCATGAATAACGCAGATTGCGGGAGGTGTGTATTTTTTTTTTGTTCAGACAGAAATAGCGAGAAGTGAAATTGAACGAAAAAGTTAATTTACGTCAGCAGAATTTCGCGTTCCTCTTTCACTAAAGTATTTGAAGAATGATGAAAATTTTTATATCTTTGGAAGAAAAAAAAACTGCTTGATGTTTTATTTAATGTGATTTATGACCATCTATTGCTGAATACTGTATGAGTGAATTTTTTTCGACATCTTCTAATTTTTTAATATTATTAATCTGTATTCATGACAACATACTGCTCTGAACCACAATATATTATTGCAGGAAGCCGTAATATCCTTAATTGGCATGCAATTAGGCAAATATATATTATATGGTACCAGTTGTGTAAAGTAACTTTATTTTGATTTTTAGGTACTCAAAGTAAATGTTTAATGCTCATCTCTGAAGATGATGTCTCATCATCTGTAATTTGTCATTCAGAATAACATATGAAAAGTAAGTTTCTAATTGAAGATGGTATTTATGTTCTGACTGTAAGCTGGAATGACACGATATCTCCCTCTCAAAATTTAAATTTTTCATTGCAGTCTCCTCAATTGTCTGGCGCCAGCTTTTTTCTACATTCTCGTTTCTACAATACCCTCTCCTTCTTTCTAGTTGTTTGGTTGCTTTGTATAATCATCTCCATCACGCAACTTTTGGCCGTTTTGAACCTCATAAACCTGGCCCAACGGCTTAAACCGAGAGATAGTTTATACTTATCTTTTTCCATATCCTTTCTAGAGGGTTTCAGTCGCAGGTTTACCTGAACAATAAAAAAATAGAATGGTCACTCATAGCTCAGATCGTGACTTCTTCTCACTTGGACGAATGAATGAAAAGTACATTTTCCTAACGTGTGTCAAACGCGGTGCTATGATCACGTCACGAAAAATTTCCATTTTCGTAAAAAAGAGATAGCATTGCTCATGTCAGAAGACAACTATTCATATTATTGTCTACTGTATTCTCAAAAGTTTCAGAAGTTTTGAAAGATGCCTGGTTTGAAGATTCTACATTTCTCATCATGAAACCTCATTGTTTCTTAAAGTACTATGTTCATTAACACAAAAACACTTTTGCTCACAGTAGCTAGAGATACTTATGTCACACAAAGGGCAAAAATTAACTTAGAAATTCTTACTGCAAGAAAATTTACATATTTTAATTACTACTAAAGGTAATAGAAGTAAGACTCAAAGAGATTCAACTGAATATTAAATAAATTACCAATAGTTGGCTGGAGTTTTAAACTATAAAAGGGATATAATAGCAGCTAATTTTGTTCCTCTGTAAAATATATTTACGGCTCGTAAATATATTTTACAGCTGATGACAACAAGACTCAATATTTAATGCTGATACCCTATAAAATTTGCTCACTACTAAAGTTACTACCTTATCATTACGTTTTTTTTCTGGTGCCAGAAGATTTTGTCGACGTCACTAATCTGTGCTAACTTCAGGGGGGGGGGGGAAATTCGCATTTGTGCCTCTGAGGTCATTTGGTTGCTTTCTGACCCGTGTTTTCAGATAATCATCTTCGCACTCATACTAAATTACCATAAAAGAGTTTCTTCTTTACGCGTCTGAGAGGTGGTTGAATTTGATGAAATGAAAGATTTTTCATCTTTCGAAAAAGAAGAGCGAATTAAAATAAAAGGGATCTAAATCTACAAGATTTAGCTGCAAAATCCTTTGTATGAAGTATAATTTCCTTTCTTTCCTTACTTTGCTTTCTGTACAAGAAATCAATATAAATGAAGAAAATGAAGGTTTAGGGGATTTAAAAATAGTGAAGAATTGAAACTATCAGAAATATTAAACCTACAATACCATTCATTCATATTTGTATTATTATTATTATTATTATTTTGCTAATGCAGCGTTAACTGCATTGGTGGCACCTAAATTTTGACCGAGCACCTCCGGGGTCGACATCTGAAGGGGTCCGTACCTTCTCCCAATCTTTCTGACTTCATAGAAGGACTATCTGGTCTACAGATTTAAAGTGCCAATATCCTGCCTAGGCACGAAGGTATTTAATAGCGTTTTTTAGGGTATTTTAGGGTTTTTTAGGGCACGAAGGTATTTAATAGCGGATTCGGACCGATAACCGATTTTATACCACAAGACAACCTTGGGTCCTTTCTATCAAAAGTGATTTTCTTTATCTTTCTCTTTTAGCCTTTTCCTTACGGGGTGGGATAGCATGTAACCCAAGAATACGGCCGAAGAATGAATATATATATATATATATATATATATATATATATATATATATATATGTATATATATATGTGTGTGTGTGTGTGTGTGTGTGTGTGTATGTACCGGATGGTTCAAATTAAAGTATCCTTGTTTAAAACACCATGGCGAGAAAATTAGTGGACGTAACGTCTTCATATTTGGAGGGTATACATATCAGGCCATGGGGAATTGATTGGTGGGACAAAAACAATTAGTTCCAACAAAGACCGCTAGGTGAAAATGAGTCGTTGCGATCGGTTGAAGGTAAGGAAAAAGAAACGTGACTGTACGAAAAAATGAAAGAATACGAGGTATCGGAAATTAACTTTATTAGTATAGTTCGTTACACATGCAGGAACTAAACTACGCTAACTAAGCTTTATGTTTGCAAGCGTGCAGCGTACGCGTTATGTTTCCTGGGTAGCGGCAGGACAACTAAACTTCCAGCCCTTTTCGTCGTGCTGTAGTTAAGTGAGAATTTGAATATTCGACTGTGCGCGCAGTACCGGAGAACAAAATTTGCATACGAGCTGGGCAAAAGAGCTTTCGTAATAGATAAAACTGGGGCCCCACAGGTTCGGAACATTCTTCGACCACCACGATGGTTCTTTCGTTGCCGCAGCGTGCTTTGGCGGCGTTATCGCCGCAAAAGCGCTTTGCTTGTACCGAGGACAGAAAGCTTTACGTACGAGTCCAGTAACACTATGTGCCTGCGGAGAATGGTGAAACGATTCGAGGAAACAGGTAGCTTTTCCATTCAAGCAGGCCGAGGCGAAAAAACGGATACCGCAGGTGATGGATGATGTCAAAACTGCTGTCGTTGAGCAGGCAAATTCGAACACAGCAGGAAGATGCAGGGATCGCGCCGTATCAAGGCAACTCGGATTGTCACCCACTACGGTATGGAGGTGCATGCGGAAAACACTCAGAGCCTGTAACGAGAAATTCGTTCCAGAAATAATTAATTTGGTTGGGCTGGTAACGCACGTTAAATTAATATAAAATCTCTAATTCTGAATAGTTGTTCCTTAAAATAAAATAGCGTAATTTCTATACCGTTCCCTCGACGTGTGTGTTCTTGAGAGCCGTTGCCCATTTAAACCGTAAAAGCTTCAACCGTAATTTGCTTAGCCAGGTGTTAGTCTCAGGATTCCCTTGTTAAGTTTGTCTAAAATGCACTTTTTATGGCTGGTAATTGTAGGGTGTGTCTTGTGAACATCCAACTAGCTTTTGTCGACCCATTTCGTGTTACGTTTGCTCCCTAAATTGGACCATAAAATCGGTTTAAGGTAGAGATAAGACTTGTGCCTCTCATATCCCTTTGTCCGAAAGATTTTTCCCACGAATGAACTTGGCGTCAGCTTGGCGTGAAAGCGCTCTCCGAGTAGGTCTTTCTCCTCTGGTTCGACCAATCGATCAGAGGCGCAAAGTTAGCAATATCGGGGCTAAACCATTCACGGGCCTTAATTTCGCGGCGCACTAGACTTTTTCTCCTCTTGGCGAGGTTTCGGCAAGGCCGGGTTCCTTTTGTTGGCCATTAAGCGCTCGCGTTGTTGTTACGGTCTATTTTCCTCCGTGTTGAGGTAATATTGCTTACGCCTTGCACGTGTGTCCGTTATTTGTGTAATTGGCGCATTTCTAACTATTGTAACCTCGCTTTCCGTATCTTTGCAGGCCTGTCCAGTGATGATAAAGAAATAGTAGAGAGCCATTTTTTTAGAGAGAGTTGTCTCTTATATATTTACGTTTAAGCACCCCATCAGTTTTGGCTCTGCCAATTCTGTTTTTGGGGCCCCTTTTTTTCATATATATTCAACTTGCAATGTTTGATAGTTATACTTCTGACTTTTGACCGGAAATGTCACCATTATTTTTGAGATCCTGTTGACTCAAGCTCACCTTACATTTTGTATATATAGAACATTTTCCTAAGTTGTACTCAAGTAATAGATGAAGTGATTTCTGAAGAATAAAACATTTTTTGGTAACAAAGCTTTGGCTTCATCCTTAGTTTTTTTTAATGGCTCATACATACGCATTCCCAACCGGCTTATTGACAGTGTCCTTTCCTGAGGTTATTGACGCAGAATACTCCACTACGTTCCTGCAACGATCTGGCCGATTGTAAGTTTGTAATTATTCATCCGAAGGACGGAGGGATATCATCGAGGAACTGTATTCTAGCACCTTTGCTGTTTTGTTACTGCGGAACTTTTGGGACTGCTACAGTGCTGATCTAGAATCTACGTTCCTCTTCACCTGTTTCGCTTCAACATCGTTCTTCAAAATAGACTGGTCCATTTTCTTCATTAAGACTTTCAGCTTCCACTTAGACTGTATCCGTCCCTTCATTTCCCCTTTACGGAGGAGACTGTTTCCATCCCATAATCATCAATAGTACAGAGCCTATCCGTATAAGCTCCATCGATTACAAGTGATACAACGCCTCCTGAACATATAAATAATTATCAAATTATCCTAGTTATCAATTCTAATTTGTATAGTTAAATTTAGATTTATATTCAAGCCACGTGCTAAATAAGGCAGGCGAAGCATCAGATACATATAAAACGAAAGCACTTTATTTGGTTACAATGAACATTATAAAAAATATCAATTAATAAATTTTGATTTCATATAATATTTTACAAGATGGAGAGAGGGATATTTACTGAAGGATAACGTACTCACAGGTGGTTCTTTATGTTGTTGTTGTGTTTGCTTACGTGCGTTCGAACACCTCCGTCCGCTGCGACTTTCGCTTCTGCTTCCGAGACAAGATCTGCCCGCCAACCGGCATTGGCGCGGTCCCCCGTCGCCAAACAGCGCGCAGCGCCAAATTCGAAATGTGAGTACGCTCCCTAACACAAGAGTTAAAACATGGCGATTACGATCTGAGTGAAACGTTCGCTTTAACGTTTTTGGCACGTATGGAGGTGGAGCAGAATTGGCCGTGGAACATCCTATGGACCGAAGAGGCTCACTTTTACATGTGCGGAACAGTAAACGCACATAACTGCTGTATCTGGTACCCTGAGAATCCTCACTCGGTACACCAAATGCCCCTGCGTTCACCACATGTGACTGTATGGATCGGCTCCATTGCGACCTTTATGATTGGGCCATTTTCCTTCGAGAAAATCACCCCACAGGGACCAAACACCTGTTCCGTGACTGCAGCAAGTTATCGGGCTATGTTGCAAGGTGTGGGCATTCCATAACTCCAGCAGCGTGGATGTCTCGCTACAATGGTATTCGAACAAGATGGTGAGGTGGATGTTTCTGTATTCCAAAAAGATTCCTCCTCACATTGGACGTGAGGTTCAACAATTGCTGCGACGTCATTTTACGGAGGATCGCATTATCAGCCATTAATTTCCTACCTATGGCCTCCACGTTAACCCGACTTAACCCAGTATGATTTTTGGCTTTGGGGTTACCTCAAATGTAAGGTATCCTACTACGTTTGAAACGTCGATTTTGATGAAATTGTTGAAATTTAAATTTATTCGTGTTTCTTAAAGACTGTGCATTTCTCTTTCCAAATCTGCTTTTATCTTTTCTCTACGATAAATAGAGATGAAATTATAGCGATTTAAAAAGTAGTCGCAGCTGTCAGTTTAGACCGGAAGTGAAGAATCCAAACCCAGAAGTAGTTCGAAAATCTTATTTTTTTAAATAGTTTTGGGATAATTCTAGGTTTTAAAGTTTAAATTATTCATAAGTCATTGTTACTGTATGACCTCACCTATTTTTGCTGTTTTACAAGCAACGTTTTCTATCAGAAATTTGGCAACAACTTCATTCTCAGCGATCGTGTTTACATTTCGCTACGCACTTGTTCGCAACGTGAGTTCGCTAATTACTTGCATTATAAAGCTATTTTTCTCTTACAATTTGTTTGGGAAAGTTTATTTTTTCTATTAACATGGGAAATTCAAGGAATTATTCCCGAAAGAAGCGTAAGTTTACAGGAAATCGTTTCACAAAAACGATCAACAAACAGAAGCTGTGATGATATCTGAAAGCGTCAATACTGCGAGCTCGTCAAAACTTCTTGGAAATAAAGTTATTCCCGAAATTTTAAAGACAAATTCTGAAAATGAACTATACGGTAATCGTATTTTAGATCTTGAGACATTAATAACTTTTTTTTCATTTCTTTGCTGCCCCATGTGTTTGAATAATGATTTAGTTTTGACTGAAGATTCCACTTTTGGTCTGTGTTCCAACTTCCAGCTAAAATGTAATAAATTTACATTTATAAAAGGTTTCTCCTCAACTAAGAAGGTGCAAAATAAAAATGTTATCAATCCTCAGTTGGTATGTGGTCTGCAGCTTATTGGTAGAGGATTTTGTTCAGGGAAGAAACTCTGCAGTATTTTAAACCTACCCTATCTTTCAAAGGGAATTTTTCGACGAACAGAAGAAAATATGTTGACTGTTGTATCAAATGTTGCAGAAGAAAGTATGATAGAAGCTGCAGAAGAAATTAGAAAGAAATCTAAAAATGTTGTAAACTGTGGGGTGTCAGTGGATGACACCTGGCAACGACGTGGGTTTTCATCTTTGAATGGCTGTGTGACTGCTGTCTCCATCAACACAGGGAAGATTTTGGATCTTTAAATGTTATCTCAGCATTGTAGAATTTGCCAGAAATCCAAATCGAGTGGTACAAAACGCCCGCATGTCTGTAACAATCACAAGGGGTCAGCCGCAAGTATGGAGACTGTGGGAGTCTATAGAATCTTTGAAAGATCAAAAGCATTACGAATGCTTCGATATACCGACTATTATGGTGACGGGGATTCTAAGGCTTATATAAATGTTAAAGACATATATGGACCAGATTCCGTCACTAAATTAGAGTGCATTGGCCATGTGCAGAAGAGAGTGGGAAGTCGGTTGAGGAAGCTAAAGAAGACCCAGAAAGGCCTGGAGGAAAAGGTAAACTTACGGATGCTTTCATAGATAAATTGCAGAACTACTACGGAATAGCTATCAGAAGTCACAACGGTGGCGATGTAAAGGATTTAAAAAGCGCTGTAATTGCCGCATTCTTTCACGCCTGTTCAAGTAAGAAGCAGCCGATGCACGGTCAGTGTCCTATAGGACCAGATAGCTGGTGCAAGTACCAAAAGAACAGAGAGTTAGGGAAGAATAATGATGATAAGTCTGCTGGTCTTACTAAAAAAATATGGATGTCGTAAAACCAGTGTATATGGAACTCTGTGATCAGCATCTGCTTAAAAATGTTTGCATGGCATGACACAGAACAATTTCGAAAGCTTCAATAATGTTCTGGGGCAAATTATACCAAAATCTACATTTGTGGAGATAAAAACGTTGAGATTAGGTGTATACCTTGCTGTTTTACAGTTTAATAAAGGATTGACGAGCATAATAGCTGTATTAGAAGCAATGGGCTTAACTTCTGGACAGTATATGGTTGAGGGATTGTGATTTATTGATAAAGAGCGAATCCACGATTCTCAGAGACATTCCTTACCAGAAGCAAAAATGCTCCGGTAGAAATTACGGGCTAAAAGAAAAAAAATATGTGAAGGATGAGGATATGGAGGGATTAAATTACGAAGCTGGAGGATTGTAAGCTGTTTTTTGTTTAAATATATACTATTAAGGACATGTGAAAACTTTTAAATGCGTTTTCTGAAAAACTTGTTTTTCATCAAAAAGACTACACGACTATTGTGATATCTCAAAATTTAATCAGGATATATCTATGAAATTTTTCAGGTATATTTTTCATAATACTAAGAATGCAATGACCTACAGATTAGGCTCTAGGTATATTATTTGTTGATTTATAGCTGCATTTATAAAAAATCTCGTGAGAAATTAATGAAATTTTATATGTAACTGTATACGAACACCTGTATTTTTTTTAAATTTCAAAATATTGATTAGTTTGTAGGTGATTACACTCTTGAGTGCCTTACGCACGTATGATAAAAATAAAACAATGTTTTATGCATAATTTTATGCATAAGAGCCTTTTATGCTAAATTTTGCAAAATTTTCACCCAAGTTTTTCAATTTTGTGAAAAATTGCATAGTTATGGTGTATTTTTTCCTCATTTTCCTATTTTTATACTATATTCCACTGAAAAATAACAAATAAATTTTCACGGGTCAAGTTTTTGAAAAAAAGTGCTCCGAACGTAGTCGGATACCTTAAAGTTTATCGGGGAAACATAGGGAATCAGGCAGATTTGAAGAACAACATCCTCTTGCACGTGCGCAACATCGGTCCCGACCAGTTACACGCCGCTGTGGATCATGCTATAACGCGGTGTCACGCGTTGGCCCTGGAGCACGGTGGACACATTGAAAACCACCTATGAAATCCTTGTGTGCTGTTGTCACTACGCGCATGCCTTTCGTTTGTGTCATCATTAACATTTCTGTAGGATCGACAGTTCTTGTGTAACGAACTGTACTAATAAAGTTAATTACCGACACCTCGTATTCTTTCCTTTCTTCGTACAGTCATGTTTGATTTTCCTTATCTTCAACCAGTTGCAGCGCCTCATTTTCACCTAGCAATCTTTGTTGGAACTCATTGTTTTTCCCCCCAATCAATTCCCCATGGCCCGATATGTATACCCTCCAAATATGAAGACGTTACGTCCACTGCTTTTCTCGCCAGGGCGTCTCCGAAACAGGGATACTTTTATTTGAACTACCCGGTATATATATATATATATATATATATATATATATATATATATATATATATATATATATATATATATATATATATATATATATATATATAACTCTCTTAATGGCCGTTCTTACAAAGGGAGTACGAAATTTCCCGTTCTAAACAGGGAATCTGAGCAATGAGCCCCGTAAGCTAGAGGTTAAACTACTGGAAAAATAACAGAAAAATAGTATTAAATTTTCTCCTGAAATTTATATTGACGTAAATTACTACATACAAAATATTTAGTTATTCACATCATAATATATATTAATGCAATAAAGAAAAATATTTAAGTGCAAAACAATTTATAAAGATGCATGTTGTACCGCTGAGTTGTTTGTTTTTTAGACCACAGACTCTAAGACTAACTATATAATTTATACTGCTTTATACACCTGTCTCATATCTTTGTAGGTAATTACACGAATAAGCAAAAAATGAATCTTGAAAGTTGGGAACTTTACATATGAAGACATTTCTCAAAATATTATAGTTTTTTTAAAAAAAATATCGTGTGGTTAAACAGTCATTCCCATTCAACAAATATTTTTCATCCTTTTTTATTGCGCGTTTTGTTTTGAAAATGGTCTTGAATAATTTCCTTAAATAGGATTTTTAAACTTATATTTATTTATTAATTTATTAACACTCTTACCATTATTTAAGATGAAAAATGTACTTTACTTTAGTTTAAGGCCGTTTTAGGAATTAATGGTTGCTCATAAATAATTCATACAAATATGGCATGGACCAACTCTGTCCGGAAAATGGGGAAAAGAAAACTCCATCCGGTAGCACAGAATGACTGTTAAACTTCATTAAAAATTAATGCCGCAATATTTTCTGCGAACCGATATTTTAAAGGACACAGTAAAATGAATAGTTTCCTCAATGCAGATATTATGAACAATAGTAGAAGAAAGTAACCCGGGAATAATATATATATAACGTCCAAGGTAATTATCAGAATTTATTTTTAGCAGCCAGTATTAATCACGTTAAAACCGTTTAACCGATTTTAAGGGAGCAATAAAGCGCAGGTAACAGTCAGTTAGCCGAAATTAACAGAGTTTTGTTCAGCAATACATTGAAAACGCTGATATCTTTGAGGCGGTGAATTATCATCATAATGTGCATATTGTTGGGGTGCAGGACGAAATTAAAGCCAAATGAAAGATAGTTTCTAAAAGTTATGCATAAATGATGACGGCTTAAGCGAAAGAATTCACGTTCGGAAAAGAGAACAAGAGTAAGAGATGAAGGAAAATTATCTTAGCATATTCTGTATATCAGATGGGTTAAAATTCCTTAATGTATTTTCATTGCTATGTTTTGTTACCGAATATATTATTTTTCCAATATTTATTAATCTGAGTTAAAATCCATTAATGTATCTACCTTACTATGCTTCTTTAGCTAAAATATTACTTTTTCAATATCTATAAACTTCAGTCAAACGAGATAAAATCCATTAATGTACTTTTATTACTATTTCTGTTACCTAATATATTACTTTTTATCAATATTTATAAATTTGAGTTAGATGAGTTAAAATCCATTAATATATTTTCCCCACTTTGTTCGGTTACCTGACATATATATTTTTTGCAATATTTATAAATTTGAGTCAAACGAGTGAAAACCTATTAATGTATATTCATTACTATGTTTTGTAACCTAATATGTTATTTTTCCGATGTTTATTAATCTGAGTTAGAGGAATTAAAATTCATTAATGTATCTCCTTTTACTATGCTTCATTAATTAATATATTACTTTTTCAATATCTAAAAACTTGTAACCTAATATATTATTTTTTTCAATATTTATAAATTTGAGTTGATGAGTTAAAATACACTAATGAGTTTTCACTACTATGCTTTGTTACCTGACATATTGTTTTTAGCATTATTGATAAATTTGAGTCAGACGAGTTAGAACCCATAAATGTATTTTCATTGTAATGTTTTGTTACGTAATATATTATTTTCCCCATATTTATTAATATGAGTTAGATGAGTTAAAATCCATGACTGTATTTCCACTACTATGTTTCGTTAACTAATATATCACTTCCAACATCGATAAACTTCAAACAAACGAGTTAAAATCCATTAATGCACTTTCATTACTATTTTTGGTACCTAATATATTCTTTTTTTCAATATTTATAAACTTGAATTAGATGAGTTAAAATCCATTAATCTACTTTCACTACTATGCTTTGTTACCTGATTTATTGTTTTTAGCAATATTTGTAAATTTGAGTCAGACGAGTTAGAACCCATTAATGTATTTTCATTACTATCTTTTGTTACCTAATATATTATTCTTGCAATATTTATTAATCTCAGTTAGATGAGTTAAAATCTTTTAATGTATCTCCATTACTATGCTCCGTTAACTAATATATTACTATTTCAATATCTACAAACTTCAATCAAACGAGTTTAAATCGATTAATGTACTTTCATTACTATTTTTGTAACAAATATAAATATTATTTTCTTTCAGTATTTATAAATTTTTTGTTAGATGAGTTAAAATCCATTAATCTATTTTTACTACTATGTTTTGTTACCTAACATATTATTTTTCTGCAATATTTATAAATTTGAGTCAGATGAGTTAGAACGCATTTGTGTATTTTCATTACTGTGTTTTGTTATCTGACATATTATTTTTCCAATATTTATTAATCTGAGTTAGATGAATTAAAATCCCTTAATATATATCTCCATAACTATGCTTCGTTAGCTAATATAGTATTAATTTTTCAATATCTATAAAATTCTGTCAGATGAGTTAAAATCCATTAATGTGGTTTCATTTCTATTTTTGTTACCAATTATGTTATTTTTCTTTCAACATTTATAAATTTGAGTTAGATGAGTAAAAATCTATTAATCTATTTTCACCACTTTGTTCGGTTACCTGACAAATATATTTTTTGCAATATTTATAAATTTGAGTCAGATGAGTTAGAACCCATTAATGCATTTTTATTACTATGCTTTGCTTCCTGACATATGGCTTTTAGCAATATTTATAAATTTGAGTCAAACGAGTTAGAACTCATTAATGTATATTTATTAGTATGTTTAGTTACCTAATGTATCATTTTTCCAATGTTTATTAATCTGAGTTAGATGACTTAAAATTCTTTAATGTATCTCCTTTTACTATGCTTCGTTAATTAATATATTTCTTTTTCAATATCTAAGAACTTGTAACCTAATATATTATTTTCTTCAATATTTATAAATTTGAGTTAGATGAGTTAAAATCCACTAATCAGTTTTCACTACTATGCTTTGTTACTTGACATATTGTTTTTAGCAATATTGATAAATTTGAGTCAGACGAGTTAGAAGCCGTAAATGTATTTTCATTGCAATGTTTTGTTACGCAATATATTATTTATGCCATATTTATTAATATGAGTTAGATGAGTTAATATCCATGCATGTATCTCCACTGCTATGCTTCGTTAACTAGTATATCACTTTTCCAACATATAAACTTCAGACAAACGAGTTAAAATCCAGTTATGAACTTTCATTACTATTTTTGTTACCAAATATATTATTTTTACTTTCAACATTTATAAATTTGAGTTAGATGATTAAAAATCCATTAATCTATTTTCACCACTGTGTTCTGTTACCTGAGATATATAGTTTTTGCAATATTTATAAATTTGAGTCAGATGAGTTAGAACTCATTAATGTATTTTCATTACTACGTTTTGTTATCTGAAATATTATTTCTTCAATATTTAGGAATTTGTTTTCGGGTAACTTTTAATACTCTTTATAAAGTGAGTATTAAGATAGAAAACAAAATATTTCAAAATTCTGAGTACTCTATTTTCATGAGTTGTATTGTACAAATGAAATATCGCACAATATCTCGCATAAAATATGCATAATACTTAATGCTTAATTACTTTAAGGTTATATTAGATTTGAAACATAAGCTCCGAAGAAAAATTTAGAGTGCAAGCAGTTCTGATCGATAATTTTTTCTTCCCCACATATTAATCGTATAATGTTAATTAAACTTACGAAATAATTGGGTAAACTTCATTAGCTGGGAGTGAAAAATTATTATTACTTATAGATGTTTTTATAGAAAATTGCATATACTGGTGCAAATATATTGTTCATTGCTAATGGTGTTTATCAGAGTACATTTTCATAACGTTAACAGTGTATTCATTTATGTTTTCTCTTTTCGAACGCAGCTGAGAAATTAAAATATTTTGTTTTCAAGAAATGAAAAATGAACAGAATGAAGGTTTTGAAAGAATTTTTGAATCTATGGAAGTTTGTAAATGAAAAAAAACAAGAAATATATATATATATATATATATATATATATATAAAGACAAAGTTGAAAGTGAAAAAACAGTATATGCTCAAAACTACTGCAGCCAGGAACTAAAAACATGAAAAGATAAGTGAAAAATAGATTTTTGACAGCATCTCTTCATCAGCGGTGCCGATACTGTCTAAAAACCAATGGATTGTTTCTGATAAGTATGATCTGAGCAATAAACATACTTAGACACCGTACAATCCATAAGACACAGAAGAAGTGAATAAACAGTTGCTTAATCATAGAACACCAAGCCCGGCGCCAGACTTTGCGGTTTCCTTTACTTAAAGTGGAAGTTAAGTAAAGGAAACCGCAAGAAGACTGACGTCTCAAATCTTGCAACCATGCAGCAAATGGAAACACAGAAGCAGACTTACTAAGGATACTGTGTTATAGGACAATATTACCTAAGTTAACTTAGACATTTATTATGACTAAGAGTTATTATTATTATTTATTATTTATTGTTATTAATACACAAGTTGTTATTTATTATTTTATTTTTTTATTTTTTAGTAGTTATTTACTTTAATTAATCTTTTAGTTTAGTATTACTAATTATTAACAACAGAACATGCTATTCAGTAAATCTAAAACAAACAATTATGTGCTTGGAAAGACTATCAGGGTAAAAATTACGTTTTAGCACTGCTAACAATTCTATAATATGCTTATACCTATTGTCCTTAGAACAAAGCCTATTTATTCTTACTAGCTGATTTATAATAATATTATTAAATACAGATTTGTGTAAGCATGTTGAGTAATTTTGAAATTTAACAATATTAAAGTCATAAGCTGATCTTTTATCATATAGATCAAAAGTAAAATTGCAATGAGAATTTTTTTTTAATTTTTATATCTAAAAGGTTTACATTTAGTTTATCTTGGCTACTTTGTATTAGTTCCAGAATAAGAAGGTAAAAATTTAAGGCTATATTATTATTACTTTTATTAATTACAATTATGTCATCAATATATCAAAATATTGTGTAATTGCTATTATCAATATTATTAATATTATCAACTTCAAAAAAATGTAAGTATAAAATGGCTAGCATACTTGAAGCATTTCCACCTTGTGGTACACCTTTAACCTGTAAGTAAATACTATTTTTGTGTTCTATATAATATATACATATATATGTATACATACACACACACACACACATATATATACACTGCTGGCCACTGTAAATGCAACACCCTGAAGGAAACATGTAAATAACATGAAATTTACAACATGCATTAGCGGAGGTGAGATATGCAAATGATTAGAATTTCAGCACAGACGCACATCACGCGCGCCTGTGGCGCCACTTCAAAGCGCTATTTAAGGCTTGGAGATTTCGACGATTTCAAGTTCGGCAATTGTGTTTTTCTTGTGGTTTTTTTCAAAAAAACGATCAATTATGCCTCGTCGAAAACAGCGATCATCTTTTGATCAAGTATCCGAGTTCTACAGAAGAAGGATAGTGACCTACCGAGATTGTGGATTATCTTTCAGGGAAATCGGTAGTCGTGTTGGACGAAGCCAAACAACTGTAATGCGGATATGTGATCGTTGGATGCAGGAGGGTACGACGGACCGGCGTGTTGGATCGCATCCACCTCAGCGCACCACTTCACGTTATGACAGGCAAATTGTGCGCATGTCAGTGACGGATCGCTCAGTCACATCAGGAACCATAGCACAGCACATGTAGTCTGTAACCCATTATCCAGTGTCTGCGCGTACCATTCGACGCCGTTTACAGCAGAGTGGTCTCTCCGCAAGACGTCCATTGCTTTGTCTACCCTTGACGCAGAACCACAGACGTCTCCGCCGCCAATGGTGCGATGACAGAAGGATGTGGATGGCAGAATGGAATGAAATTGTCTTTACTGACGAGTGACGCTTCTGTCTGCAACACCACGATGGTCGCATTCGAGTCTGGAGACACCGTTAAGAGAGGATGCTGAACAGCTGCGTTATGCACCGCCACACTGATCCTGCACCGGGTATTATGGTAAGGGGCGGTATTGGATATCACACTCGTACACCTCTAGTACGCATTGCCGGTACTTTAAATAGCCAGCGCTACATCTCCGAGGTGTTGGAGCCAGTTGTCCTTCCTTACCTTCAGGGCTTGCCCACAGCCATATTTCAACAGGATAATGCGCGACCACATGTGGCACGCATTGTCCAACGGTTCTTCGTCAATCGCCAGATTGAATTGCTTCCCTGGCCGCCTCGCTCTCCGGATCTTTCGCCGATAGAAAACATGTGGTCCATGGTTGCTCTACGATTGACCCAGATTCCATCCCCAGCTGCCACAGCAGATCAACTTTAGCAACGTGTGGAAGCTGCTTGGTCTGCTGTACCCCAAGAACTCATCCAAAGTCTCTTTGAATCAATGCCGAAGCGTGTGGCAGCGGTGATCTCCAAGAATGGCTGCCACTCTGGCTACTGATTTTGGCAGGAACCACACTTCACAGAAGTCTATAAATTTAATCATCTGATACTTGGTTAACATGTTGTCTACAAAATAAATTTTGTTGTGATATCTCTTGTCTTTCTTGGTGTTGCAATTTGGGTGGCCAGTAGTGTATATATATATATATATATATATAAAAAATAATAACGCCCTTCCATTTATTAATACTATCCACTTCCTATAACTCTTATACAACTTTACCACTTATGTAACTACTCTCGCTTTATTGGGATGCCTAGCTGGTGCTGAGAATATTGCACCATAGATGGTCTCGAGTACAGACGAAACTGGTCTTTCTTTTTGTTGCTGGGAGAGTCGAACTGCGCTGACTAAGCGTTTGGATATGGTGGGAAGAAGCCGCTAAGCCCCTTCTGTATTCACTGTAAATATGTAAATAACAAAGGTAAACAGTGGTTTTAGTGCCGGGGTATTTGGAGCGGATTTCATATGAATTTGATGCTCTGAATTTATATATGGCATTAGTCTTTTCTCAGGAGCTGAAATTTCTAAGATATAACACTTTCGTGAAATATATGTTACACTATTTTAAGTTAAATCCATGGATCAAATTAAAAACTAAACAGGAATTTTTTAATTATTATTACATTTTAAAAAAATGTTAAACGAATATAAAAATCAGAGAATATTGCAGTAGTACCTATCTAATTACAAAGAGCAAGAAAGAGGAAAAAGTCATTGATGAAACGAACTGGTCACTGAACACTTCAGAAACTTCTTTTCCGTGACAATGTATTTTAGAACAGTCCCTTTTTAAACTCCAGCAGTAATCTGCCATCATGTGCATATCCCATCGTTCTTAGTAGCAGTCCTCCATAGTTTTAATATCCTGGTGAAATCTTTCACCTTCTTCCTCACTAGTGTCTCCTAAATTTTCAGGAAAATGGTCTAAGTGGCTGTGTAAATAGTGCACCTTAATGCTCATGTTACACCCAAGAGACCTGAAACTGTTCAGGATCTCGTTTACCAGTTGAACATAGTTTTCAGCTTTGCATTTGCCCACAAAATTCCCGACTACTGCAACAAATGAGGTCTAGGCTTTTCGCACATCCTCATTCATGGAATTTACGAAGGCAGGATACTTAATGAGTTGTCTTATTTGTGGGCCGTCAAATATTCCTGCTTTAATTTTTTCCGTATTGGTCCTAGGCATTTCCCCCCTATATATGCAAAGCATGATCCGTTCATATCAAGAGCCTTTGCAAACTACTTCAATAGGCCGAGCTTGATATGCAGTGGAAAAAAGAGGATTTTCTAGCTTCTAACTAAGGGGTCGTTAATGGCATTCTTTTCCCCAACGTCTATGTTTTCTCTCTTAGGCCTTTCTTTTCTAACCTAGTGGTGTGTTTTGTCTCTGCTATCCCAGATGCACACGATGCAAGGATATTTGGTGTAGCAACTTCGCTGTCCAATGAGAATGTTTACCAATTTTAAGTCCACACAATTCACCCATTGATGTTCATGATGCTTTATCTTCTTCAAGACCAAAGCTATGATGTCATATTCTTCTATCATTTTCGTTGAGTGAGCAATTGCTATTGAACCATATTTGTTCCCATTGGGCAGAAGGAAACATTTCGAACTTCGCTTTGAGCTGTGAATAAATAGGCGCCAATCATCTGGGAAATATTCAGAAAGACCCATTTTTCCCAGAAGTCCAGTTTCCCAAGAGAACAAATCACACATACTTGAATGTATTGAATAGAAAAAACATTGATAGATAAGTGGATATACAGTAAAACCTCGTTTATGCGGCTCTTGTTGATCCGGATCTCCGTATAATCAAAATCAGATTTGTAGATATTATTTTTATTTAATCTTAACATTAGATAATAATTTTTCACTTTGATATCAAAAACATAAGTACGCCAACAAGTACTTATGTATCCACTGTGTTATTCGCTTTTTAGTTTGATTCAATGTACAGGTCATTCATAGATTGTGCAATAAATTATGGTAATAAAATATTTTTGTTGAGTTTAAGAAAGCTTTACTAGACTTACCATTTCTTTGTTAAGAAAGGATGTGAAAAGTTATTCTTATTTTTTTATTTTCTTGTAAACAGTACTATGTAATTTTGTTACAAAACAGTCTTCTTAGTTAAGGATTTTGTATTGCTTATTACCCATATTACTCGGATTATCCGGATTGCCTATGGTCCCAGTTAGTCCGGATAAACAAAGTTTTACTGTATCTAAAGAAGTAGAGCTAATAGAGAAAAACCGATTTCATATTTAGAATCAGCACCCAAAATATTGCTAAAATCAGTTCTAAAATCCAACGCACATTTTTTTTTACCCTGTGTAATTTTTTCTCTTTATACTTTCTATAAATGTTACCCAGACAAATATCCACTGTGTAGATAATGTGTTCAAGTTAATAAAGTTATAATTCCCATCCACTGGATTGTTTGCCTGGATTTGATATTGCTGAAGCCTGACTACAACTTTTCAATTCAAGATATATATATATATATATATATATATATATATATAATTTTCGTCAATCATTTACTTACCCTGTCTCCGAAACAGTTTATATCAGAGCACAATTCATGACTACTAGTTCCTATTTTCAATTAAACAATCTTCAGTTGAGGAGCTGAAAATCTTTTTCCCCGTTTTTTTAATGTTAACGCATACTACAAGAAAATTTTCCACTTTTTTATTAAATATATTCAATTTTATGAGGTTTGTTATAATTAGCCTCGTAATACGATTATTACCACTTTGTGTGAAACGAATCAAATTATGAAATATGTAACTTTAACAATTTTCTTAACATAAATTTTTAATTTATCTAGATGCTTGACGCGAGAGTTAAACAACTGCTTTAAAGAATAGCTTGGTCCAAGTTTATGAAAATATGATGCTATGCTTTGAGAAAATCCCAATTTATAAAGTTGTAGACACTTTATGGACGCAAGTAATACATAATTAATATGCATATTCTCCAGAATGAGTTTGGTGCTTCTACTCGGCACTAAAACAGTTTAATATCTGCTTTGGGAATAAGTTTTGAAGATATAAGTTTTAGCACCTTGTAATAATTAATTCGGAATTTGTTTACAGGGGCAAAATAGCAGCTATAAATTTAAATTTTTTAATAATTGTTAAATCAATGAGCGGAAGCATTTGTCAATGTAAATGAAAATTTATAACTGAGTTGAATTTGTTAAAGTCATAAACCTGCAAATTAAATAATTTTTATTATCTCTTTAAATAGCAGACCATTTTAACATTTTTTAGAATTTCCATGAGTTGGAAGAAAGTATTTTCATATTTTATGGAGATGCTCGATATTTCCGGACTAATTAAACACTTGTCCATTAGTAACGTTAGAAATTCCCAGAACAGTCTTTAGCTTTGAGATTAATATTCTGGGTTTTCAGAAGTTTTGGTTTAGTAATAGCCCCTCTCATTATTTTGAAGGTATAATTTACTTCTTTTTCAAAATGTATAGTGTATAAGCAAACGAACGTAATACTATCTTTTTCAAAGAATTGTATTTTGTTAATTACTTACATTTGAATTCACTAATTATGGTTTTCTGAGTTCAAATGTGTTTCCGAGGTTGTCGGGATTTAGCTGTGTAATCAACGCAGTAATATGAGAAGAAAAATATTTCTAGGGGGTCACATACGTCCGTTTTAAGCAATTGTTGTAATATATAAAAGACTCAAATATTGCCCTGAATCAACGTTTTTAATATAGTTTCGGCCATGTTGCTTTATATGGAAAGAATTCTGCAAGAAATTTTTACCATGGCACAGAAATCGCTGTGACAAAAATAGTAAAAACGAATGGATATAAGGTAATATGAGAAACAAAATAGACAAAACTACAAAAAATCAATTTACATAGCAATTTGGCTTTGAACATCGAAGTATAGAAGATTTCGACCTTAAAAAGGTTAAACAATATAGACTTATAAAATTTTTTTAAAGAGTCTAATGACTAATAAGTTATTTTTAGAATTTATATATTCAGCTAATCCTTAAGTATTTATATAGATAAAAGAGATGTTTCAAAACTTGAATATTTCCGTTGGAATAAACTTTTTTTTTCATTTCCAGTGTTAAAAAAATGTGTTTCATGGAACAGAAAGATTTTAAGTCAGAATAAAGGTAATCTGAACAACAGAGATCTAGAATATTTTCCGTCTTCTGCATAAGAAACTTATGACAACTCTGTTTTTCAGGATTAAAAAAGTAAGATTTTTTCCTCATAAAAAACTCTTTAGGGGAAAAGAAGCCGCTCAAGGGCATACACTAGGGAAATTTGTAAGACAACATTTGAATTCAAGAAAATATTAATGAGTGATATTAAAAAAAGTTCATTCATATATATATATATATAAATAAATATATATATATATACATATACACTGAAGTGCCACTGAATTAGCGATACGTACCTAGTAACGAGTTGGGCCTCCTCTCGCCTTGATAACGGCTGCCACAGGACGAGGCATAGATTCAACAAGTTTCTGGAAACGTTCCAAGGGAATGGCTTGCCAAATATTGGCTAAAGCTGTCCATAATTCAGTAAGGTTCTTTGGTGCTGTGTGATGGCCTTTCACGCCTTGTTCCAAAACATCCCAAAGATGCTCAATAGGATATAATTCTGGGCTTCTAGGTGGCCAATTCATGACAGAGAAGTCAGAGGAATGGTCATCCAACCAGCCAGTAACCAACCGGGACTTGTGAGAGGTACAGTTGTCTTGCTGGAAAACTCCATTACCGTGTGGATAACAGACCAGCATAAACGGATGGAGGTGATCACCCAGCAACTCTACGTCCCGAATTGCATTGAGGGAGTTTGGTACACGCACCAAAGATCCCAAATTGTGCCACGAAAAAACACCCCAGACCATGATTGAGCCACCATGCCCTTGTACAGTTCCAGCCAGGCATGCAGGATCCATGGCTTCATGAGCCTGACGCCATATTCTCAGCCTCCCGTCGGCGTTAAGAAGTCAAATGCTCACATCTGCGTATATTGTTCGCACACTTATATGCGTCGCATATTTACTGGCTACCTGAGTACACCGAATGAAATTCGCAAAGAATTATTACCTGGAATCGAAATTTCTCCTCTTTCATATCGTGCCAGTTCATCCATTAACCACCAAAGTTTAAAATTTTACATATTCCGTCAAAGCCTATAAGCATATCAATTTGTGCCCAATTTGCATTACCCCTTTTTGGTGTGTCGTTGTTTTTGTTTAAAAGTGTATTAAATATCAAAATTATGTTATGGTAATTTGAGATTAATCTCTTATAATTCAACCCTTCTCCGGATTTCAATCTTTATAATCAAAGATGCGCAATATCGTTGCGTATCTGTAACAAAAAATAAGTTATCGTCATGACATAGAATAGACTTCAAACAGAAATCTTGGTGCGTCGTTTTTTTTTGTCCAAGTGTGTGTGTGTATGTATATATACAAATATATATATATATATCTATATATATATAAATATATATAATTATAATAAAGATTTTATAAAGAAAAGTTGTTTTCTAATAAACAACTCCCAATAAAATAGATAAAAAAATCTCAAGGAAGTGCTTTGGGGAAAATTTATAAGACAACATTTAAATTCAAGCCCACTATAATGAACAATATCCCCAAAATAGTTGATATATATGTATACACACACACACACACACACACACACACACACACACACACACACATATATATATATATATATATGTGTGTGTGTGTGTGTGGGATTTATGCGAAATATTTTCTTATGTCATAGTAATATTCTCTGTTGCTATGCGTAGCCATAGACGCACCAAACCCTTCTTCCTGCGACATTGTTGAGGGGACAGTCGAGGGTTGAATGACCCCGGCTTGGAGTCGATTCGAAGCGTGGTGTGAAAAATGTTCTGTGCACGGGGAAGAGAGAAGTACAGACCTCCAGAGGGAGAAGTTGTGTTGGTGAGTCCGTGCGTAGGCACGAGAGAGTGCGTAGGCCCGATCTTTTGTTCTGTTGAAGGGAAGCGAAGCATTCAACTCCGTGATTATTATTATATTGTATCGGAGGCAGCAATTATGATATGCCGGAAGTAGACTCTCCGGCATATCTTAATTGCTGTCTACCTTAATAAATGATGATTATTGAGTTTTAACAAGTCTAGTTGATTTTTGACTCAAGTGTGTAATTATTGGACACCCCCTAGACGCCGCCACGTATACAGGAAAGTCTACACACACACACACACACACACATATATATATATATACACATAATGATAAAACGAGTCTTGTAGAAGAAGTAACAAAATGAAAAGTTCTTGATACTCTTGATAATTTCCTTTAAAAATGGTACATATTTCTATTATGTTTGCAGAGAACCACATTTAAACGAAAAATGACCACCAAACATTATGACCACCTGTCAATAACGAGTTGGCCCACCTTTGGCGAGCAACACAGCTTCAACCCGCCTTGGCATGGATGCCACAAGTCCTTGGTAGATGGCCGGAGACAGATTGTACCAGATGTTTAAGCAACGGTCACGCAAATCCGAGATATTGCGAATTGGTGGTCTTTGAACTCTGAGCTGTCCTCCCATGACATCCCAAATGTGTTCTATCGGATTGAGATCCCGTGAGTTAGGCGGCCAGGACATTAACTGGAATTCAGCATCATGTTCTTGGAACCACTCCAACACAATTTTAGCCTTGTGACACGGGGCGTTGTCCTGTTGGAACATTCCATTTCCAGCTGGAAAAAGAGAGGCCATGTAAGGGTGCAACTGGTCTGCAATGATGTTCAGATACCCTGTAGTATTCATGGTCTGCTCTACCACAACCACGGGTCCCAGAGACGCCCAAGAGAACGTCCCCCAAAGCATAATACCGCCACCACCGGCCTGTGTATGACCTGTGTATGTACATTGAGGGAGCAACAGTTCACCTAGAAGACGGCGTATCCTGACACGGCCATCGGCGTGATGAATGACAAACCGTGATTCATCTGACCAGGCAACTCTCTCCCACTGATCCATGGACCAGTCGCGATGTTCCCGGGCCCAGCGCAGGCGCAGTTGGCGATGACGCTTGGTCAGCAAAGGCACACGAGTGGGACGTTTGCTGCGTAGCCCCATATCCAACATTGTCCGCTGAACAGTGTGCTGCGATACTATTCTACTTGGCCCTGCATTGTATTGGGCTGTCAGCTGAGCCACTGTCTGGCTCCGGTTTTGCTTCACCATGCGAGACAGTCTCCGACGACCTTTTTCTTTGATAGCGTGTGGACGTCCAACACCATGTCGTCTACTGCTGGTTTCACCGTCATTCATCCACTTTGCATAAGTACTAACAACTGTAGGTCTCGAACAACCCACGAGTCGTGCTGTTTCGGAAATACTTGTTCCGAGCCTTCGAGCCATTACAATCTGCCCTCTATCAAAGTCGCTTAGATCCGCAGCCTTTCCCATCACACACAGAAGTAAGTGGAAGAATGATTCTTCAGACTCTCCAGCAGCAGTTAAATACCACTTCCACTTGATCATGTGCTTTGCACGTCATCCAGGCGAATTCATTGCAAAATGTAGGGGTGGTCATAATGTTTTGGCTCTTGAGTGTATATCAGCGTCGTGCAGTTTAAGCCGAAAAACAGGGCTAAATAAATTAAAAATACTTGATAAAAATATCTACTTGCCTTTTTCTGTGTAATATTGAGGTCCATTACCTGAGAGCAAAATTTAAACCTAGACATATATAAGATGTACTAGAATGTTGAAGAAATAATACTGAAAGAGACGAATATCTCAAGTTCCAATGATACAAAATATAACAACACAAAATTTAAACATTACTTATACCTTTACAAAAAAATACCATTTTATTTTAAAAATTAAATAACTGTTTTAATATTTCCATGTCATTCAAAGTGTCATCACAGCAACCATGTCATCACAGCAAAATCAATACTAATTGCACAGTACGAGAACAAAGCGGAATAAATTTTGAATATAAAATTCAAACTTATATATTAAATAAAATTGCTGGAGTAAATGCATAAAGATTTGAGAATTTGCGTTTAATTTTTGCTGTCTAATTATCGATAAGATTACTTAAATGCTTTTGTTGAATTCTGATTTATTTTACCCCGTAAACTGTTAAGATCGCGCTAATATTTGTTTGCTTTGCAAGTAATTGATTCGAAAAGAATCTAGTTAAAGAAAAAAAAAATTCACCATTCGAGAACCGCTATTATGTTTAAGTAGCTGGCGAACTGTTAAGTAATGCTAGTTAACAAAGGCAAATAAAATTAAAAGAAATCATCTTCAATGTAACGAAGCTATTTTAGAATTCCATTTTTTGATTAGAGCAATAAGCATTTTTTCCCCAGCTTTGAAAACTGCGTTAAAAGTTGTGTTTAATCCGATAAATGAGATTGCCACTGAACATATTTAAAATGTGTTATAGTGTGAAATAAAATGACTAGAGGTATTTTGAAAAAAGCTAGAAAGAAGAGGTTATCCTATTAAATAACGTATTGAAAGAATCAAGCATAGAAAACAGAGGATAATCCAGCTGTTTCTGGTATCCAATTTTCTTTTTCGAGATAAAAGGGAATCATTTAAGAATCATATTCGTTACAAGAATTTTTATGCAAAACTAGCTGAATACACGTGCTTTGCTACGTAGTATATTCAAATTAAATACAACGGTCAATGTATGCAGTTGATGCCAAAGAAATATATGTATTTATAAAAAAGTCGTAACGGATATTTCTCTAGACAAAATAATGTAAAAGAAAATATTCAAATTACATACAACGGTCAATGTATGCAAATAATTTGTATGTTGAATATCCATAAAACATACTAATTTGAATTAAATTCTTAAAAAACATCCAACTCAATTAGTCCATGGGTTAAATTTTATCTTTTACTGTACTATAATTTTTTTTATAAATTTATTTCGTTGTTATGCACGTGACGCAAAATTAATTTTTGAAGTATCACAAAAAAAAGAAACAACGTGATCAGCATTTAATAAGTTAAATTCTAAAAATTAATCTTTAAAAATTCACCAAAAGTCAGAAAATGGAGGTAAAGATTCGAAAAAGATTTCATGTTAAAGGGATTTTTATAATCTTTCTCGTAATATAAATTTTATAGCCCTCAGATTATTATTTTAAATGCAAACTTTAAAGATTGTTACAAAAACAGCTTAAAAATTTAATTTAAAAAAATCTAAGAAGAATTTTTCAAAAATCTTTCTTAGTGCACCCCTATACTATAAAAAGAATCGCTATGCAAAATTTCAGCCCTTTAGTTCCAGCGGTTTGGTCTGTGCGTTATCTGTCACTCAGTCAGTCAGTTACGGAACTGTTTTACATATATAGATAGTGTTATTACATGATAATCTTTTCATAAAATCGACTACAGAATTGATGATATAAAATAGAAGGAAGAGAAGAAAAGGTACAATTCTTAATGTATTGTATATAAATTTATTCCTGACCTTCCTGTTAGAGGTTTCGATATTCTTTTTATTAAGTTCGAAATTATCATATTCAAAATTCTACTTCAGTAGCTAATAAATCGCGGTTCTGGAAGTGATTAAACTAAGAAGCAAAAATGAATGTAAATTCAATGAGTTTGCAAGATAAATCCCAAAAGGAGCCAGATGAAACATGAGCAATGGCTCTAGTGCCGATAGTTATTAAATAAAAGAATGTTTACGCAATTTCAAATCAGATTAGACTACAGAAATTATTGTTATGGTGACAACAACATATTAAATGACATTTATGGCCAACATTGTAGTAAATATTTTGACTTTGTATAGCTATAAACTAATAATTTGTTAAAGAGGTTTGTTTAATGAAGTATTTTCGAATTACTAGGCATTTTGAGCATTTAATTGATTCAATTTTTGAAAAATACAACAGCCAAATAAGATAGTTTTCAAATGGATAGAAAGTTTATCATTGTATGATAGATATATGACATTCGTGTTCTATGAAGGTTGTTCGGTTAAAGATGTGACTGTTTTTGAAACAAACCTTTGATGACCTTAGACGTATATTTTAAGTGAAGCAGGTTCCCATGGCACGGAACAGGGCCCGACATAGCAATAAAGGCCCGACGAGATTAGATCGCTGCCGGTGGAAAAGAATGTAGCAGGTTTCATAAACATTCCTGTCACTAGTACACATTTGTACTGCGATATACCGTTTATGGAAACAGAAGAAGCATTTTGTACGAATCTTGAAGTGAAAATTAGATAGTTAGAAATATTTTGCAACTTACATCGGGGATGTCGCTTTAGCATTCCCTTTGTGCATTGGAAGGACTGGAAATTGTCCGTCAATTGTAAAAATCTGTCTTTGGACGTAATAAATAAGAAACGGTTTGACTTATTTCGAAGAGCTAGATTATATCGCATCACTTGTATAATTCTTGTTTACGCGTGAAATGTATGAAATCCTCTCACAGAGTGAATGGTTATAATATTAGATTCGACATATTCAGATAAAATATGGATTTCAGTATAACGCACATACAGTCGAATATGTAAGAAAATATTTAGACTTCAAGGCACTGAATATATATCGGTATGCTGTAGGGAATCAATCCTAACGGCACAGAATCCTGGCTCTAAACACAGCATCCCCGTCTGGGCAACACTTTTGTGACAAAACAAAATAATTGCCAAAAAGTAATCCGATATAATAATTCATCCAAAGAGTCATTTAAGGCGTTTTTTTCTGTGTGGGATAGAAGCTTAACTTTATTATTATCTGTTAGGAAAAATTTGGTTGTGTAAAGGAAAGTCAAATTGCATTGCAAATGTGGCATCGAACTCAGAATGCTTTAATGTAAAACTTAAATTCGTAATTTCTGATCTTAAAATAATTTGTGCTCCCTATTCGACGTTCACATAATAATACTACGAGAAATAATAGTTTTAATTCCATCTCAGCGTCCTAAATCTTTCACTTTACAAAGAATTATCAGTTCCAATCCTAAGCTTTTAATCCTTCAAAACTAAGCTTTTGATCCTTTACTGAAATCTGAGATAAATTATACTTCAGCTTGTGCAGTTCAGTGCGTAGATTAACGTAAACTGGCTTATTAATATAATTGGAATATTTCGCATCTATTTGATACATTTTACTTAAAAATGTGAGAAATCTTGCTCTTACAGAGCGTAAGATAGGAAATTTACTTGAACGTTTAATTATTCATACAGGGGGAAATTTTTAAATCTAGTGAAATATGAAAGGAAGCATGGATTGGTATTGAATTGTCTCTAGTTTAAATTAAATTGTGTTCGTAAGGCTGTTGTGTGCTAACCTTATTGGATTCGCTCACCTCAATGTTTACCTATGGATAAAATTTGACTACTATTTACAGCTACATAAATGCTGAAAATCCAATAAAAATGGTATTTTCAGATAGCCTGAACTATTCTACACGTTGCAACAGAATTCATGTTATAAATTTCGTCCATCAAAGGAATTGATTTGTGTTTAAAACACACTATATTTAAAACACACTATACCAGATTTTTTTACCCGATTAATTTAAATTTTAAATATCTTTTGCATGTATTTTTAAACTAAAAATATCCCAAGGTATAAAATTTCTTGCTTTATTACGAAGTACAATTGAAAAAAAACTTTAAACTCAAGTCGGCATTCCTTGGACAATTTTTTTTCCATAGGTTAACATTGAGATTAGCGAATCCAATAGGGTTAGCATACAGCAGCCTTAAAGCACATAAGCAAAAAAAAAAATTCTTATTTCACACATTTATCATTAGATTAGAACGAATTTTACGTAAACCCCATCGATTGCAAAGAAGTTGTGAAGTACCTGAATCTATTTCTCCGAATAAAAGGCAGAAACGCTTAACTTAAATAGACTGTTGGGAATTATAATGATGATAGTGAACAATCTGTATAATGTATGGTTTGGGGAAGAAATTTCAGCTATCCGAAAGTTCCGATTAATGATGCCTTGGGATTAAATTTCTTGAGGCCAGTGAGCCTATCAATTAATTGCAGGATGCTTTCTGTCGAAAGGCATCTAGAGGAAAATAAAAACACTTTTTCTTTACTTTCCTTTAATGCAAATGGTAAATTGATGATGAAGGTTCTTTTATTACATTTATGCAATTATTTGAAACAAAATATTTTGAACGAATGTGTATTTTAACTGTAGTTTTAATGTGGCATTTAAAGGTTTTTACTAGAAAAAAAATTATAAAACTTTTTTGAATTTAAATCCAAATATCACAGAATTTCTTAGTTTATACCATTTTATTAATGTCTTTCAACTTTTACTGTATCATAATGATATGCACTTTTATAGGTTTTAGTTATGATTGGTTATAGCTGCACATTCGATATTATTCCAGTAAAAGTTTTGGAAGAGTTATACTTCATACATCTTCAACAAACAACATACTTTACTGACACGTGTTGGATAAACTCAAAAGTGGATATTGAAGCACGTACCTTCTTATCAGCCACGAACGCACATGCTCTCTTGACGGAGATGGTGTGTTCTGGGGAGTCAGAAGTGTTCTCTGTTGCATATATTAAAAGGTGGCTGCAATGGCGGACTGCTTCCGCATAGCACTCTATAATACTAATCTATCAGTTCCTTTGACATGCATGTCCCACGAACAAGGTTCTGACAATGGATGTGGAAAACTGAATTTTCATAAAGAACTTATAGTTGTGGTGGTCTTAAAGTACATGTTGGGGAAGAAACACCTTTGTTAGAAATAATAGTTTGGTCAACAGGCAAAGTTTGGTTTCAGACAGGGTATGCAGAATCTCTTTTTCTTTCCATTGACCATACAGTGTTTATTCTCCTTAAAGCTCAGAATGACATATTTTGTGGCTGCGGCAGTGGACGATGGATTGTGTCCCAACTTATGAAGACATGGGAGCAACACATTAGGTCATAGTCGTTTGGTTTGGTTTGGAGCTCCAGGGTCAACTTTTTGTTACACGGGAGACTAATTAGACCGGAACCTACTGCTTAAAACCGGTTACAAATGGCTACAAACATCAATGCCAAGAATGGGGCTCAAACCCACAGACAGTAGTACTGAATACCGACGCCTTAGTCATTTGGCCATCGTATGGCAGGTCATGAAGCAAAAGGTTGAAAATGGAAGTGCCCGTGCTTCAAGGGCACATATGACTGATCACACGCAACTGTGTGAGAAAACAATTTTTGTTACTTACATTGAGAGAAACTGTTCGAAAGTACTAGTGAAACAGTTTTGATAAGTAAATAAAATTGACAACTGAAGATCCAGTATTTTACCTTTCAAAGATGACCCAGCACATAGAGGGATACTTAGTAGAATTTCAAACCATCGGTTTGTAGCATGGGACTGAATTGAAGCTTTAAGCCGTTATTATATCCCTTTACTACTGAAATAAATTTTGGAATTTATTCGACAGTTCATGTGAACCCAGAACAAAGAAAATTTTAAATGAGCAATGAGGGACACTTTCAAATTGGAGTCGTCGACCGAAAATAACGTGTTCTTCCATACAGCCGGCAGTGAGCTGTGACAAAGCTTATGACAATATAGAAGCAATATGTTATTACGGTTATAGTTATAAAAATATAGACTACAATTACTTCTCTAACATAATGACATAATCTATGTTACCTGCAGAAAATACCTTTCGCAAAATTAGAACAAAAAATATAAAGTCCACCTAATTTTTGGAGCTTTTTGTATAAACTTCCTTCTCATTTCGTAGCAATATTTTTATCGAATTCTTCACATGCTTTTAATTTGTTCTTTCCCCTGTTTGTATTTTTCAAAACTAAAATAATTAGCTTTTATGAG
Source organism: Dolomedes plantarius (assembly GCA_907164885.2). Lineage (NCBI taxonomy): Eukaryota > Metazoa > Arthropoda > Arachnida > Araneae > Dolomedidae > Dolomedes > Dolomedes plantarius. The sequence goes on along the minus strand of OU015491.1, from coordinate 164,697,269 downwards.
AATGAGTTATGGGAAGGGAGATTACACATAATTACCGCTGGATGACAAGAACCAGATTGAAGCGAGAAGGTGTATCTTGGAAACGTATCAGTTAGGTTTTTATTTCAAACAATGCTTTTTAAGATTCAGCTTGTGCGACTGCATAAAGTGAATCTTATGTAGTTAAGGAAAAAGTCAGAAATCTGTAATTCAATCTCCCAGAACATTATCGGTAAACTGTAAAATATATAGTTGTTTTCTTTCTCTTTTAACAATTGAATCTAGATTTAAAGCATAGAACAGGATTACTCAAACTGCGACCCACAAAGCTTTTATGTGCGGCTCAAACTCATTATTAGACAGGTGCTTATTTAATCATAATTTTGGAAATTAGAGCTCTGAAAAATAAAAAAGTGTACGAAAATGTACCACCTGCTTCTCACGTTGTTCGCATCAGCGTATGTTTGTGAATCCTCCAATTCCATATACTAAGAACGTATACTGATTCTCACCTTGATGACGTATTGAGAGGAGCATGTAGCAAGTATAAACTTGATTTGTCTATAGTAGGCAAAAGTTTGTCTTAACATAAAAAGAATCACATACATTTTTAAATCAAAGCTTGAATACATTTAGGTCTTGAGATTTATTTTTACATTATTATATTGTGAGAACATTATATTGTTACATTATTATATAGTTACATTATTATATTATTATATTGTTACATTATTATTATATTGTTACATTATTACATTATTACATTATTATATTGTTACATTATTATATAGGGGAGATAGACGGAAGGCCAAATAGAGCCAAACACTGATGTCCGACGATTATTCTTCGGCCTAAAAGAGTAGTTATTTGGGTTAACTCCTGAATGGTGTGCTGGTGAGGCAATTCCAACTTTGCGATTTCTGGAGCTGTTTGCCGCGAAGCTTCTCCTGAAAATTTTATATAATGGTAAAAATGTTTCCAAGATAGTTTCTACAATTGGAGTTCTTTCTAAAATAAGGAAAGATACATAATGTTCTAACTTATGTCTGATAGGTACAACAGGCTCAAATTTGCTTCAGTCATCGAAAACCTGCTAAATGAGACACCTGATCAATTTATAATTATAAATTGTACATGCGCAACAGCAGGAAGTTAGTAGACGATTATTGATCTAGTATCTACCTTCATTATTTTCCATAAAATTTAAAATTTTTGTTCAAAATTCGCCGTGTATATATGAAATAAAAGAAAATTCAATCAAGGGTAATTTTTTTTTATGTACTAACTTCAACATATTCCCATTTATAATTTTACAAGAAAGAGTATTGGACATATTCATGATGTCCTATGATCTAAAGACAAGTTATTTAATACAGCTGATTATAGGATATTAGAAGCATAAATATTTCAATTTTCATATAAAATAGTAAAAGTGCAAGTTTTTGTTTAAATTTCGCCATGTATATGTGAAATAAAATGAAATTAAATCAAGGGTAATTGCACATCAAATGCAAGAAAAAAGAAACTTTCATATAACTCAAGATCACAAAATTTTACTCAAAATTCCTCCTTAACTGAATTTTTCTGAAATTTACAAATTTCTTATGATCCAGTTTTCATATGTGTGAGTTGATGAGAAATTATCTTTTTTTATATTTAATTCTGACCTAAATAACCATTTTAAAGCATTCTTAAAAAAAGAAATTCTTTATAAATAAATTTGAGGTTAGGACGTTTCTCTAACCTATAGGTAAATGATCCAGTTTACCTGTTTTTTCGGACAACCGACGTTAGTATTCGCATTATTAAAGTACGTGTGTGCGCGCGCGTGTGTGTGTATGTGTGTGTGTGTGTGTGTGTGTGTCTATCTGTCTGTGAGTATGTATACATTTTGCATAATTTTTCGGCATTAATTTTAAGATTAGGTAATTGTTAAACTGTTCGGAGAAATCATTAAACAAAATTTTAATACTGGATTTGATTGTAGGAGAAATTAAATGGAAAATATTACCTGTACATGAATTTTATTCACAGGAGGAATAGGAAAAGGAAGCAGTTATCTGAATAATATTCTTTTTCCTAATGGCGAGGCACTGTGTCGTGAGACATTTGCCTTTTGTTATTCACCGCGATTTGCAAGATAATTTAGTATGGGAGCACAATATAGGTGAGCTGGAATTACTCTCTATGAGAAGGATGACACAGAAAATATGAAACATCATTCGGGATTTGAACCCAAGCCCACTGCGTTGGAGTTCAGAACCCTATCCACTCACCAAGTGGACGGCATCAAATACTTATCAGAATAAATTTTTTTTATGTATTAAATATAACATATCCCCATTTACAATTTTTTGAAATTTACAAGAAACAGTGTTGGACATATTCAAGATGTCATATGAACCGAAGAGAAATTATTTAATATATAGCTGATTATTATAAGATATTACAAGCATAAATATTGCAAGTCTCGTAGAAAACAGTATAAACATTGTATTTTACAGAAGGCTATTTTATATAGATAAATTTAAGAAATGTCATACTTATTATAAGCTATTAATTTTTCTGAGAATGTTTAGTAACTTCACGTCATAAATTTTGTCACACACCTAACTTGCATTTAACTTTACTAATATATATATATGTGTATCAATAATATATATATATATATATATATATATATATATATATATGTGTGTGTGTGTGTGTGTGTGTGTGTGTGTGTGTGTGTGTGTGTGTAGCTCCTTCAAGACTGACACTTATTTAAAGAAGCCATTATAAAGTCTTACTGCATAACTTTCAAATATTTTCAAAATAATAATTTTTAAATGTCATTGTAACATAGTAAGTAGTTTTCAGTATGTGATGAAGTCTAATTAAATGTATTAAATTTACCTCGCAAGTAAATTATATCTGATTGTTAAAATTTTGACCTAGTTAAAATCTAAGAGATCTTTTTATGTCTGTTCATTTCACGAAGTGCCAATCAAGGTATTTAAATGAGAAACTTATTTCTTCGCTATGTCTCGGGATTAAGTATTCCGCTTTAAAAGTATGTATTAATTATTTCAAGAGCTTTTACTATAGACAGCTAGAATATTCATTTAAAATAAATGACTCTGTCAAACACTTGTCTGACACACATTTCAGATAGCTGCTGACAGGTGTTTGGCGAGGAAAGAGAAATTTGAAGTTAGTGATGAATTGCTTAATTTCCACTTAATATAAATATGTACATTTTACTTAAAACGTCTCAGTTCCATTAAGTTTCGATTAAAAGCTACAAGTTTTGAAATAATCTATATTTAGCAAGTTCATACGGACAAGAAAATTTGCATCGAACAGTTTTCGGTGTCACTTGTACTTTTTATCAACAATTCGGTAAGATTTCATTTCCGACGGTGAAGATAAGGCTCCATCGAGGCATTTAATATACGAAAATGCGTCATTTACTTAAAGATTCCAATACTTAAAGAATGCTGTGTACTAACTACGTTGAATTAGCGCACTTTCTAGTTAACATATGGAGAAAGTTTTTCCAAGGATTGCTTACTAGGGTTTAAAGTTCTTTTAAAAAATTGTACTCCATAACAGAGAAAGAAATTTTACATCTTCGGGGTATTTTTCGTTTTAAAAAAATTCAAAAAATATTTTCAAATTTAAATTATTTGGGGGAAAAACCTGGTATATTGTGTTCCTAAATTCCATTGTTGGACTAAATTTATAAAATTAATTCAGTTGCAAGGTGCAGAAAAGTTCAGGCTGTTTGAAAATATCACTTTTATGGAATTATTAGCAATTATGTAGGTGTGAATAGCGCACAAATTTTCTCCATATGCTAACATTGAAGTCAGCGAATCCAGAAGGATTAGTTCATAGCAGCCTTAACTCTGTAATCTCATGAACTCGATACTAGGCAAGAAATTTTCCTTTCACGTGAATGATAATAAAATAACAAAAACACAAATTATGAAAGTCTCAGTGTGAGATTTTATCACGTTTTCCCAAAATGGCTTAGATAAGGTTTTGTTGATTAACCTCACTGCTTTCCCTTACTCTGTTCAATGTTACCAAGGCATTGCTTTATTGCTTGTTTCGTTGCAAACTTCGGTACGCTTGAAAAAGAGAAGGAACGTAAATCAGTAAAATTCATAACAACACCTGAATGCTAAAAAATCATCTTTGTTCGAAAAATAATCATTGTTGACTCAATGAATTACTCTTTAACCTAAACAAAGCACACAATCTTCTTAAATATGCTGTATTATTGTAATTTCTTCTTTTAATAGTGTGCTTGCAACTGATCTAACTGTTTTTAAGAGGTATATTATCTGAAACCGGATGTAGGATTTTTCATATCCTTGTATCGAAATTCCAGTTACCTAAATTCTAATTCAGTATAATAGCTATCATCGGTCCGTAAGTGGACTTATTTTACTAAATCAAATATGCAATGTCTTTTTAGTGGTTTTATTAACAAACACAGACAAACACAACAACTAAATAGTTTTTTGGCCCTATGGCAAGGCTAACGCAGACCATATTGCGATAAACAATTATTTAATTCAGACCATACTGGTTAACGACAAAATTCACCAGTGGTTGGCGTGTTACTGCTCTGGTGATAGCTACAGATGTGTATCACGTGATCGCGCGGGGGGGGGGGGGGCGTTCGGCCCCCTAGGAGCGTCAAGACGCAACAAGCTATAAGAAGCTGAAGATGTTTAAAAAGAGAATATTTATCACCACCGCAACAACTCAAGTTATTTAAATAAGCATTTAAACGATTCCTCCAATTAACGGAATTTTCAAAAGGTGTTGACATTGATTTAGAAGTCTAAAGGTGTGAGTACCGCTTCCGTTTCTAAAATACGGAGTTTAAAGTGCAGCTAAAGGGTAAATAACTAAACTGAGCTGTAAAGGTACAAAAATTACCAGATTTATCAACAACTGAATGGCCAAAGTCTATTATAGCTAAAGATTTAAGGTAGAAAATAGCATTCAGCGATGACCTTTTACACCTTTGTGTAATCTTATATGAAACAACACTAGTAATGGAAAAAGCTATCGCAAATCTTTTAATTGATACGGGATTATAAGAATATCCCTCTTAAACTGATTATTCTCCTCAAATTCCTCACGTAATTAATTTATAATTTAAAATAGACAAAAAAATTAGTATACATTTCATTAATAATTCCTTTTTGATTGTACTTTGAAGCTCATATATATACATACGCACCTTCATGTAATACTTGTTTAGGCATACTAGAACACTTGTTGCATATTCAAATATTGTTTGCTGTGGAAAATTATTTGTTATAGCTATTTATGAAGTTTCTGAATTTTTTTTGTGTAGTTTTTTTTGTGCGGTCCCTATCTACCCCACAAAAGCAGTTTTGACTGCATATATATGTATATATATATATATATATATATATATATATATATATATATATATATATATATATATATATATATATATATTTCCCCCCAATGCGGAGGCACTTTTCATTAGACATTCGCCTATACTACGCAGAAGTTTACTATCCATTTTATTGTGGGGGCACCATATAGGCGGACAGCATTACCCCCTATGAAGGGATGACACAAACGGAGACTTGCATATATATATATATATATATATATATATATATATATATATATATATATATATATATGACGAGCGTTGGATTTACACCTGCTATAATAAATACACCTGCAGTCATCGTGTCCGTTAACATGATTGGCGAGATGAAGGCACTTTGATCAATAAACAGTCCATAATTCAAGTCAATCACTTTATTTCTTTTCTTCCAGAGAACCACGCTCAAAGTCTATCTCCTAGCATCACTATTTTCAAAAACTCCGCGACGCTGAGCAGCGCGTGTCCGTTAACAACGACCTTCCAGCTTAATCTGCCTATTTCTATTATTCTCCTCAGAGCGTCCCCACTGTCGCGCATGCTCAAAACACCACAGGGAAACTTCCAGAACCGTCTTTTGTATTTGTCAGCAATATCTTCGCGCGCTAAACCTGTACATCTATAATAGATCCCCTCGGTGGAACTTCAACTTACTTACGCGAATCGCGGTCACTTCCCGAAACGGGGAAAAATCCTTTTCCAACGAGTTTTGACAATGACTTTAATGTTAAGTCTTGCTATTCTTAAGCCCCCTGAAATTTTCTCAATTAATGTTTTCACACACACACACATATATATATATGCATATATATATATATATATATATATATATATGCATATATATATATATATATATATATGCATATATATATATATATATATATATATATATATATATATATATATATATATATATATATATATATATATATATATATATATATATATATATATATATATATATATGTGTGTATATATGCGTCTGCGCGGGTGTTTGTTTATTTATTTATTTATTTATATGCATACGTATATGTGCATATACATTCACATTTAATAAAAATTTTAAGTCACGATAAAGGAAAGGAAAATGCGATTCTAAAAAAAAAAAGAAAAAGAAACGGTGTTATTTCCCAAAGAAGCGTTATTTTGCAGCTTGTGCTTTAACAGAAAACTGGTACACATTTAGAATTTTCACATCCTTTTTACGGATCGAGCTGGCAGTTTCAATGAATTATTCTCTTCTTGGAGAAGGAATAATAGGACTATTTGGAGGAAAATATCCCTTTATTCGCAAAGAGTTGTACTTAAATTTTCTCTCGTACTTTTAAAGCTAATTTATTTTTCCCGAGAAAAATCTCTTTATCCTTCAACGCTTGAAGCAAAAAATTTAATTGAATTTAAATAGTATAATGCAGATGGATTTACCAGATTTTCTCTTCCTCAACGAAGTTATAAAAAACATCCCTAGCTCGCATTTTCAACTGAAAAGAGAGGAAAAAAATTTTAAGTTTTTTAAAGGAATATTTCTCCAGAATTTTCTGTTTTCCTTCTGAAATTTTAGTTTCTCCTTCTTTTAATTTCAGAGACTTTGTTTTGGAGATGTCCACATTTAACATTCTATATGGACTGGTCTGTTTTTTCAAACAAACCCAAGCTTTTTGGGGTACGTTATTCAAAATAGTACAACACTTATTTAAGAATAATATTTTTACAACTAGTCATATTTAAAAGAAAAATTTTCATCAATAATTGAGTTCCATGCTGTATAATGGCAAATTTCAGTAATAGACTCATGCTTTTTTGAATGCTTTATTTAACACTTTCCTTAAAAAAGTACATGCAACTGTCTTTAGAAGTATAACCTATCGGTTTTAAAATTTACGGAAGAGATTTTAATAGAAATGCAATTTGAAGAACTTGTGTCTTTGATGTACTCAGTAAAGTTCAACCCTTTTTAGTGGTTTTATAAGTGAAATATGTAACTGATAATACAAATTACGATTACTGTTTTGTTTCACATATGATTTTTAAATGAATTAGCAAATGAAATTTCAATTGAACTGAATATTTCTAGGGAAATATTTAACCTACAACTACAATGTAAAGCCAAGTAATAACTTAGACATAAATGTTTCTTAACAACTGTTCGCAATCCTCAAGTCGTAAGTTTTAACTTCAGATCTATATGATTTCAGTCTGCGTCTTAAGAAGCAACAGCTACAGATTTCATCAGATTTCATATATTACGGATAATTAGTTTCTGAGCCAGAATGGAATATTTTCCAAATTGTTTAAAAAAAGATAAGTAATAAAGTAATCCTGTGGCATAAAATTTTTCTGATGAAAGCAAAAATAACAAACAGAGGTACAAAGAAAAAACCTTTTCTTAGCATGTTTCAGAATTTATCAAAATTTAGGAAGAAGAATGCATTACCTACTGACGAAGATAAACGGGCAATCCTAGATAATCAATGCTGTTAGAAACTATACGCTTTAAATTTTTATGAATAAACAGTACTTAGTATCACTGAAAAGCAACAGAAAACGGAATCAATATAGAAAAAATATACTGCCTCATGTTCGTTTATTTTCTTGTGAGAAATGTGTTAGAAAAGTCACATAGCATATATTTTTGAAATTCATAATACAGGGTGTTTCAAACGGAATCATCCGATTTAAAAAAATCATAACTATTCAAATTTTAATCTGTTTTGATCGAATAATATATAGGCAGAAAGAAGGAAATCTCGAGTTTCCTGCTGTTGTCGTCAAGTAGCACTAACGCTCTTTTTTCACCCGTGCGCCGCTTCATTGTTTGTAAAGATGGCGACTTCACAGCAGAAATCAAAGAGTCATCCGATTTTGAAACATCATAACTATGCATCTTTTAATCTGTTTTGATCGAATAATGTATAGGCAGAAAGAGAAAAATCAAGAGTTTCACGCAGTTGCCGTCAGGTAGCACTAACGCTCTTCCTTCGCCAGCCACTTCAGTGTTTGTAAATATGGCGACTGCACAACAGAAATCATTTTGCGTTTCACGCTTTGCGAAGTGTGAATCCGTAACAACTGTTCAGAGTGATTTTCGTCGACAAAACCCTGGAAGATTGATGTTCCTACCTCTCAGAGCATTAGGAGATGGTATAAACAATTCCAAGACACGAGCTGTCTGCGTACGCATAAAAGCTGTGGAAGCAGTGTATGTAGACATGCTCGCAAAAATTTGGGATGACTTTGCCTAGCGTATAGACATATGTCGTGCATCCGTTCAAAAAAGGTGTTTTCATCAAGGTATGTACTCAAGGGATTTAAGTTTTAAGTCTTCAAAAACAAAGTGTTAAATTTGTCAAAAATTTAAATTCTTTTTTTGTCAACAATATTTTTTCACTTTTTCTCGTTAAAATCTAGGAAAATCTTTCGTATTGAAAAAGGTTTACATAGTCTCTAGTGGCATGAAAGATACTTTGCTTTATTACATAAAACAATGGGTCTACGTTAAAGCCGACAATACAAATCCGATTAACAGGATCTAAGATCTTTTGAAAGCTAAATATGTTTTTAAATAACTATTCTCGGTTGATCCCTAAAGCTCTGTAATTAAAAAAATAAGGTGTTTTCATCAAGGTATGCATACAAGAGATTTAAGTTAAGAGATTTAAACTAAGGTGTACATATTGAGCATCATTAATTTGGTTTGTAAAAAAATGATTAGCCATGAAATAAAATTAATTTTAAGTTTCTATGTTCAGTATTTTTCATAATATACTCATTTCAAATCGGGGGATTCGTTTTGAAACACCGTGTAGTATAAAATCAAACGAGTGCTCTGAAATTGCCTTTAAATATTTTTGATTGCTGTCATAAATATATATATATATATACACACACACACACATACATATATATATATATATATATATATATATATATACAGTGGGCGCTCGTTAATTCGAACTCGGTTAATTCGAACTTTCGGTCAATTCGAACTAATCCAAAGGCTCCAAAAACGTGTATTGGAGTTAATGTTAAAAATATCTCATTAATTCGAACTAAATTTTTATCACTTCAGTTAATTCGAACTAAAAATTTGACAAAAAAAATTATTTTTCCTCGTTTAATGGAGAAAATACACACTGTATTTATTATTTTGTGTGTCAAAATTTCTTTTCTGTGTAAAGAGGCACATGCCTGCATTCCTAGACTATTACATGTCCGCTAAACGTTAGTAGCTATTGTCCTTCTTATTAGTGCTAAACGGAAAAAGCAATTTTCCTTTATTTGGATCGATTTTCTTAGAATTTCAGAAAAACTAGTCTTTACTACAGATTCTAGGGAGCTGCGTCAGTTATAACTGCAGTGCAGACAAGTTAATGTGGTCTAGTTTTTCTTCCTCATTGTGTGGTGTGAACGTGCAAAAATTTATGATGTCTACACGTGGAAAGTACAAAACCCTAACTTTGGAGACAAATGTAGAAATTTTAAAGAAAGTAGAGAATGGCGAATGTAAAACAAAGTTAGCAGCTGACTATGGAAATAAAAAAAATGCCTTGTCAACTAATTTTAAAAACAAGGAGTCAATTTTAGATTCATGGGAAAAATCAAAATTTGCTAGAGGAAGGAAACGCATGGGAAATGCGTCCCAGGAAGTTCTAGAAAAAGCTCTACTGCTATGGTTCCAGGATGTTAGATCTCGAAATTTTCCAATAAATGGACCCTAGTGCTGTCGAAGGCTGATGAATTGGCAAGTCGAATGGGTTTTGAAGATTTTAAATGCAGTGATGGATGGCTTTCTCGATTTAAGTCAAGGCACAATATTTCTTATCAAACTGTATGTGGCCAAAGCTCTGATGTAAACGAAGACGTATGCACTAATTTCGGTAGAAAACTGCCAGGGATTTTCTCTACTTACCTGCCGAAATATATTTTTAATGCGGCCATAATGGACAAAGCCATAATGGACTCTATTAAAACTCTGAAAGCATTTATTTAGATGGAACCTTCCTCTGAAAATGAATTGAAAAGTTTACTTCAAATCGAGAACCTGGCTGAACAATGTAGGCATCATAAACAGAACCAAACATCCATTTTACAGTTTTTCCCAAAAGTGTAATTCATATTTTTAATAAAAGTTTACTTTATACTGCATATCTTCTGCTTCATTTTATGATTAAGGTAAGTCTGTATTGCTTTTTAATATGTTTAACTTTAGATAACATAGTATAATATATTTTCTGGGTTATACATACTTTGAGATTTTCTTCTTCAGTGATACACTTTTAAAGTTATATTTTCTCTTAACATCGGATAATTCGAACCTTTTTCTGAGAACCTTTGAGTTTGAATTAACGAGCGTCCACTGTATATATATATATATATATATATATATATATATATATATTTTATATATATATATATATATATATATATATATATATATATACATACATACATACATACATACATACATACATACATACATACATACATACATACATACATATATATAATCTTGGGGGGCGCCTCCATGGTTGCTAACGTTGATAACGTTGATCCTTCCCGGGGGAAGGGAGGGAAGGCCGGATCACTGCCCGTGTCATCTATTCATTTTTTGTGTATGTGAAAAAAAATTAATGAAAGATTATTAAGAAAAGAAAATTAAATGTCACACTAATACGTCAGAGCGAAGTTACTGATTTAATTATTATTATAAATGTATTTCATCTTTCATGGTATTTGAAAATTTTAACGCCTTTCAAAACACGCAATGGAAATACAGAAATGGATCTAATGATTTGTTTATTTTATGTAATTTTTATAAATAAGGCACGAGTTTATTAGGTAAGAACTTTTTGAAATTTTTTGATGACTATTTAATTTTCAATAAAATATTCAAGCTACTTATTTTGATCGTTAAATTATGAGATCCTAATGCAGTTTAATAAATGTGCTTGCACGACCGTTAGTTGAGCTTCCTGGTGAAAGTCTTTTAAAAATATAAAAATAAATAAAAGTAGTGAAATTTCTTGTATTATGGAACATGTTGTTCCATTCAAAAGACGCTATAAAATGCTTTTTGATAGAGTTTTCTTTGATAAATAATCTACTCACTGTTAAAAAGGTCCATCACTTTCTATCTATTTCTACTTGTAACCAAAAATGAAACCATTTGGTTATTTCATGACTTTTATTTCATTCAAGATTTTAAATTTTCGACATATTTGAGCCTATGTTTGAAGACTTAAAACTTAAATCTCTTGTGTGCATACGTTGATGAAAACACCTTTTTTTAAAATTACAGAGCTTTAGGGATCCACCGAAAATAGTTATTTAAAAACATATTTAGATTTCAAAAGATCTTAAATACTGTTAATCGGATTTATATTGTCGGCTTTAACGTAGACCCATTGTTTTATTTAATAGAACAAAGTATCTTTTATGCCACTAGAGGCTATGTAAACCTTTTTAGAAACGAAACTATTAGATTTTCCAAGATTTTAGTGGGAAAAAGTGAGAAAAAAAATTTGTTGACAAAAAAGAATTTAAAGTTTTGACAAATTTAACACTTTTTTTTGAAGACTTAAAACTTATATCCCTTGAGTACATACCTTGATGAAAAAACCTTTTTTGAAAAAGACAGAGATTTGAGATCGACTGAAAATAGTTATTTAATAGTTATTTAAGCCATATTTAGCTTTCGAAAGATCTTAAATCCTGTTAATCGGATTTATATTGTCGGCTTTAACGTGGACCCATTGTTTTAGGTAATAAAACAAAGTATATTTTATGCCACTAGAGACTATGTCAACCTTTTTCAATACGGAACTACTAGATTTTCCAAGATTGTAGTGGCAAGCAGTGAAAGAAAAACTGAGTTAAGAAACAGAATATTTTATTGATGTCTTGTTTAGAGTTTACTATCGACGAACTGCATTAAAAGCAAAGTAAAGATTACCATAAGCCCCACAGCTACAATTCGAGCTATAAGTGATCGTACTTTTAAATCTAAATTTCTTTATGTAAGTTACGAGGTAATATTAGATAATTTCAGTCTGTAATATTGCTTCGTAAACTACTTTGATCAGCTATTATATTCTCCGAAGGGGAATATGCCTTTCACGAAGTAAAGTATTTTTCTTTAAACTATCGCCTTTAGCTAGAACTGTTACTTATATGAGCCTCCATAATTTCCTCTAACTAAAATTTTCTTCAAGCATCCGGTAGTGATTTGCATAACTGTTGCGATAAACAGATGAGTTTAAACGGTTACTAACCATAAAAAGAAATTCTATCTCATATACTGATAAATGTAATTACTGCAGTTTTTTTAAGTGAAAAAAACTTTGCATTACTGTGAACAAGCGCTCCCAGCAAGAAAAATGTAATAAACACAGATTGCATCTAAAAAACCCAGATTGTATAAAAAATACAGTTTTTAAAAAATATATTTTTTTTTTATAAAAATGATTAAAAAATACAAATAAGGCAATACACACCCAATTTTTTAAGATTACTCGAAGTTAAATTAAATTTACTTTATTTAATTGCCAAATTTTATCCATTTTGTCATTCACCTCCAAATTAATTTTCTGGAGATCTATCTTTTTTTATCTTTCTTTTCTTTTTTTTAATTGTGTACTTCATATCGTGTATAATATCGTTGTCCTAATTAATAAACCACGTAACTTACATTTCCCACTTTTTACAGGATGAACAAAAAACTGATTTATTTGACAGTGAAAAGATAAACTATTATCGCTTATACTTAAATATAAATGCTAAAGTGTTCTGAGATATATATATAGAGGAAACATTCTTATGCTATTAAACATCTTCATAGTTAAAGTAGAGTTACAAGGTTTGCAACGACTAAGTAAAAGAGTTACGTAGTTTGTGTTGTTTTTCCCTTTTTGGGCTAAATTAAATTTTTTGGAGTTATAAGGTTTGACAGAGTTGTACAGGGACCATAAACCAATGTAATAGCATGAAAATACAAAATTGTGTTTTTTGAAGTTAATTAGGCAAACGATATGCTCCTTCTGTTACGTCTTCTACCAGCTCTGATTTAGGAATCCAGGTGTCAAAAATTTGATGTTGTCTATTTATTGTCTGTTTTGCCATTTTACTATTGTTTACGGTGTCAGTTGTAAGCGAATTTATGTCTTTTTTGTGATTCTATGAACTTGTGAAAAAATTCCTTATACGCACTCAGAAGGGTGAGGTAAAGTTGTTAAATGTGTCATGAAAATTGATAAAATTTAATATTTGAGATTATCGAATCCCTTTTTTGATATTACGTAATAAATATCAAAATTCTGGGATAGTATTGTAAGAGGAAGATACACCAGGATTTAATCGAAATGATCTCCACTTGTGTCATTTTAAATTCAAAGACATAGCAATATCAGAGTAAGCTATATTATTTTTAATAAACTGTCTTAGTATAATTAAATTATGCTTTTAATAAGAAATAAATATTACTTTTTGGCTATATTTTTTAACTCACAAGTAAAACCCTAGATTTTCAGATATTTTCGAAAAATAAGCCCAAAAACCCATATGGTCATTGAAAACCCACATCTGGGTTTAAAACTCCTAGTCTGGGAGCGCTGCCGTGAATACTTTTCCTAAGGGTTTTCTTCAGTACAAGTATTTTATATCCCATATGATTCGAGACTATCCATAGTATTGTATCCTCGTCATTTTTATAAGTGCTAAGGGGATGGTGGATTTTCAAATTATCAAAAATTGAGCAATAATTAGAGAAAAAATTATAAAATATGGAAATATTGGATTAAAAGACATTTAAAATTTGTAGTGAAAAGTAAAAGTAAAATTTGGCGGCTTTAGAAAAATAAGTATTAATGGTAGGTGAAAAAAACATCTTTTAGATGGCTTTTTCTCAAAATGAGTAGTTTACAGATTTGCAAGTCTTTGAAATGTTCCTTGCGTCATAATTTTTGACGAAATTTTATAAAATTTATAAAAAAGATTCCTGTAATACTTCAAAATAAAGTTATGTATCCATTTTAGGCTTCGGCCTAATTCAGACTATCAAAGTTTAACTTAAGTGTAGAAAAGTGCAAAAATTTCATGAAAATTCAGAGTCCCAGCATAAAAATATTTCCTAAAAATTAACTATTCAACGAAAGCACAAAGTAACAAATAACTCTGTTCAAAATGTATTTATAAACAATATAAATGCAAAATTCAGGGGGAAAGTTAAAAATCGGATAGCAAGGAGCATTTAAAAAATAAATAATTAATTAAAATTTTTAAAATATAAAAAATGTTTAGATATTTATACAGTAACCACCGCTTATAGTGATCAGTGGTTATAAGAATCAACCATTTATAAGAATCAATATCGCAAAAACATAAACAAATGTATTATTTCCATGTTAAAATTTTCGCTTTAAAGAATCAATCCACTGGTTTTAAGAATCAGTTTACACTCTTAGCTTTCCTTTCATTTTTCCAAAAAAGCCACTTAAACCCTCAAAAGGTACGAAGTTCTTTCTTTATTCTTTTTAAAAGAAAGAGTGATAAGATGGGATGGAATACAGTCGTAAAATGCGTCCCTTTCTTTGTTAGACATAACATAATAGTTTTCCCTTAAACGCTTTAGCTAAACACTGTCCTATTAGCTTGACCCGGGGGAATTCTAACCGTGCGGATCCTATTTCACTTTTTTCCACTGACAAACAAAGACAGGGACTCTTTTTTCCCACCTCCCACAACCTGGTTGCGGCTTCCTGAACCCTGAAACACATAAATCTTCGGGGAAGTGTCCACTATCACATAGGAAAACGTGACATTATTAGATTCAGCACGTTATCAAACCGTGAAACGTAAGCTAGAAGGTGACTCTTGGTCTGAGACTATTGGTATTCAGAGAGGTATAAACACCCTCCCGAAAACTTCATTACGTCCAACTACCATAGAAAACGTTTTCTTACACCCTTCCTGTAGTTGAAATGTTAAACTGTTAAGCAGGTTTGTTGTAACAAATACTGGATTTTTTTCTTCTATTACTATAATCACGTGTATCTACTTATAAGTCTAGAAATTAAGTTGTATTTTTAAAATTATAAAAATAATTTTAATAAAAGATAATTAACGTAAATTAAAGAGTATTTTATAGTAAATTATATAATATATGTGTATATAGGTGTGTGTGCCTGTCCAAAAACCTAAATTTCGGCTATAAGAATCAACCGCTTATAAGAATCAAAAACAGTAATAACAAATGTGGTTCTTATAAGCGGAAATCACTGTATTTATAAAATTTTGCAAGGTGCTTAATATACTTTAATTAATATACATGCAAAGTTCTTATCTCTGAGGTAAAAATTTCAAAAATCGCTCTGTAATGCATTTTTACTTTATGTACAGTCCCCTAAACAAAAACTGCACATAAAGCAAAAATGCATTTAGCTAAATGCAAAGCATATAAAAATGAAAATTCATTTAGCTTCGGGGAAATATAAAATACAACGTGCATTTAAAAGAATACCACATAACTGAAATCAGTGGATAATTATGTTCTGACTTCATATTGGGAGCGAACATGGGATCAATAGGTCGAACTCAAACATAACTGAAAAAAATTAAATCTCTCTCGTCTCTTGTTTCACAGTTGCAAAATTAAAAAAAATTTTTGTAGAAAGTTTTCATGCGAATTGAAATATTAGAGTATAAAACTAAGAATTTTATGTATTTTTTTAAATGTTGATGCAGAGGACATATTTAAAGTGTAAAATCTTTTGTCCCAAATTGTCCCTTATTTTTACATTTATCAACAAGTAAAAAATAAAAACAAGTGTGCAAAAAGTTAGAAATAAATTCACGGAAGTTTTTGCTAAATTTAATTTCGACAGGTTTTACGAACCATGCAAAACAAAAAAATCTACTTCCAACCGCCATTCCACGCAGGAATATTTTCACCTGCTTGAAGCATGTCACTTTATAAATGAAAAATCAAATTTCTGTATTTCGCTTCCAAATGCATATTTTAGTAAATTGGACTAGCTTTTCTCCAAATGCATTTGCAAAAAAAAAAACAGTCTTTCTCAATAAAGGGTTTTATTTAAAGTTGTTTCTATTATAATGTATATAATTTGAATGATTTGCATCTGATAATGCACGGTTGTGAATACTTACGAATTTCCATTTTTATGTAAGCATTTTGTTTTTAAAAACTTTGCAGTTGTGATTTCGTGTTTATGAAATAAAATGCAAATTTGAAAAAAAAAAACTTGAAAGTACTTAACAATGTATTCTGATACTTTGTAATGACCAAGAAATTATAACTAAGTTATTGAATATGTAACATCACTAATGTTCACATTTTGGCTTCGGAAAGAAAGTTTAAAATATAATAAGAAAAAATATTCTACTATAAGTTAGACGGAGTTGGAAATTCTTAAACAAAGATGAATAAGAAAATTACAAGATAAAAGGAACTTTTTATATACCATGTTTTTAAATTTTCTGTTGAATCATATAAACTTGACAATTTAATGTATTTTTATAAATACTTTATTAAAATTTTTTTGGTGAATTATCCCATTACCTTGAAAGAAAATGAAGTTAATTGGAAGTTAACTTGCATTTAACTTTTAGTTCCCATTCCGGCCAACAGATGGCAGCACCAGTCTGCAAAACGAAATTAACTGAAAATAACGGAAAATTAATTTAATTCTGCTTAAATATGGCTAAAAGTATTAAAAAATGCATTGTCATTATGTTCTGGGCTATTCTAAAAGTTTCAAATGCCTAGGTAGTCGGGAAGCTAGTTAAAAATCGATTGCAAGATTTGTACTTGACAAACACGCACACAAACACACAAACAAGAAAGCAAGTTAATAAAAACATGGCAATGATTAAATAAAGGACTTTAATATAAGGATTCCGACTTTTCAAATTTTACAACAAATTTTCAAAAATATACTTATCATTTGCAATTTTGAAAAGTATTTTTAACGATGTAAAATAATCCAAAAACTTTTTAATTACAACTTATAAATTATTCAAATTTTAAGATCATGATTTATTTCTCGAGTGCTGACATTCATCAATTTTAAATTAAGAATTATCTGTTTATTTGACTACACTGTAAACCAGGAATGGTAAAAACGATCACCATACTTCAGACAAATTCGTCATTAAATGAATTTTGTTAATGTATCCTGCGGGATTTCTTGCCAGATTGTCTCCAACTGTCGAGCTAAATCGGTAACATTCCGGGATAGTTGCAATCGCATTTCCATCACGTTCCAAATGGGCTCTTTCAAACTCTGAAATATGCTCTAGTGAGAAAGAATATTTCGGCGAGGCATTGTTACGTAAGTTATCCGCAGTCGAGATTTAACGGAAGTTTTAAACATCAGAGAGAAAATAGCAACTTATATACACATGCTGGTTGCGCAGTTCTGATGCACTGGAGCTCTCGCTATTCATTCGTTGGACACCAAATTTTAATCAACTGCATGATCTGTTGAAATATATTTGCATATGAAATTTCCTTATAATCGGACAACTCCTGCTTTGTGCGTCGATTCTTTTGTTAAAGCATATATTTAAGATGTACTAATACAAAATATTAGGTGGCCCGTGCGACCCTCTCGCGTGCGATTAAAATACTATAAACTTTATAACGAGGTTTTGTGGTTTGTAGTAGGATGAAAGAAGTAGATGTTAATTTGTAGCAATTGTTTATTTGTCAAATAAGAATGGTGCGTAAGGATAATACAAAACCAATTACAAAACGCCTTTGGCCAAAATATTGGAGGTGAAGCATTAGACAAAACCGGGGAACATGGGATATGTATACGTCAAAACACCTTTGTAGACAATATTAAAAGTTAAATATGACACAAACTCGTGGAAAATGCAATATTTTCGTTACAAAACCTCTTTGTGCACACTATTTGACTGTGCCGTTTCGACGCATCCAGGGACAGAACTTTAGGGCCAAAAGTCAATTTTTCACTTCGATTTTTAAACAAACAATACAATTCTGAATTAGCAATTCGTCAGAAGCGGTGAACTTATTCTTTAAAAATGGTACCTCATTTATCGATTTTGGATAAGTAGGGAGTGAGAGAAAGGGATCGAAAAAAAATAAAATCACTTTCTAGAAATAATATATATGGTTTTTCCATGCAAAAATAATAATGCACACCTACGTGGATGTTGCCAATAAAGAAACTCATTAATGAAATCACAGAATGATGATAAAAGCAAACGATTTTTAAATTTAAAATTTCAGTGCGAATGATAATGGTAAAATAAATAAAAAGCTAGCTCGTGCCATCTAGGGGAAGAACATTTTTTTATTATGTTTATGCTTAAGCAAACAATAAGATGTGTAATCCTAAATTACCGATTCGCACAAAGCGGAGATCTTAATCTTTAAAATGGTACCTCATTTATCGATTTTGGTGAAGTATGAAGGGGAAAAAAGGGATAAAACGATAAAACACCTTTTAGAAATAATTTATAGATAGATTTTACAGGGTGCGGCAGACTGGACTCCCACATTTCAGAGAGTAATAAAAAACGAGCGAAATGATTTACAGAAAATAGCCTTTTCAAAAAGTACTAACTATCTATGTAGTGACGTCATGGTCATCTCTTCACGTTGTGATTTTCTTTTGTTCAAGTGGCAACTATGAAAATGTTGGAACTGTTATATAAAACAAAACAGGCGAATTGTTGATTGTGAAAATCTATTGTCTTTCGTTTTCTCTCTTATTTTTCATTAATAAAATTATTTCAAGAAGTTGTTTTTTACAGTGAAATAATAATACACGTGACATCATACAGTGAAATTCAATCTAGTTTGTTTCCACTAGGTTTTGAAAATAACATCACTCAGGTGGCGCCCGTTATTTGCGATGCACTGCCGAAGCCACTCTCTAAAGTTTTCCATCACTCTGTTCGTCATCTCTGGGGTAATGGTGCAACTTCCTCCCGAATAACTGACTCGCGGACTCGTTGCAGAATTTCAGGCTTTCCAATGTCCCGAGGACGACTACTTGGTATCCTTGGAAATGTAGACCAACTTGCTGTCACGTTTGAAATCCATCGCAGGATTGTTCTTCTATCAGGAACGACATCATTTGCATAGACCGCGAAAAGAGTCCTAAATGTCCTCTGTGTCGCAGTTACAGAATCGTTGCTTTTAAAGAACCGCCTCGATAACGAAACCGTGATGTTCACCGCACCAGCTAATGGTAGCTACTGACAACTAGAAAATCCGCCCGAAATTCAATAATAATTATTGCCACTTCCTCACCTCCACTCATTTATTAGTGATCGTCAGAAATGTGGGAGCCAATTCTTCCGCATCCTATTGATAATCATTTCAAACATTGTAATACATAATTCACGATTTATAGAATTCATATAATATGTATTGTTTCACAAAAGGAAACTTTATTCTTTTACATTTTCTAAACTTTTATATATATATAGTTAAAAATGTACGGATATTATATCTCTGTTGGTAATTCATATTAATTTTCTCTTTAGAAATCCATCTTTGAAGACCAAACATTGACTATGCTATTTTAGGAAAGTGTGAATATGCATTGTAATGCAAAATAGACAATACGGCAATCGTATTTCTACGTGATAATATAAATGAATATTAATAAGCCTCAGTTCGTTTTGAAGGAAATTTGATTCAATAACTTACTGCATTTTCTTTTGGCTTGAACAGAGTTAACATTTCTATTGTTAACTATGTTATATACTTTATCAGCATACTTTATTTGACAATGTCCCTTACAATGGAGTGTTTTTTTGATAGATTAGCTTTTCTTTGTGTATTCATATCTTCCAATAATGTTATATACGTATTACATTATGAGGTCTCGGATATACTAAATATAGAAGAAGAACAACTAAACCAAATACATATGAAGGCATTTAGAATTATATCTACAAAAATAAAGAAAGAAAAAGCTTTTCTTAACGATTCTGAAAGAAGTAGTTAGGTTCTAAAAAATTCAGTAAGGGCGATTTTGTAAATTTAAAGCGTCGTTTCGCCAATTTTCTTGAACATTGTATTAGCAATTACACACGGGAGAACTATTTTATGATGATTTATAAAATATTACTTATACAAATAATTGAAATTATAAAAATGTTATTTTACAAATTGACAAAGAAATACGGCAAGGTTGAATGAAATCACACTGAAAATTTGCATTATAACTGAGACTAAATTGTATTTAATTAAATAGCAAGTTCATCGAACAAATTTTATAGAACATAGGAGGGTTTCGATTTGGTTTGGTATGGTTAAGAGCGTAACCTTCAACCTTTTGCTACACGAGAGCTGTTAATAAACTGACAAACTTTTAGTAAACTTACTCAATCACTACACTCTGGAGCCTTTTTCTTAAAGTACAGCTTCTGCGTCACTTTATTTTAACAAGCTCATACTCGTACATAGCTATGTGCTAGTGAAAGAGTGCCATAGGACCATAGGAAGATTGGTCTAACTGCACTACCTGGGCCACGCCCTCAAGTGTAGTTTTTCAGAATGTAAGCAGAGGGGAACCATGATTGGACAGAAAGTAGAGAAAGAAGAAAAGTGATTGGAGCGGACAGGATCTTCGAGTTCAATGCCTTCAGCTGGGATCACCGAAGCGATCAGCATCGGGCAGGACAGACTTACTATTTAGTCTTTTTCTGAACTCTCTTCGGTCCTATTGCTGTGTCTGCGGCCTTACGGGGGATTTATCCTTGCGTATGAGTAACAGACCTGCGCTAGCGCCAGCTATGGATTTCACGAAAGCACCACGATTTATTCCTAGATTTAGTAGCCCTGTGCCCAACAGAAACTTTATCCCGGTCAATAGGGACACGTGGTCCACACCTACCTCATTCGATGAAAATGATGCAAGCTGCACCCTAGTGATCGAGGAAGTCACCCCTATTCGCATAGAAAAATCTGCAACAGCTAACTCCACCGACCTCTCGGAATCGACAACCAGGGTCTACAAGTGGCTGCAACACATCCTGCGTAAAGTTACATCCGACAACGAGATGGATCGCACCATGGCTGTGCACCATGTTTCAGGTATGTGGACTCTTATTACCTCTGCTTACGTTAATAGTAGTACTGAAAATATCTTAGCTATTGAGTATAAGTTAGATGTACTTCAGTGCTGGCCAAAATCTAATAAGCGGAGCAGGGATTCTAATAATGTGACTGCTGGGGACGAGAGAATTAACTCTAATTCCAACGAAAATGAAGAAACTAATTTTACTTGTGTAGGTAAAAAAAAGAAAAACCAAAAACCGCGATTAGGATTAATGCTGAAGAAACCTCCAATGAAACCATTAATACTCAAAATAGGTATAGCTCGCTCCCTATCGACGAGGATGTCGAGGATATAGAAATCGATGCTCCCAGCACTAATCTCCCTAGAGAAAGGAAACCTGATTCAATTTGGATACAGAAAGACCAGGAAACTAACTGGAGAGCCATAATTAATGAAATAGGCAAAATAATTAACGACAAACTTCCGTTACAGGACTCAGGAAAATTCATAAAAATATTCCCACAAAATTCCTACCAATATAGAATTATACAAGAAAAGCTAACAAATTATAATGTTACAATTTTCGCAATACTTCCCAGGGGTCAACGACCACTCAAAATTTTAATCAAGGGTATCCCCTCAGATATTCCCATTGAGGAAGTCAGGAGTGAACTCTTAAATGAAGGATATCATGTCCAACGGGTCTCTCAACTAAAACGGTTCAGCGATAAAGCTAAGCTACCGATTTTTCTTTGCAACTTAATACCCTCAGAAAAAAGTAGGGAAATCTACGACGTGAATGTTTTTATGGGATTCATGGTGAGAGTGGAAACCTACAAATTCAAAGGGGGGGGGGGTGAAGCAGTGCTACAACTGCTAAAACTTCCATCACAGTAGCGAGAATTGTCGGCTGGACAGCAGGTGCTTAAAATGTGCAGAAAACCACAAAACCAGTGAATGCATCAAACCGAGATCAGAAAAAGCAATCTGCGCTAACTGTGGTTCAGATCACCCGGCTAACTATCAGGGCTGCATTCGTCACCCCAGCTATGTTAAAAAACAAAGAAAAATAAGAACCGTCAATAACTTTGGCAAAATTAATGAGGAAAATGGTGGAACTTTCCTGCACACAAGTGCGGATACTGGGTATAAAACCGCCGAAACTTACACCAAAAAATCGTACAGCGAAATTCTAAAAGATCAGCAGATTCGACCTCTACAAAATTGCAAAGTTATCACCATTGGAAATTCTTGCAATAATGATCTTAATCAAAACTCTAATCATACCGCTATCTCAAATCAGGAAAGCATAAATCAGCTCGATATTTATATTGAAAAACTTGTCGCAGACTCCATGGTTTACCATGGTTTTCACTCGTTGTTTGATTTACCTTTGTTGACTCCTGAAACATTTCGCGAGATAACTTTTTGATGTTTGGCAACACGCAATTAAATTTTGAGTTTTATTCTTTTATTATTGTTATGTTAAGATACGGCACCTGTTGGTGATATATTTTTCGGTCCCGTTTTTTACGGCAAGAAGTATGTAATTTTGGTCTAAATTAATATATATATATATATATGAAGTTGTATGTGTGTCATTAGTAATCTGAATTAAACTAATATTTCTCGATATTATATGAGTACCTAAAGAATATCATCACAGGATCTGTTTCATTTTAAAGGAGCTCCCCCGGGACAATGGAGGTAGGAATTTTGCTTACCCTATAAGTTCGGTGTCACTTCCAAATATTTAATTTGAAAGTTGAGCTGAGTGACAACATTTTTTGGCATCCCTGCCGGGATGAGAGCTTTTTCAGATAGATATATAAGAAAGAAGAGATTTGTATAGATTTGGTTTAGAACTGAAGTTTGATATTAAAAAATAATAGTGTGACACACATAACCATTAATATGGCTGACGACTTTTGGACTAAGTTAAAAAAGAAACGTACTAGTATTAGATCATCAGTCGCTAAGAATATTAAAAGTATTGAAACTGAAGTTAATAATTCTGAAGTTTCTATAGACGTCTTAGAAGAACTTTTAGAACGTATAAGAATTTATTCTGATGAACTAAAAGCTATAAATATAGAAATAGAATCTGCTGTAGATCTCAAGGATTTAGATAATGAATTAAAAAGCTCGACAGATTACCAAGATAAGATAATAACATGGACATTTCGAGCAAAAAAGAAAATACGTGAGTTGTCAAAAAGTAATTCAATGGAAATTTCTACATCAAGTTCGTCTGAACTAAGAAACAACACTTTTGTAACGGAAAGGACTAGTGTTAAATTACCGAAGCTAAGTATTAATCATTTTTATGGAGAGAAGAATCAGTGGCTCACGTTTTGGAATACTTATGAGACCGCGATACATAAAAATGAATCATTAGATAAAATTACTAAGTTTAGTTATTTAAGAACCTATTTAAAAGGATCCGTACTTGAATCAATCGAAGGTCTGGCAATAACACCAGCAAATTATGATACTGCCATAGATATTCTGTCATCTCGATTTGGAAAAAAGAATATCTTAATAAATACTCATTTAAACAGTTTATTACAAATTCCACCATTGAAAAATGCAAGAGATCCTATATCATTTAGGAAATTTTTCGATCAAGTCCAAACTGAAATTAGAAGTCTCGAATCGCTTGGAATTAATTCTGATACGTATGGGAACCTTTTAACGCCTATGTTAATAAAATTATTACCTCCACATTTAATTTTTGAGTTTAATAAAGAAATTGGAGAATCTGATTATGATTTAAAGCAGATGATTGAGTTTTTATCTCAGCAACTGAACGCAACGGAAAGGTCCCATGTAAATTACCACATCGAGAGCAAAGCAAACAGGAGTTGGCGACGAGACTATGAGTCGCACAAACCGAAATTTTGTCGGAAGAGAATAAAAAAATAAATAGAACAGTATTTACCGCGACAGATCTACTAATCGTTGAAAAGAAAGAAAGTTGCTATCCGTGCATATTTTGTAATGAATCTTCACATGAATCGTCGAAATGTAAATTTGTTTTTTCACTGCCTTTGCAAAAAAGAAAAGATATTTCAATGAAAAAGGGTTATTGTTTTCGTTGCATAAGGCACGCTAATCATTTATCGAAAACGTGTAGAGCCCGAATAACTTGTAAATTTTGTTCAAAAAACCATTCTGACATTTTATGTTATGCAAATGAAAATAAAATGGTTAAAAGTGAACCTTTAAATAGTAATATGCTTAATGGTGATATTGATGATAGCGTACTTGCTAATAAATCATTTTCGAAGCAAGTGTTTCTGCAGACCTTAGTTGTGTGCGTAAGTGTAAATGGTTTAGATTATTACGTTAGAATATTACTCGACAGTGGATCTGTAAAATCTTATATCAGTAAATTCCTGGCAGTAGCTTTAAAATTACGATGTTTAGGAGAAGAAACTGTTGTTCATGGTCTATTTGGAGGAATTGAGAAAAAGGAAGATCACAAAAAATATTGCGTGAATATAAGTAATATTGATAAGAGTTTCTCGTGCGAGTTAGATGTTATGGATCAAGAAAAAATTTGTGTTGCGATACCCAAAATCAGTAATTCTGGGATTATCAATAAAATTAAACAATCTGGCATTTTAGTAAGTGATATTTCTATTAACGACAATACTTGCATGTATGAAAGAGATCCAAACGAAATACATATATTAGTTGGCGCTGACTTTGCAGGAAGATTGTTCACCGGTAAAACCAAGCAAATATCTGAGGGACTGGTTGCCATGCATACTCGTTTAGGTTGGACGCTGATGGGAGATTCTGGACGAAAAACTAGATGCTGTGAGACTCTGCTCTATCTACATATTAGTGATTTGAATATCCCAGAATTATGGCAGTTAGATACAATAGGTATTCGAGATTCTGGGGAAAATCAGTCTAAAAAGGAATTAGAAGAGGCAGCGAAATTGCATTTTCTCCAAAATGTTAAAAGAGA